>JAQJVL010000537.1:145000-505000 GCA_035578905.1 Stictocephala bisonia | reverse complement strand
CTCTCTCTCTCTCTCTCTCTTTCTCTCTGTCTGAATAAGTTCCTTTCACAGATAGTCTATGGGGAATGGACAGAGAAAGCTTAGAAAGAGATTGGCCTCTTCTTAAAAAAAAGGGAAAACGTATTTTATTCGGATATAATTAAAGGAAAATCTGCCCCTCCTTAAAAACTTTTATTGAATCATTTTAAAGCGTATTGAATATATGAGGTATATGTAGCTGTAACTTTTCGTTTATACTCTGCAATAAAATCTACCTTAATATGTAAGTTTCATGAAAAATATTTTTAACGAATAATTATTACACCAATTGCTATTCGTCATTCGAGTAATTTCGATGTAATCTTTATGTCCACCAACATCGATCAATAAAAATAAGTTGTTACAAGGGTAAACATATATTGCAAAGCCAACTAACAAAGCATAAAAAGTCAGTTTAAATTTGATACACATGGTTTGAAATAGTTTATAACTAATACAATAGAAACATAAAAATGTGAGAGATAAATAAATAAACATGAGAAAATGGCTATGAATGTATATATGGGGGGGGGGGGGAGATCATTTATACGACATGACAGGCTCGTCACCTTAATTTATTTGTGATATCTTAGATATTTGACCGAATAATGATTTGGTTCAATTATTTTTCGGTACAAGAGTTTATTTCCATAAAACTTAGTTCAAATAATCATAATTTCATAGCAATGAATTGAAATATTATTTATCAATCTACTTTGCTTGGTTAATAGGAGCTCATACTTCCTTATTATTATCTAATAGAAATTAGATCGTGTTTGAGTGGGATTATTTCATAATTTGTCGTGATTTTACGTAATAAATAAAGGAATTTTAATCCTAATGTTTTTGAACGATTTGATAAGGAAATAATTTAACTAGATGTCATTTTAGGGTTAAAAAAATACAGTAATAATATCAATCCCTCGTGTTAAGAAATATATTTACTGTCTTTGACGTTTATATTATTTTAATCAAAATACTATATATTAGTATGTAACTAAACCTACACAACATCAACGTTATTGAACAAAGTAATGTATCGAGGTAATATTGCAACCCCAAGTGTGATCCGCGTATATACACTTCCTCCCCTTGAGACAGTCTTGCCAACACACTTAATAAGAAACAAACTGCTTGTGGCTTGTTGTTTGTTTGTATATGAATATCTTAGATCAAAATCCTGCATCTATCATCATATTGGTATATTGAAAATAATGAAGATTTTGAAGTAAATTTATAAACTTGTAAAAGATAAAAAATACTAGGGGACACTCCAGTGTGATAAACCCACCCCTAATGTAAAGTCGTTATTTCCTTCACATTGATAATTTATATTGTTGAAAACTAATCTCTTAGGTCAAGTTGCGCTACAGTTTAATACTGTACAGTCCCGACACCTATGAAGACCTGTGACTGTAACTATGAAGGTTTAAAGGTTTTGATGATTTGTGTGGTTAAATTAATAGAGCCTATACCTGAAGTTGAACACAAAATTGTTGTATATTGACTAGGTTTAATGCAGCTGGATTATAAATAGCAGTGATTCCGATGTAATAAAACTATAGATATTTTAGACCCACAGTTATCATCACATCTTCCATATCAATTTGCCAATGATAATCTTGGTTTAATGTTTTCGCCTTACTTGTAACTGTAAAGTATTATTACAATATGTTATAGGTCTATACAATGTGTTTGTCTTTCGTAAGAACATGCCTCATTGTAGATAAACACTTGGTAAAATCGTGCTTAAAGTATCTTAATAGTGGCGGTTGAGGGGCAATGTCATCAGTTTTTTGAGGTTAGTACAGCACAAAGCAAAGGTTCACAGCGGTGTTAATATCCATGCGGCTTTACGGTTCGGAAGTGGTCGTTGTGGCTTAGGAAGAGAGGGAGGTGTTATTTGATTGTCGGCATGAGTGGGGGAACGTGTGGGCTCTTTGAGTTCTAGATCGAAAGTTGACTTCATAATAACTAACTTTGTAACGAGGATGAAATACGAATAAATATATTGGTTTAGATCTGTTTTAAACATAAAAAAATCTTCCAATTTTACTTACTGATTGCATATTGAAACGTTCAATACTTAATTTTAAAACGAGGTTTACTATTCGTAAATAATATTAAAATTAGTTATTATGAGGACAAATAATAAAAACAAAAATGAATCAAATTGCATTCGGTCATATTTTAATTTTGTGAAGACGCAGCTCATGAATTGCTTGGGTTAGAGTATTATGGTAACCTCACGATTATTCCACATGAGACTTATACGTAGTGTGGGTGGGTCTTTGAGGTTTTACATGCATGGGAGACGGGGGTGTCCTATTAGTGGTGTTTATTTTGTATTGGTATAGTTGTTGAATTGTAAAGAGAGATATATCACACATGACTTCACTGATATTTATAATGCCGGATTCACTCTATAGGACTGGTAGCAACAACGATTACCCAATATTAAATTTCCCCCGTAAATAAGTTGTGTGTATAGAGAAGGTGGTAAGCCCTATGATATAGAGACAGTCTATCTATGAGGAACATGGATCATCTCTATATTTTCCAAATATTTTGTTATTCAACAGACTAGAGACACCCTGATGCAAACCCCCTCCCTCAGATTGTTACCACTTCTTCTAAAGGTCTTGGTAAAACAAAATGAATATCACAAATTAGAGGTCTCTATCTCAACTCTCTTATGAATGGTGACCAATAAACCTCATCTAGCTCGACTCTTGACAGTACACGTTTCTTCAAAACGTCTAAACCTTTTTCTACTTTTGATCTGGAAATAGCATTTTGATCAAAATATAAATCATTGAATCAATTTCTTACTTCATTGTAAGTTTGAATTAGATATATGAAACCACGCATTATTAAAATTGTAACACGTCCCCGTTCACTTTACTTATTAATAAATAAGAGGAACGATGTAACTCAAGTAAACACTGGCAAGAAACTCTAATAGTAATGAAAATACTTAGGCTTGATAAGAATACAAGAACCAGCCTCTTGAGCTAGTCCCAAGAATATTTGCTGCTTTGGTATTTGCCAAGAATGTTGATAGTTTAACTTATGCCATTCATGATAGGGTTAAGGTAGAGTCCTCGAATATTTGCTGTTCATTTTATTTTGTTAAGACACTTAACCCTATAATGTCACCGAAGGATAAACTTACGCCAATGGCTCCCTAGAATCAAATTTGTCCACAATGTAAAATTGACTTATTCTTTTACTCCCTTGGTTCACTAAAACCTTTTAAAAATCACATTTAAGAGGTATAAAAACAAATTTTCCGCTTCATAATGTGTAAACTAGTTTAATAAAATAAATACAAAAAAACATTCCTAATGTGTTTTAGAAGAAAATTACCTATATTAGTTCATCTGACTTTTTAAAAAATATTACGATATTAAAATATAAACTGCTAGTGGTAAAAATAATTATAACATTCTATTTAACCTATTCACCAGCTTCCAAAACTACGGGGCATGTTCCAAATAACAGCGATTTTTAAGTGCATGGATCAAACGGGTGATTTACAAATCTTTCAAAGATATGGTGTTATTTCTTTCTATCACAAAGCGAAAATACCCTCTTTTATTGCCAAGAGGATCATATTCTTCATCAGAGTCATCATTTTTATTTTTTCACATACAAGTTCCCAAACCGTATATTTAAATTGCGTGTTTTGTTTTGGTTCTCATTTGCGTTTTCTCATATCTTCGTTCAAGCAGCTTCTTACCTGTCTTACAAGGCCTCTGGCTACACATTTTAGGCATGTTTTACGTGAATTATAATATTATTATTTAAATAAATTGTACAAACAATGGATTTCCACGAAAAAAGCTAAAATAAAATTAGTTTAAAAAATAGTTACACAAATAGCACTGTGGGGTCAGATCTGACCCCAAATGTTTAATATATTTATAATACATTTTATGCAAAACAATAAATAAATTACTCTGCTGCGTAGATGAAACAAGAGACAAATTTATACGATTTCATTGAAAAAATGCAATTAAATAAACCAAATAAAAGAAGAAGGCTGGCGTCAGATTTGAGCTCACAGTGCCACTGCTGGGTTAAAAGAGAGGTCAAATGATAGGGCATTTAACGCTTTGTTACCAATATATGAGGCCAGAGGGAAAATTGTATAAGAGTGTAATCAGCACGATGGCTGGATCTAGGTGACCAACGGAAAGACTATTTTGGAAACATTATCCTTCAATTAAGATATATATATGTATATATAGCAGCTAAACCATCTACCAGCCCAACACGTGATCTCTTCTTTGGTGAAAGCAATACATTTTCTAAAGAATACTTCTTTATTTCCATGCTTCTAGTAATTTTAATACATATAATAGCTCTTATTATATGGTAATGTACTTGCCATATAGTTGTACTGTACTTGTACTTGTATATTGTACTTGAGAACGTATAGTTTTCTCAACTAACATCGACCTAATGAAATCATAGTATTGTTGAATAGACAAGATAACTTTTGCATGCCATGTGGTATAGATAAAGTCCAATATGACTATTATTAGTTGTTTGATTGTCGTTAAATGAATAACCAAGGATTACCGAAAAACGTTTTTTTAACTTCTACTGTTATTATTTTGGCTCCTTAATGCAATCAGCATTAAAATTGTTTGCTTTTTAAAGTTATTTGTTAGCATTGCATTGTTAATAATTGGTAAATAATATTTGAAGATTTTTAATGCTTCAAGTGTATTAAGGAACAAACACAACGTTTTGATAATTGTAACAAACTCCTGTCGTCTTCAGGTGTTGCTATCTTAAATTTGTTCATAATAAATAATTTAACAAATTATTTACTATGAACAAATTTTAATAGGTAAAAACTTTAGTTTTTTTACTTACTAAAATTTGCTATCAATTTTAAGTAAATAATTTCTTAGAATAGATAATAGGCCTAAAAATATTTCAATATTAATATTACATTAAATCAAGAGTAGTAATATCTAATAAATAAATACGTTAATATTTAAACAATTATTAAAGACAATTTATAACCACAGAAAGATTATAAGGGAAAAAAGATTGAAATTGTATATCTTAAAATTGCAAAATCTTGAATAAATATGAGACCTTATACGTCAGTAATTTACTTTAATAGTTTGCCACTTTCTTGAAATTCTCTAAACAAGTAGAAGTGGACAGTTTTTTCAGTAACAAAGGTAGTTTCAAACTGCCGTTATCACATCTGTTGCTGCAACTATCGATTCCACCCGCCCTCCTACCCCTCCAACTGACATCTCAACCCCATCATTCCAGGCTGTTAAATAACAATGAAGCCTTAACCAGGATAAAATTTGCTGACGCTAATACTGTAGGATAATTCTCAAGTACATCATTATTAATTTCATGTTAGGACAGTAAAGATAAAATTACATGGATGCAAGTTATATTGCTAACTCTTAATTTTATGATATTTGTGATATTCTAAGAACTAAACATAACACTTTTTATATTAACAGTCTAAAGAAAGCCCTCATGATAAATGTGTACAGTTCTAATTACAGTGTGTTCTTTGATTGATGCCATTTCTCTACGTCTTACATTTAAGTTACTTTTCGTTCCCTAATATCACATAGTTATGGACTATCCAGTCTAACCCCAGAACGTTCCGCAATCCTTGAACAGTGATGGATGTCCTGTTCCTTTAGCGGTTCATTATTTTTCAAGTGAGGCCCCTGAGTCGAATACAGTTTTGAGTTCCAGATTGACAGATACTTCGCGCTAGTTCAGTGCAGTGCTGTAACCCCGCGATCTACTTGGTAAAAAGGTGATGTGGAGATTATAGGCGATAGTTTATATGCTCAGTCACATGACATCCGCTCAATAGTTGCTATTGGCGTGGACACAACTAGACTAGTCTGGGGTGGCCATTTTGTGTAGTCAGTGTCCGGTTGCGTAGGGGAGAAAACTGAGTATCAGACTCGTAAATTAGCCAAAAATAAGACCCCGGCGTGGTATGAATTTCACGTAAAGCTGTAGGCCCGTTAGTTACCGTGGATATTGGGCTAATAAAAGATATTTCTGAGGAACAGTCGAACTCAGTTGTTGACCGGACTACACAGGGTATCCACATTCATCCTACACTAAAATAATTCATATTTGCCTTAAAATACGCAAAAAGTTGCGTCTCATATCTAAGAGTATGATAAAATAGAGTAGGATCAGCTCCTTTTTTACTATAGTAAGTAGCTTAACTAATTTCCTTACAAATTTGTGTACCGTGATATATGTAACATTCATTTCCATACTATACTTAGCTAACTAATTTTAAATCAGTTGCTTTGACAATAACATAACAGTTCAAAACGTGTTTGATTAGACATTGTCAACTTCTGCCTTTTGTTCATGTATACCCGCCCATTTTGCTCTGCATCTTATTTGAAACAAAGACGTCGGGTTATCAAGCGTTATTCTTATAGCAGCTGATTCAAAATCCCACCTGGTATATTTTCCACATAGCCTACTACAACCAACTCATAGAGTAGGTAGCAATTCACAGTCATATATTTACAGTTACGTATTTACAAAATTGAAAAAAAATTTATATTTTAAATTACCTTATGCATACTTTTAATATATATTACTGTAAGCGTGTATAAGTATATTGGGTTAGAATCAAGCTCACAGAATTGTTTTTATCTATAAAGTGTTATCATACATATAAGAGAGATTGGAAGAAGCATTAACTCAGAAAGACTCTAGTAAGTAATAATAAAAAGTATCTTCCATTGTTGATGCTCGAAACACATCCATCACATAATGAAGATGTAGTATTTCAACTGGAACTCCAGCGTCGGGAACAATAACTGTTACTGGAGTGGATGTGGCAGCTAGTGCGTGAGAGCTCTCTACATTTTGTAGGTATTATAATGAGATAATTTCAAACAAGTTTATCTGTGGTTTATTTGAACTTCAGAACTGAATTTAAAATGAATTATTTAATTTTAAAATTTTACTGCGCATTTATTATTACAATTTGAATTACTCGAGATAATCAGTGTGGTTTGTTTGTCCTTTTGGAACTACAATCAATGCAAACATTTAGATTCATGGCGGTTGATGATGGAACTTAACATAGCTTAATACTACGTTAAGCTGACAAAATTCCACTCATTGTAATTGTTCAATGATTTATAAAACGCTGATAGTTGAATATGTTCTATCACGTTCATTACATATAGTGGTATTGACCCACCCACCCACACATACACGTACGGTGGTATTGACCCACCCACACGTGTATACGTACAGTGGTATTGACCCACCCGCCCGCCCATACACGTACAGTGGTATTGACGTTATCACTTACTATATCCCACGTTATAATAAGTGATATTAACTATTCACACAGGATTTATCGAATATATTTATGATGTTGCCTTTATTTTATGTTGGAACAGGAAAAAGATGATAAAATCGGCTGAACAACTTGATGTTTCTAACACTCATCTTTCGCTTGTAATATAGATATGAAGGTGATACAATTTGAAACTGTGTTTGCATGAGCAAAACAACGTATGTTTGCTAAAAATACCCTTTAGAACTAAGATTGGTAAAAACTTATATGGGCAAATTGAAAACAATATTTGTTCAATACAGAGACAATAATCCCCACGGTTGACTCAGTAAAACTGTTGTTGAAATAGTTCTCCTAGACATGACAGTGTAAAAAAATCTCCGGAAAGTAGTTGATACATTATAACCTCCTTAATCCGGCATTCTATAGTCCGGAATTGTCTATAATCCGGCATCAACGGCAATAGACACAAATTACAGAATTTCCTTCACAATGAACATTGTAAAGTGAGCAACTCGACAGCTAATAAAAAAATAGTTGTAAGAAGCAAGTAGATATTAGATCTTTTTTCCAGCCATCTACCAGTGCTGTTGCTAAAAACAACAAATACTATAGTACAGTATAGTATTTCATACTGTATTGAAATTTATTTCATCATGTACTGTACTTAAAAATGCATTTTAATATTTCTCCTGTACTTATATAATAATTTATATATTTAAATAACCCATGTTTAAATAATAAATGCATACAGTAAAATTTTTCTGTGCAAATTATGTCATTTTTATAAATAACCTCCATAGTCCGGAATGTTCTTTAATCCGAAAAGCATAAAGTCCCAAACTTGCCGGATTAAAGAGGTTCTACTGTACCTTGAGACTGGAACCTGAGAATTCTACCTGTATGAGACTGGAAAAATAGGAAATAGAAGGAGAGTTGTGTGTTAGATGAAAATAGATCCATATCTTCTTCATTACTAAAATCCCAACTTCGAATTTTATTTGAAATGTTACATTTCTCGTCGGCTCTAATAAGAGTTACAACGCTGACAAAATTTCGTTATTCACTTTACCGATATGCTTTTAAAACATTCCCTCAATTTGCTAGCTCCATGCAAGCCTACCCCCACTCCTCACCACCAATTTTTTTAGTTTGTCTTTGCTATCCATCCACTTGTCCATCTTGTAACAGTAGTATATTTTTCTCAGACCAAACTTTTCTAGGTCACATAGTTCACTCACTATCCTTCGAATTTTGAAAAGTTAAAATAACTTTTACCGTCTCATATTGTTAAAACAGTAACATGCAAACTTCACATATTATATTTTCATTAAGTTTATTTATTTTATTGAGTTTGATTTATATAAAGTGGTAAAGACTAAATTCATTTAACTATACAATGTCAGTCAAGTGCAGCATAATTTATTTCAAATGATTTACTATACAGCACGTCTATACAACTGAATCTATTGAATATAACTTCTATTATCAGTTTGTAAATAAATTTTACCTGTATAGTAACCGTATCAACCATATTCATATTGAAAACCAATTTTTGCTGGAGTTGTACTTAAAATTAAAAAGCATTGTGATCAAAATTGACTTATAGTGATTTGACTAAGTTAATTTGTGCAATTATTAGAAATTAAATGCCTTAATATTTTTCACATAATAAATAAACAAATTATTCTTTCAATAGTTGAAATAAAGAATATATCTTAACACAAAATATACATTAAATATATTGTTGTTAATAAATTTTTACAAAATCACCAATAAAAAATACTTTTTCGAGGCCTTTCGCCAGCAAAGCTGGCATCATCAGGCAACACAAATTTATATTTGGTTATAATTTTTTGTTTATAACCAAATATAAATTTGTGTTGCCTGATGATGCCAGCTTTGCTGGCGAAAGGCCTCGAAAAAAGTATTTTTTATTGGTGATTTTGTAAAAATTTATTAACAACGAGGAATACCAATATCAACAAATTTACAAAAATTAAATATATTGTTTAATGGATTTGATAACGTTGATGAATACGTTATCTTCGTATTATAAAAAATCAGTTTATAGAAATATTTTTTCCAATATTATATTTATACTTATTTCAGCTAACAATTATAAAAATTATATTGCAAATACCGTTAAATTTACTAAAATACACCTCAATACATAGATTCAAATCACTTACACAAGTGTCTAAGAGCTATTTTCGTAACTCAACCTCTCCACTCATAAAGTCACCAACTGAATAAAAATCATGTGTTACTGAGTACCTTTTCAATCGGGACTTAAAGCTTTTTACAGCTTTGTTCATTTTTTAAGAAATCAGGGAGGATGTTTAGATTTTGAACTCCTGCCAAAGTAAGCAATCGTTTTGCTACAGCAGTCCAGTGTTCAGCAGTACACAACTCCCTCTCGGTCTTGTCTCGTGAGTCTCCCCACCCTGTGTTTAGCAGTACACAACTCCCTCTCGGTCTTGTCTCGTGAGCCTCCCCACCCAGTGTTCAGCAGTACACAACTCCCTCTCGGTCTTGTCTCGTGAGTCTCCCCACTCTGTGTCAGCTTATATACTTGATCTTACAATGCAGATCAGTCTCCAGGATGTAGAAACAAGGAAAAAATTAATAATTATAGTTTTACGAAAGCGTCCCTATACGAGTTGCTTTTTTTTTAAAAGTTTGAATAGTCTGTTGATTTTGTTCGTGTTGGAACAAAGTCTCCGTAGAACAATTATATATGGTAAAAAGGGATGGACTAAGCCGAAATTAATAATATATTTTATATACAAATTTGAGTCAAATTAAAGTCAAAATTTTAGATATATTGCGCAATGTATATATAAAGCCCCAATGCATCTTTTGAGCAAATACTTTTAATTTGCTTTCTCCAAATAAACCAGTGAATTTTGTTCTTGCATTCCCGTGAAAATAAAAAGTGAATCCAAATAACAAGACAACATTAATTGTAAAATTTCATAGATGAAATGTCACTTTTGTTTTACTTTGAACTTTAATGAACCATAAAACTACTTTGTTTGAACATGACCATAATATTTAAAGAAAATATTCTTCAAACAAAAGAGAAAAATATAGAAATTGGCTTCTATAAGAGGTAAACAATTTTTTTTTAATATAAACATTGCTTAACAAAATGTATTCGATTCTAAACATGAGATTGGACCCCATAGAACGTGGCAGAACTTTTAAATGGGAAGTGATTGGAGTTTAGGAATGAAAGAAAACCAATTCGGAACTTTTGTTGACCTTACCCGTATTTCTTGGCACTACTCTGTACGCGTGTATTTCAACTAGCCAAATGAGGTTTTAATTGAAAATGTTCAAGATAGTGTACTGAGAATTTCAAGAAGTTTGTGAATATTTTATTTAAAGTAAAGAGGTTTTAATTACTTCTATAGATACTGGGAAAGCCATTATTAAGTTAGTTCTTGTAAAAAAAAAAAAAAAAAATTGAAAATGTAGACAATTCCACTGTTAAGAAGCATTATAACATGATGCTGCAAAATAAAGATTATTACGTTGAAAACGTTTATACGGATACATCCAACGAGAAATATACTGAACAAGAATTTTGCGATATTTATGGTTTATTACGCTACCATTCTACAAAATATATGCCTACTACCAATGTTTATTAGCATCAATGCTAGAATAAATACAGAATCCAACCATACACAAATAACAACCAATACATTGTTGATTACCCACCCATACACGTACAGTGCTAATAACACTCCCACTTCGTCATATACGTACACTGTTAACATAAAAAGGTATTTTAATAATACCTTTTTATTGTTAAAAAGGTATTTTTAAATACGCCTTCAACATATACATATATGTTGGGGAGGTTAAATGGGTCAATAGCATTGCACTGAATGTGTGGGTGGATGATTCAATACCACCAAACGTGTAGGAATGGGTGGATGGGTCAATAGCATTGTACTTAATGTGCGGGTAGATGGGTCAATTCCACCGCAAGTGTATGGGTGGGTGAATGGGTCAATACTACCCAACGTGTAGGGGTGGGTGGATAGGTCAATACCACCGCAAGTGTATAGATGTGTGGATTAGTCAATCGACCGCAATTGTATGAGCGGATGGATTGGTCAATACTACCCAACGTGTAGGGGCGGGTGGATGGGTCAATACCGTATCAAGTGTATGGGCGGGAGGATGATTCAATACCACCATACGTGTAGGAGTGGGTGGATGGGTCAGTACCGCAGTAAAAGTATGGGTGGGTGGATGAGTCAATACCACCGCAAGTGTATTTGTGGGTAGGTGAGTCAATACTGCATGTGTAGGGATGGGCTGATGAGTCAATACTACCGCAAGTGTATTTGTGGGTTGATGATTCAATACCGCCATAAGTGTAGGGGTGGGCTGATGAGTCAATACCACCGCAAGTGTATTTGTGGGTGGATGAGACAATGCCGCATATGTAGGGGTGGGCTGATGAGTCAATACCACCGCAAGTGTATTTGTGGGTTGATGAGTTAATACCGCAAGTGTATTTGTGGGTGGATGAGTCAATACCGCACGTGTATTTGCGGATGGATGAGTCAATACCGCCGCAAGTTTAGGGGTGGGCTTATGGGTCAATACTGCCGCTAGTGTGTGGGCGGGTGGATAGGTCAATACTACCACAAGTTTATTTTCGGGTAAGTGAGTCAATACCACTGCAAGTTTAGGGGTGGGCTGATAGTTCAAAGCCACTGCAAGAGAATTTGCGAGTGGATGAGTCAATACCGTCGCAAGTGTATTTGTGGGTGGATGGGTTAATACCACCGCAATGATTTTTTAAATGGGTTAAAAACTTCATATCATAAATGTTATGCAATTTATATTTATAAAGACCTTTACTGTATTATATTCTGCTAATGGAAGAGCATACATTCCTGAAAGCATTAATCAATTCACTTTTACTTTAAGACTTAAATGTAATAATACATTTCTGACGCACACAAAGTTAAAAACCGAATTTCTTTTACATATTAAAGACTAGGGCTGGTAATATATGGCTAATTAATCGATTTGTAACTTTTTCGAAACTTGGTGTTTTGTGATTTTCATATTATAAATTTTTAAATTGATGACAGTTTTTTTTATTTTAAAGATATCAACTATGAAATCACGTTTTATTTATCACAAACACTCCTTGTCGTTGGACCCTGGAACAACATGCTGAGCACACATTACTGCACTTTAAAAGCCACCCAGCATGCCCTGGCTTTCAAGGGCTGTTGAACAACGGACATACTTTGTTTCTTGTTGTAGAAACATCAGTTTCCCATATACAACGAGTTCATTTAAACGCTGGATTAAAAGTTTACTTTTGAATTGTTTCTTAGTATATATGTAACAATTAATTATATTTCATTTATGTCTTTGAATTCTGCTTTCTTCTTTTTTAGTGAACTAGCAAACTATTATGATATAAAGTAGAATGAACAAGAGAAAGTAACATAATGTCATTAGCAAATCAATTCGTCATAATGCATCCTAATTCTTAAAATTAAACATATCCCACATATTACAAACAATTAATATATATAAATTATATAGGTAACCATTTAATAAAAATGTATCTTATAATTCAATTAGTTGGTTAATTCAGGGTTATTTTTAGCACGAGACTAATTAAAAATTAAAACAATAGAAGAATATATTACATAATTGCCAATACATTGTTAAATTGATTAGTTTAGTTCATTGTTACAAATAAAAAATGCTTTTTTTTAATTTAAGGGCATCTGATTGAATGACATAAATTAGATCATGCAAATATTTTATTTATAAAAATATTGTTTTGTTAGACTCCCACGTTTTTTAAATAAAAAATTTCTGTATGACTATATATTCAAATATATACGTGATTTTATGGATCATGATTTATTTACTATCTTATTTTTAACTATATAACAAAATTAAATTGTCTTAACGAGTTAGTAAAATTTGAATAACAATAATAGGAACGTTGAGTTTATTATCCGTCATCCACTCTAATGGAACTGTATGTCAATGATTGCTTCAAGAAATTGAAGACAATTATATGACATCAACTCAGTTCACTGTAGTGTAATGGTGAGTAAGAAACTCTCACCTATTTACACCTGATGAGACGAAAACAACGTCGAAACAGCCCACATGGAGACCATCTGCTCCACATACCAACATCCTTTCGGTGTGGCCAATGCATAGCGACCAACTGTTGTCAGCGAACTGAGTTGATGTCATATAATTGTCTTCATTTTCTTGAAGCAATCATTGACATACAGTTCCATTAAAGTGGATGACGGAGAATAAACTCAACGTTCTTAAACTTACTCCACTACTAAAATCTTCGGACTAACAACTAGTCCATCTCGATTCAAACAATAATAGAATATAATAAATAGAAGATTTAATAAACAAAAGTTGATTAATTAATTATCTTTGAATGCAACATTTTGGCTTACTAAAAGTTGGGTTTGTACAGGTGAACATTATTTTCGTCTACAATTGGAAGATTAACAAACATAACCTCAATATTTACTTAAATACTTTATTAACATTATACATTATTTACATACAATGCTTCAACATTAAAAGGGAGTTCTGGCAAGTGAATATACACATTCACACGTTTGTTTATAAAAATAATTATTATCAAATCTCTCCTTATGTGATATGATGTGATATACATGTAATGTGCAATGATAGAACAAGCTAACGTAAACATAACCTAGAGTACAGATATAGGCTAAGATCTTATCTTTGACATTCATCCTAAACAGTTTATAAGACGAGTTGCCTGTTATCATTGTGTGCAAAAATTTTCAGATGACTTTGGCACATAAGTGAACTTGACATTTCTTTACTAGACATTTATTATTTGTAAAATCTGTGCACTAAAGTTTTCAAAGACAAACATTTCAATAATAAACACAGCTCAACAACTTATAACAAACTAAAAACGACTATAATTTATGTCTTTTATCTTGATCTATTAAGTTGAATAATATTTAATATCATTGCAATATATTTAGATTGATGTTTATTGTTTATTCAGTTAGAGCATTTTATGAACATTTTTACATTGATATGTTATCTTTTGTCATGTTTAACTCCAGATTCTTGTTTTGCTTTATGCAAAGAGTAAATTTATAACCTCTAAGAATTGGGGTTTATTGCTTAATGCTTGAATATATTTAATATAATTTCAATTAGTAGTTCAAACTATAAATAATCTAATATTCTTCACTAAAATTCATATAAGAGACTTAAAATAAATAATTACTTATTTAATAACATTAGATTAAAATTGGCTAACTGCCAATTTCATGTACATCTTCACAAAAGTTCAGAAAAACAAATCTACATTTTACTCTTAATCGTAGATAGAATAAATGTAAAACACCACAAAACCAATATAAGTAGTGCCGACTAATTCTTATCAAGCACGTAAGTGGCGAAAGACGTAATGCATTACACAAATATGGTTCTTCCCAATAACTTGATTATTTTGCCTAATTAAATTTTTAGTTGCAATAAAAGTTCATAATACATAAATCAATAAATAAACTTACTGATAGGATATCCTTATATTAATTTAAAGAATAAAAACACATATCCTGTAAAATTCAAGTTTTGTTCTTAAGGTCTTTCGAAAATAAGGTTTTACAACATCAAAAGCAAGAAGATTATAAAAAAGTGCTTCTTGTTGCATTCGATTATGAAAAATTTGCTTTCAAAGTTCTGAAAACATATTTCAAAATAAATAGGATAAAATAAGTTTTCCCCTTCAAATTACACAAATATTCATTCACCCTACAGTATATTATGCCAATAATCTCACACAAAACGCTTTATGTATTACCATTCATCCTAAAAACATTACATAGCTAATTCGTTCCACACCCTTTCTATTTATTGTAGAAATTTAAAAAAATCATTTTACGTTACTCCCATTTTCCCTTATACATAAAAATCACGCAAAAATGCAACCTACAGGGATGTCCGTAAAATGACTGTTAAGTAAGTGTTAACGAACGGGTTTTAGTCGTAAGAGAAGGGATTGACAATACTGTGTTACGAAATATTTGTTATTTACTGTTTTAATTTAAATTTTAAAAACTAATCCTCATTTTCAAATTATTGTTCTCTGCTCCTTAAAGTATATATTCTGTATGTTAGCTACGAATGATTCCCCGGCCTATACAAATGACTGTTGCTGTCACTGGTATAGGTAAAGCTTGTTGTTCTCACAAGACGACTCTTTTATTTAAAACCCGTTCCCCTCGTATGGCCAACCCAGTTTTTGTGTTTGTCTAACGTGTCCTCTGAGATCGAGTGTCCAACTCTGGTGGCCACTATAATGTTCACGCTCAGATCGGGTAAGTTTTAGTTGCGTTGTCCACCGAGATCGACTGTCCAACTGTGATGGTTGGCAATGATTTCCCTACGCACTCGGATGTCCAACTCTGTTGGACACTTGACATATGTTTTTGTATTTTAGATATAACTTGTTTGAGCAATATTTTTAAATGTCTAACAGCTGTTTAAGTATGTCGAGATTATATTCAACCAGCTGGTATCATCAGTTTCCGTTTCTACTTTGTTTAATTACCAACATCCTGATTGTGTGTCAGAAATTGGCCGAAATATGTATCCAGGTCTTTGTCCTGGCATATTTTTTTTTCGAAAAGTATGACACTCAGCAACATTTCAATAACTGATTTATTTCAAAACTAAATATTATAAAACTTGTAATTCCATTATTGTATGTTTCATCAATTAAAACTTTTTTATTTTAACCGAACTTATTTTAATTTAAAACCAGACAAAAAATATTTTTAAGATGCATGATACTAGTATATAGAGATTATAAGACCGCTGATAAGCCACTAATATGGCAATTATTTAAAATTATAAATTGATTTTACTTATATATCACTTATATAATTTAATTCTACACATTTCAATTATCAGTTAAAAATAGAAAAATGATAATTTAAAATAAATATTAATAGTGAAAAAAGTGTCAAAAAAATTATTTTTCAAGACTCAAAAGGTTCAATGTTTTAAAATATTATTTAAAAATATATTATACTAATAATATAAGAAGAAAAATTATATCACGTAATGATCCATATTTTAAATATTCATTACAAACATTCACATAAACATTTAAACGAAATAAGTAATATTGAAACTTTAAAACCCAGGAGCAATCACAATAGCTTTTGTGATCAGCCTTGAATGACCACAAAATGGGTTCCGACTTGGTGAGAACGGGAGAGTGAAATGGCTGCCGGTATCGTAAACAAAGCAGCCGTGGCCACGACCTTACGGGTCACTAGCAGGTGTTCGACTACTGAGGTGACGTAGAAACAAGTGTGGCCAACAGTACTGGACACCTGATCTGAGAGAACATTTTTTAACAGACAGTTCCGAGGAGAAAGGGACAAGTGGTATGAAAAATATAATAAAAGTCGAGAATCGAGGCTGGAAAGGTATTGACTAAGAAACAAAGATAACTTGTATGCAAAAGTATATGGTCCCTTATTTTATGATATGGAGGGCCTTCAAATTTAGTGTGCGTTAACAGGGTAGATTTGAGATATTTGAATCAGGAGGACGGTAGGTTGGACGTTGAGAATCATTTGTGTAAGTAAATACAATTGAAAACCAGAAAAGAATCTTTAAAAAGAAGTTTTTTCTTCATGCTCAATGAAATTTAAAAAAAATTAAATATATTCTAAAATATTCATATCATTAATTAATTTTATAAATAAACCGTACAACAAGTTCTAATATTTTCCAAATATCATAGTAGAACTATATTTCTAAACAATCTACATAATTTAAAATACAAAGTATAAACAAATGTTACTAACAATATAGAAACAAGTATAAAATAACAATCTTAAAATAAACAATCTTAAAGTTAGTTTTATTGTTTAAAATAAGTTATAGGAAGGAGGTTACTTAAGTTTTTAAGTTTTCCCACATTGAAACGGTCATCAACACATTGAAACGGTCATCAACACATTGAAACGGTCATCAACACATTGAAACGGTCATCAACACATTTGGATTGCAACAAAGGAGTTTTTTTTAGATGAATGACATATTAATTAAAATATACCATCTCATTTTAAAACTAAAAAAAAAAAACATTATCATCCGATTGAAAAATTACTTAACCTTGTTGCTCTTATTTGTACAGACTATCTGTCATTCACAACGTGGCCTACATGTAAGGAATACGATTTATGTTTCCTAATTATTTCCACCTAGTATGACCTGTTATCGTCTTTTCACTAAGGTGGTCTTTAGTTAGCACAATATACCTACTGATAACATGATTCAACGTGATATCATTTTGGAGTTATTTCAGCACATTTAATAACAACAGTGGTATTGACCCTCCCACCCGCCTACACACATACAATGGTATTGACCAACCCACCCTCATACACACATACAGTGGTATTGACCCATTAATGACCCAAGCACATACAGTGGTATTGACCATGTACATACAGTTGTATTGACCCACCCACCAGCCTACGCACATACAGTGGTAATGACCCATGCACATACAGTAGTATTGACCCATTAATGACCCATGCACATACAGCGGTATTGGCCCACCCACCAGCCTACACATATACAGTGGTTTTGACCCATTAATGAACCATGCACATACAGTGGTATTGACCCACCCACCAGCCTACACACATACAGTAGGCTGTATGTGTGTAGGCCCACCCACCCACCCTCATACACACGTACAGTGGTGTTGACCCATTAATGACTCAAGCACATACAGCAGTATTGACCCACCCACCAGCTTACACACATACAGTGGTATTGACCCATTAATGAATGACCCATGCACATACAGTGGTATTGGCCCACCCACCAGCCTACACATATACAGTGGTATTGACACACCCACTCGCCTACACACGTACAGTGAGTGTTATTGACCCATGTACATACAGTGGTATTGACCCACCCACCAGCCTACACACATACAGTGGTATTGACACACCCACTCGCCTACACACGTACAGTGAGTGTTATTGACCCATGTACATACAGTGGTATTGACCCACCCACCAGCCTACACACGTACAGTGAGTGTTATTGACCCATGTACATACAGTGGTATTGACCCACCCACCAGCCTACACATATACAGTGGTATTGACACACCCACTCGCCTACACACGTACAGTGAGTGTTATTGACCCATGTACATACAGTGGTATTGACCCACCCACCAGCCTACACACGTACAGTTGTATTGACACACCCACTCGCCTACACACGTACAGTGAGTGTTATTGACCCATGTACATACAGTGGTATTGACCCACCCACCAGCCTACACACGTACAGTTGTATTGACCCATTAATGACCCATGCACATACAGTGGTATTGACCCTCCCACCAGCCTACGCACATACAGTGGTATTGACTCATTAATGACCCAAGCACATACAGTGGTATTGACCCACCCACCTCCTAACCACGTACAGTTCCCATTACTCGGAGATTTACCTAACATGCACCTTCCTTAAACAATCTCCATTTCAAATACGCACCCAAATAAGGACTTAAGAATAATAATACTTTCATCAACTGTGAGGGGAACTACTATGGTACCCGAACTTTTTATCGTCAAAAATGTTTCCTATTTTGTAAAAGTGTATATTTAACTATCTACTCGAAAATCCCAATAATGAGGTATTAGATAGAAATGAAATGCCTCTTAGAGTCTATGCCTCAAGACTTGGATATCACAAAACCATAAATCTTAAGAGCATAAAGACATATATTAAAGTAGAGTGATATCCTTGATCTAGCACAATCGTTTTGTATTACATAATTTTTGGTATGGAGAAAATGTAGAAACTGTCTTAGTGATAATCATAAAATGTAAGACTCAGGTCTTAAATTAACAAATTAATTTATTCATGGCTATTTTTACACTTGCCTTCTGTTTTAAAAGAGAAATGAACGTGGAAATTGAGGAAATAATTTTAGTTAGGCAAGAATCAAAAACATTCTCTTATATGTGATGTTATCGTATCCCTAAAGATATAAGATTGAGATCTGTATTTCCAGGGGAACTTGCGTCTGACAGTGCTTTAGTAGGATTAAAAGTTAAATTTACTTTTAACTGATGACATATGGCTAATTCAGTCTTGATCTAACATCAAAATGGCCCCAGCATTTACACCATGAATCGCGAAGTCTGACGATCAAGCCCAGCACATCAGACTAGCAGATAAGCCTAAAGTGAGATATTTCTAGACCTAAATGTTGACAGTCGCAAGGAAAAAAATTTAGTTGATGAAACGTACAGAAGTCCTGGCTTCGTCTTACCCATAAAAGATGCCTGTATCAAGAGTGATTCTATTAAAACAGGAAGTTTAAATGACGAAGACTATAAAGCTTCCTGTGAGAAAAGAGAAAGATAGGATTGAGAAAGAAAGAAGTAACAGTTAAACTGTTTATCTATCTATCGATGATAATGACGGAAACGTACGATTTTAAAATCTAAGTAACATTATAAACACATTCTCAAAATTGTATTACATCGGGTTAGCTCTAATTTCCGAGTACTACTGCATTTATTACAAAGCAACAAACACCACAAATGATTTAATTTATTTCGAGTTCAAATTGAGTATTATAAATGAAAATTAATATAGCTAATGATACGTGCCTGTAAAGACGTAGGGCCGTAGGTTTCTCTCTTGGTAATAGTATATTTCATAACAAGAGTAGAAAGTGGGGTTTTGCATGTTCGAGACCATATGTTTGAAGTGCGAGACTTGTCGAGCACTTCAATTGGTCGAGAACATACAAAACACTTTCACTCGAGTTTTGAACGATACTTTTCACTACACTACAGAATAAAAACAGGTGTTGTTGACTGTTACTTTCGGTAGTAAACAATAGACAGCTGTAGAAAATATGATGCTTCACAGGTTGTAAACACATAACGAAAACAGCTGAACTCATAGTAGTGTAGTGAAAACATTGTTTACATATGGATAACTGTTACCAGCAAATGTGATATACAATTCTTGAGCTTATGTGGTTTCTGGTGGGTTGTTCTATTTTTATAGGGTAATGTTCACATAAAAAAACATAGTGTATAAAAATAATAATACAAAAATAAAGCACGAATAAATGAAAAAATAATAACTAGACATGTATATTAAATAAAATAACAAATAAATTGGATAAAATAAACAATATATCATATATTGCTGATTAAATTATTAAAAAACATAGTGCAGTAAAATTGCCAAACTATTATTTAGTATATTTGGTCAGCTGAGCGGAAAATCCCTACTAATAGTAATGGAACAAAACAAAATAATGTATTGCGTGACCTGGTAACGCCACAGACAACCCCTTCACCCCGCTACTGGGATTCCAGCCATTACGTACTTTGCATGTAGTAGCCTGCCGAACCAGCTAAGGGTTTTGCATCAAGGTTTTAAGTACTTGTATTGGAAAATATTTTCTCACTTATTTTTATAATAAATACGCCAATGCCAAATACTTAAATTTTTTGTTTGTTAAAGCTTCACTATTTTGTTTATTTTCAATGTTTTAGCTATTTTTTAGACCAACAGCGATTTTTTTTTTAATATTGAATTTATATTTTACATACTTTACTAAAGGTGTAAGATTCGAATCTCACCCACGAATTGAGTTAATGGTCAATACTTCACTTAAGCCTGTGGTCCACATGAGCTGACAATTGAATATTTATACATAAATAAACTAGTTTATACATTTAAAGAAATAGTTTTTCATTAACAAACATAGCTATAAATTAATATGTGATACAGTGTTTCTTAAGATAGAAAGGGACTTTTGACCACAACAAAAACAAAATTTAAAATAAACTTTACTTGTAATAATTATACATATATATAATACTAAATAAGATTTTGGTTGGTGGTAGAACTGCAGTTAAATATCTTTATACAAGATTTATATGTTTAGACATGATTTTTTTGTAAATTTACTTTCACTTCTTAAGCTAACACAAAACTGACGCTTAAAACGAGCTTAATGCTACCGTTTGTGGGTGAAAAGAAAGCTTTCTAACAAAATAATAATTATTACCTATATTTTATCCACAGTACAAGCTAGTATTTGACTAATATATGAATACAATTATAGTTGGTAAAATAAATGCAACCATTTATCTAAAATGTTGAGCAATTTAAACTAACCAATGTAACACTCAATTAATAGATAGTTAAATAAATTATACAATTGTAAAGTTAAAGAAGCTTTTCTTTTACCAGGTTAATAAACTTTTTACAACACTTGAACTGGAGCAAAACGTCTTCTGAAGCTGACTTTCGAAACACCTCCAGTGATCAAGCAGGCAGGCTGCATGCAAAAACGAGATCCCTCACTGGTTCCATCCAAGGAACAGCCACGCTTGATGTTCCTTGACAAGTTATCCTGCGATCAAGGTCACTAAGAACTATAATTATAGTCATATAATTTGCAATCATTTAACTATCAGTCTCTTTATTTGAAATTATACATATTTTATGTTACGAATTTTATTTTACCATTTTCAAAAAAAAATTAATCTTTTTAACATTTATTTATTTTAAACGTGTAATACACTCCTATAAATAAATTTGTTATATCGAAATAAACATAAATCCAAGAATTATTGCAGTATCACAACCTCTTATAAAATACTGTTTGCATATTTTGTACAAAGCACTTGACAAATAAAGCGTGAGTTATTTATTTTATGAGACAATATTTATAAAAATATAATTGTTTTAAATAACTATAATATATTTCAAATCTCTGCTTAAAGTATTAATAAAACCACCTTCATTTAAAAAATACAACACAAGGTAATATTCCATAATATTTACCCGAGGTAAAAATATCGTTCACAAATGTTTGAAACAATAACACAGAAAGAAACAAGTCTTTACACGATAGCACGACATGAACTACAGTTCGTAAAGCACGGCAAGCCTTAAGACAAACAGGTACTACAGTTTCAACTACTAATTAACTATTAAGATAGAATTTTAAGAAATAATTTTCACAGTCATCACAGTATAACATTAAAAAAATATAAACTATAAAATTTATATAAGAAATACAGAAGTTGCACGAAAGCTCACCATCAAACTGGATATATCTCATATAATAATACACCGGGTAATATCATAAAAATTTACTAATAAGGGCAATAAAATAAAATAATCATTATGCTTATATAATTTCAGAATATTTATCTTTTGGGTTAGAAGTCATTAATACTTAATTTAACTGTTAAAATTCAGCGAAATTGTTTAAAGTATTTAACCTAATTATATGTTGAAAAATTATAAATAAATTTAAAAAAAAAAACAATATTGTAGAAATTTGAGTAGGATCAATCTTATAATATCCTATCACTTAAGACAAGCGGATAGTTGAGCTTAAGAATAATTGCTTTGTCTGCATTAAGTATTAGTCTGCTCATTTTATAAAAAAATTACTAATTAAAGAAATGTAAAGAAATTCGGCATGTTATGGGAGTATAATATTTGACATTTATCTCTCATCTCTTAACAAATAGAAATTTAAAAATATGATGCAGGCAAAAATAAATACACAAAGCAAAATCTTATTTTAAATAGGAGATAAAAGTCATATTGTTGAATTACGGAATATATTGTAGAAAATTGTAAATATTAGGAAGTAAATATTTTAAAATTATTTTACAGTTTCCAAAACAAGTTACAACTTGGTAAAAATATATAAAAATAAACAAATAATTTAACCTTCGTAATATTAAGCAGCATGAATCAACATAGACCATGGAAAAAAGTAACCTAGTGGGGGACTAAGGTATGAACACATTTCAAGTGTTATCTTAGACACACAAACTTGAAGAGAAAGACTGTGGTCATGGAACACGATAATTTAGGCCGCTGGATGAACAGTTTCTGGAGGGTCTCCCTTCAGTTTAGGGGTTGGCGCTACCTATGATGGTAGTTGAACTAGCTGTGTCTGTGGAAGGTCCCTCCATGAGGATATCCCTTCAGTTTAGGGGTTGGTGCTACCTATGATGGTAGTGTGAACCAGCTGGGTCTATGAAAGTCACCCCTCATGACGGTCTCCCTTCATTTTAGGGGTTGGTGCTACCTATGATGGTAGCTGGGTCTGTGAAAGGCCCCCCCCATGAGGGTCTCCCTTCAATTTAGGGGTTGGTGCTACCTATGATGGTAGTGTGAACCAGCTGGGTGCTACCTATGCTGGTAGTGTGAACCAGCTGGGTCCGTGAGAGGTCCCCCCCATGAGGGTCTCTCTTCAATTTAGGGATTGGTGCTACCTATGATGGTAGTGTGAACCAGCTGGGTCTGTGAAAGGTCCCTCCCCCTGAGGGGGGGGCACGAGCAATCCTCACGTCCGCACAAACTTGTACACCACACCAAACACCATCACACTCACAAGCATTAGTACAAGAGCTGTCACTATTTTGGCAAAAGCATTGAGCCCACTTTCGGAAGGATCCAAAGGTGGAGGATGAGTCTGCGATGATCGCCGTCGCTTCCCAGCCAGCCCTCTGGCTAGCGCAGGAAAAGCCAGGCTCTGGGTGAAGGTCAACTTGTGAAGAGACTCGGAGAGGCTGTAGGGCCCCACGCTACCACGGGCCGCAGCACGCAGAAGAGCGTACTCAAGGTCAAGAGCATCCAGGAGAGAGTATCTGGCTGTCACGGTGGAGCTACGTCTTCGGCGGTCCCAGGGGTCGGAGTGGCGGGAGGCAATGGACGCCACGGCCGCACCGGCAACACTGAAATAACCAGGGAATGAATCAATGACAATATATATTTATTTATTTCGAATACCTTACATCAAATTTAAGACAACAGTATTCACAAACCAAGATACTTTAAATAATAATAAATAAGCTGATAAAAAAAATTATGCAGACGTCAAAGGAAATAAAACAAATATAATGACTATAAAATTATCAAGATTAGATATATTCAGTGGAGTCTATTAGTGAAACAATACAAATTGAAACATAATAGAAATGGCTGCGAATTAGAAATACGATTACTAAACACAAGAGGAGATTTGTAAAAACTTGCCCCTGGACAACCACAAGTGTATCTACAACCTCACCACGCCTCAACATAGTGTTAACTCCACTTTAACTCACGATATGAAACTTAAAGCTAATGGCGAGGGAAATGAAATATTGAAAGAATAAATTCAAATAAAAATGACACAAATTAAATATTTATATTGAAAATTGAAATGAGCATGTTAGGCCTAGAATTTTATCTTTCAAATCAAAACATAAAAAACAAATTGAACAGATTTAATTCATTTCCTTAAGGGTGGAAGTACACAGTTAATCATTATTAAGTAAAGGGAAATCGAGGCAAAAGGCGCCAGAAACATAAGTATCAATTAATTGTTTTTCATATAAAATATTGATAATGTCCACAGTAGTTTGAATTCCAGGGTATCAATTGTCCATTGCTTATTGTATAACCCCCTTACATTAACTTTTTTTGTAATAGTGTGTTTTCTTTCTTGATAACATTGTTTTTTGTTGAATTTTATAGAAGGAGTGGGGTTCTTTTCATGTAAAGTCTTATTAGATAAAAATGAAACATCAAGTGTAAGACTATAAGTTAAACTACACTTGAAATTCTACTAAGATACTTTAAAAACTTAATGAAAAGGCGCTAGATTAATTACTCCTCACCTGCAATATCATCAATCAATTGATTCAATAAATTAATTGATTATCGATCAATTACTGGACGCTAATATTCCAGATTAATATTCATGAAGCCTACCCATGAATATTGATCTGACCGCTGTCAGATTACATCCTTCAATGAATTATCTACAACAATATTTATCCACCATAATAAATTACAAAATAAATATGGATACTTCAAATAGGAGTAAAATTAAAACATACATTTTGAAAAAGAATCAAGTGAGTTACAAATAAAAGTGTTGGTTTTCCCTTTTCAAATAAACGTATATTATTCTAGAACTTTAATTTTGTATTCTATTGAATAATTGACAGTTAAACAAAATGATAATATAAAATATACAGCTAATAAAATATAAAAGCGCTCTTCTAAATAATTGTATTCATAGCATAAAATACTCGCACAAACCAGTAAGTATATTTAAAACTTAACATTTTATTGTATTTTGCCAATCTAATTTTTATTTGTAAGATTTGCAGGCAAAGGAAAAATATAAGGCTAAGCAAAAGAAAAAATTGTTTTTAAATTTGATATTGTAAAAAAGGCTATACAATTTAAAGGACAATAGGAGTAAATTAGATCATGTGAAAATCATAAAGGAATACAACTTATTTTTATTTTTGTTAAGTACTACACAAAATGCTAATTTAGAAAAATGATTATTTCCTTTTAGAGAAAGTTTAAAAATTGAAATAGTCCTAAATAAAAACGAATCGATTAAACACGTTTTTCAATGGATTAGAAAATGAAGGTGAGAGAAAAATGAAAACAAAATATGGTTGCCAATAGACCTATACACATCTTTTATAAACTAGTATTATTACAATAGATTTTCTCCTTTTATTTATAAATTTTGGTCACAGCAATGATATTCTTTACTTTATGGCATTTTGCAGGAAAATTTAAGTATAGTGTACCGGGTCTTGGACCGGTACAGTTTCGTTTTTTCGTCGTTGTCGGCCAGGCTGCCTGAGTTTCGCTTTTGCCTTGCGTTTCGTGTACTTGGTAGCCGTTGGCCCAGTTCCGTTTCGTTCCGTGTTCCAGCAGCTTCGGTCAAGTTGGCCTGTCTGTTCACTTGTTCACTGCAGCCGTTCGTCACGAGAATATGTCAGGCTAAAGACGCCAATACTCCAGGGTCCTCGAGTGGGACATTTTCCCTCAGCCGGTCGTCCGGGCAAAGTTCTACCATCCACACTGCCAGCCTGGCCTGAGGACCATGTATAGAGGCCATTGGTGACCCTGCTGCCCCACCTACATCTTTGGGTATGAGTCTTCTGTCCTCAGGTCAGTGCTTTCCATCTTATTTTCCCGGCGGCTGAGCTGGGGGGTTTTGTTGGTGCATCGTTTAAAAGAAAAAAAAAAAGAAAAAAAAAACAAGTGCATAGAAAGAAGAAAAAAAATGTTTATGGATATATTTATGTGGCCTAGGCCTAAGACTGAACAGTGATTAATGCAACACAGCCATTGGGGACATATTTATTTATTAAAGAAAGAAAAACTTTAAATTACACAAAGAACGTTCGCTGTTAATATTTATTGTTATTTATTTTTAATTAGTTTATTTTCTTGTTACATTTGTTTAGATTTTTATATTTGTTAGGTCCCCATTGTTAAATCCTGTTATTATTGATTTATATGCTTAGGCCTAGTTATTGTTATTTATTTTTTTTTGTTAAGTGTATTAGGGGGGGGTTTTGAAGTGAATTTTTACTCGAACGGTACCGTGTTATATTTTCTTTTAAATTATTTAATTTTTTAAACTTTCACCAAAAGGGGATTATTGTTCTTTTGCTTAACTTTTAATTCGGAGCTGCCCAGGGATTCCGGCTTACTCCCTGGCCCGGTGGAATCAAGGGATTCGGGCTAAATTGCCGGTTTAAGTGTTGTGATCCAAAAGTTTTCTAAATTTTCATTTTTATTTGGGGCTTAATATTTTTCTTACGTTTTGGGGTGTCTCAGGCTAAACTGCAGATAGGCCATACAGTTGATTAATTGTTAAATTTTGGGTATTTGTAGAGTTTGTGGTATTTATAGCGTTTGTTATTATTGTGTAGTATCTTGGTAATTTTAGTGTTTGTTATTATTTATTTAAGTGAAAATTTATATTGTGGCCTTCTGCCTATTTTATATCGTGGCCTTCTGCCGTTTTTGATTATGTTAATAGTGGTTTTTGGTAATAAATTAGTTTCGCTCAGCTGCCGAGTTTTATTTTGGACCCTCCAACTGCCACCCGTGATCCCATCGCTTTACTCGTTTTGAGCCATCCCCCAGTTGGCACGCTTCCCAGCTTCGGTGGGGGGATGGGTCTCAATTGGTAGCAGAGCGTGGTTGCCTATAAAAAAAAAAAAAAAAAAAAAAAAAAAAAAAAAAAAAAAAAAAAAAATTAATTCTTTCTTGGTTGTTGACGGTGGGTGTTTGCCAGTTAGTAGGCCATGGTTGGCCGACCTACCGTCAAGGTGTCTTGGTATTGTAAAAAAAAAAAAAAAAAAAAAAGAAACAAATAAATAATTATTTAAAAACAAAAAAAAAATTAGAAAATAAATAATTTAACTTAGAAAAAAAAAAAAAAAAAAAAAAAAAAACCTAGGCAAGCCGCTTGGTTACTTTGTTGAATGGGTTTCATGGGTGGATTGGAGTGGTCGGCAGTGGCTCGGTAGGCTGAGGGTTTAGTTCGTCTTGGACCCTGGAGTTGTCGTTTTTTGTGTACTGTTGAGAATTTTGTTTTGCGAGATGGCCTATCTGCAGAATGTTGCGCTCCTGGTCAAGGAGGAGTTGATTTTCGAATTGAGGTCGCGGGGTGTGACTCCGGAAGGGGATGTTTTGAATCTCCGGAGGTTGCTGCGGGAGCAGTTGTCCGCGGGTACGGCGGTGGATTGGTCTGACCTGCTGGAGGTTGGTGATGAGTTGGGGATTTGTAAACGGAAGGTGGAAGATTGGGAAGGGGTGTTAGAGGATTTGCAGTTTGAACCTCCAGTAGGTCGTGACCGGGCCTGCCGCCTTGCACGTTTGGGGCATCTGCTTGCCCGTTTAAGGCTGGTCAACCGGGCACCGGGGTTGGAGCCATCTGGAAGGGCGTGGATCTTGGAGAGTGTGGCTAGGCTGGAGGAGATTTTTCAGGCACTCTCCGGGTCCACGACTCCTACGGGTCTGGGTCAGCGGCCTACTTTTGCGCTTTCGCCTAACGTGTCGAGGCCGCAGGCTGAGACAACGGCTCTCACTGTGCCTGAGGTTCCTTCTGAGCCTGCAGGCGTTTCTGTTGAGGTTGCTTGTGGTTCGGCTCCAGCTGCCGTTCCTACTACTTCTTTGGGTTCACCTGCTCTTCTGCAGCTGAGCTACCACAAGCTGCCTAACCCTCTCACGCCCATGATCCAGAATCTCCCTGTGATCGATGGGATGGATCCTGAGGAGCTTCTTAAGTTTCTGGTGGCCTTTCTCAGACTTAGTGAGATGCCCGGCATGCAGGCTGGGGACTTGCTTCGTCTGGTGTTCCCTTATTGCAGAGGTCCCGTTGGGGAGTTGCTGAGTTCTGTCTTGGCCAGTGATGCCTCGGTGGACTCGTTCCATCGAGAGTTACTTTCGTCATTTCTTCCCATTCGACTCAGGGAGAGGATGGTCATGGACAGATTTTATCGGTCGCAGGGTAGGGGCGAGTCTCTGGCAGCCTATGTCTCTTCAGTCAGGGAAGCTCGTCAAGCGTTGCGCCTCACCCTTTCTGAAGCTGACACCGTTCGTGTCATCCTGGATGGCATTTCTCCCGAAGAACGGTGCAGATTGGTTTTTGCTGGTGTTCCTTCGACTTTCCGGGAGCTGCATCAGCTGTGCATTGTTTCGCGCAGCGTGCAGTTCTCAGACCAGCAAGGGAGGGATTCTGAGAGTCATCGTGCTCTCCCCACCCGTCGACCGGCTATGTCTGTAGGTGTGAGTCAGCCAGTGGAGGGTCGTGGTTCTCGGCCTCCGGTTGTGTGTTTTGCTTGTGGCCAACCTGGTCACATTCGACGTGACTGTCCACGTGCTCGAGGTCGTGGGGCGGGAAACGCTCAGCGCGGGGGGTTGCCTCCACAGTAGCTCCCCGCGTTGTTGCGACTGACCGTGGCCATTTGCCTCTGACACGTGCCCATAGCAGGAGTGTCGGGGATTTTGCGGGCCTTGCTGGCATGGCTTCCCTGGGACTTAGTGCGGTCACCTCGGTGTGTCCTGGCGTTTTTGTTTCTTTTGGTGGTACGGTGTGTCGAGCCCTTCTTGATTCTGGTTCGGCATGCAGTATCATCAGCCTTTCTCTTTTTGAGTCCCTTGACGCCTTAGGACTTGTCAGGCACACCGAGCCTTCTTCTATTACTTGCTGGACGGCATCCCAAACTCCTCTACCCATACTTCTAAAGGCGTCATTACATTTTAAAATTGAAGGATTTTCCTGGAGGTGGGGTTTTCTTGTTGCCAAGGACCTGGCGGTTTCTTGTATCCTAGGGGCAGACTTTATTTCTAAGAGTGGTATGGTGCTTGACCTCCAGAAGCGCCAGATATTTTTCAAGTTTAATCGGCGAGTTTTGGTGCCTCTAGTAGGTGATTCTGACTGCCCTCCTGCAGTCAGAGAGGTGGGTTGTGAGCCCGAACAACCCAAGGTGGATCCAGTTGGTCATCTCCCCCCTGAGCAGGCGGAGGCCATTAGGAGGCTGTGTTTGCGGTTTCCTGATGTGCTTACGCCCGAGCTTGGGGTCACTTCTCTTCTGGAGTATGAGATCCACCTCACCGATTCTCAGCCAGTTAGAAGTCATCCGTACAAACTTGCTCCCCCAAAGATGGAGGTTATGAGGGCTATGATTGAAGATCTTCTGAGCAAGGGTGTGATTGAACCGTCTCGTTCTGCTTATGCCAGTCCAGCTTTTCTTGTGCCCAAGCCTAATGGTAAGTCTAGGCTTGTGATGGATTATCGGAGGCTCAACGCTAAGGTCGCTATTGACTCGGTACCTCTGCCTGATTTGCATTCTGCGTTTGATTGGTTCGGTAAGGCTAAGTTTTTCAGTGTTTTCGATTTGAACCAGGCCTAATATCAGATTCCATTGAAGAAGGAATCACGGCCTATGACTAGCTTCTGTGTTCCCTGGAATCTCTATCAGTTCACTAGGGTTCCTATGGGTCTTGCTGTGGGTGCCCAGACTCTTACTCGTCTGCTTGATTCCATCTTCCATGAGGTGAAGTTCAAGTTTGTTTTCAATTACCTGGACGATCTTCTTGTCTACAGTGAGACTTTCGGGGAACACATGCAACATCTGGAGGAAGTTCTTCGTCGCCTCAAATCAGCTGGCCTTACCGTCAATCCAGAGAAAGTCACTTTTGCTCGTCCTGAGATCTCTTTTCTGGGTCATCTTATCTCTTCTCGAGGCGTCTGCATAGATCCTGCGAGGACCCAGGGCATTCGGGATTTTCCTCCTCCCAGAGATGCCAAGGGGATTGCCCGTTTTGTGGGGATGGTGAATTTTTACCGTCGCTTCATCCCTAACGTGGCCGAGCTTGCTGCCCCGTTGAACGAGCTGCGAAAGAAAGGTGTCCCTTTTGTGTGGGGCCAAGCTCAGCAGACTGCCTTTGATGCTCTCAAGGAGGCTATCATGCAACCTCCTGTCCTGCGTATGCCTGATTTCAGCAGAGAATTTGTTCTTCAGACTGATGCCTCCTCCTCCGCCATTGCTGCTGTTCTTTCTCAGGAGTTTGATGGGGTCAGGCAGCCCATCGCTTTTGCTTCGAGGACGTTGTCTCACCAGGAACAGAAAGCTTCTTCCATCTATGAGTTAGAGTGTCTGGCTGTTGTCTTCGGTACGGACAAGTTTCGGCGTTTCTTGGAACACGCTGAGTTCTTGCTGGAGACGGACAATCAGGCACTGTCTTGGCTTCTTGCCCATCCCCGACAGCTCGGGAAAATTGGTCGCTGGGTGGTCAAAATTTCTGCTTTTAAGTTCCGAGTCCAACATCTTAGGGGTACCCAGAATGTCATCGCGGATGCTCTTTCCCGCATGTACCACGAACCCAGTGATCCACCGACTGAGGCTGTTGCTCAGTGTGGTGCTGTTATTCTGGATTTTCCTCTGGCTTTTGACGACCTACTGTCCCATCAGCAGAAAGATCCCGAGCTGTCAGTCATCTTAGGTGAGCTTCAAGAGGGAGGTGCCCACCCTCCCTATTTTCTGTCAAAAGGGGTACTCTGTTGCCGTCCTCGACAGAGGGGTGAACCCCGTGTAGTGCTGCCTAGTCATCTAGTACCGATGGTCTTTCAATATTATCACTCTTCTCTTGTGGGCGGTCATCTTGGCATTCATAAGACCATCGCTAAGATTCGTAGGTACTTCATCTGGAAGGGCATGGACCGGGATGTTGCTGGCAGAGTGCGGGCTTGTCACCTGTGCTCTCTCAGCAAGCCTAGTCAGAATGCAAGGTTAGGGTTGTTATCTTCTGAGGTGGCCGATCGTCCTTTTGAGAAGGTGTTCATCGACTACGTGGGTCCTTTTCCCCGTAGCAAGTCAGGTAGCTCCTACCTACTTGTTTGTGTGGATGCTTTCTCGAAGTTCGTTTGGCTTTTCCCACTTCGGAGTGCCACGGCTAAGCTCACCATCCGTGCTCTCCAGTCCCAACTCTTCCAGCACTTTGGTGTGCCTTCCACTCTTGTGTCCGACAACGGTAGCCAGTTTACCTCCCATGAGTTTCGTAGGTTCTGTTTTGGCAATGGTATCAGGCATGTGACTACCTCTCCTTATTACCCACAGCCTTCTCATGCAGAGCGGTTCAACCGCAATCTTCGGTCTGCCCTTATTACCTTCCATGCTGAGAAGCAGAACACCTGGGATGAGAGTCTCTCTTGGCTCCAGCTTGCTTTTAATTCTTCCAAGCATGAGAGTCACAATGCCACTCCCTTCGAGATTCTACATGGCTACCCTCCTAACAACCCTTTGTCCAACTTGTGGAGGCTAGAGGATCTTCTACCTACGCCAGGTGCCACTGACGTAGTGTCCACGTGGCGGGCTGCTCGGCGCAACCTGCTACGTGCTAGAGAGAGAGTGAGGAGGAGGTATGATAAGGGTCGTACTCCTAACCCTTTTCAGGTTGGAGATCTGGTTCTTTGTCAGGCTCACCCGGTCAGTTCGGCCGCGGAACGAAGAGCTGCAAAGTTGTGCTATCGGTGGTCTGGTCCCCACCGCATCGATAGGTTTTTGTCACCGGTGACTGCTCTGCTGGTTGATCCCCAGTCAGGCAGGGTGTTTAGGAAAGCCCATGTGTCCCAGCTTAAGGCTTTCCGGGGAACGGTTGGTCCAGGAGTTGGTGTTCCTGGGGGTTTCTTGGGGCAAAGAGATTGATCACCTCTGCGCCCTAGGTGGCTGTTCTGAGAGAGTCTTCTCTCTCTCTTTTCTTGTCGGGCCCGACAGTCAGGGTAGTTTGCTCCCTGTTCGAGGGGTTTCCCCTCTCAGTTTCTCTTGGACGTCCTAGGAGCACCACTCTTCGGAGGTCTTCTTCGTCTTCTGTTGGGTTCCCTGAGGTAGCGAGTTTTCTCCCCTGCCTGGGTGTGTTGATGTTTGCAGAGGGAGGTTGTACCGGGTCTTGGACCGGTACAGTTTCGTTTTTTCGTCGTTGTCGGCCAGGCTGCCTGAGTTTCGCTTTTGCCTTGCGTTTCGTGTACTTGGTAGCCGTTGGCCCAGTTCCGTTTCGTTCCGTGTTCCAGCAGCTTCGGTCAAGTTGGCCTGTCTGTTCACTTGTTCACTGCAGCCGTTCGTCACGAGAATATGTCAGGCTAAAGACGCCAATACTCCAGGGTCCTCGAGTGGGACATTTTCCCTCAGCCGGTCGTCCGGGCAAAGTTCTACCATCCACACTGCCAGCCTGGCCTGAGGACCATGTATAGAGGCCATTGGTGACCCTGCTGCCCCACCTACATCTTTGGGTATGAGTCTTCTGTCCTCAGGTCAGTGCTTTCCATCTTATTTTCCCGGCGGCTGAGCTGGGGGGTTTTGTTGGTGCATCGTTTAAAAGAAAAAAAAAAAAAAAACAAGTGCATAGAAAGAAGAAAAAAAATGTTTATGGATATATTTATGTGGCCTAGGCCTAAGACTGAACAGTGATTAATGCAACACAGCCATTGGGGACATATTTATTTATTAAAGAAAGAAAAACTTTAAATTACACAAAGAACGTTCGCTGTTAATATTTATTGTTATTTATTTTTAATTAGTTTATTTTCTTGTTACATTTGTTTAGATTTTTATATTTGTTAGGTCCCCATTGTTAAATCCTGTTATTATTGATTTATATGCTTAGGCCTAGTTATTGTTATTTATTTTTTTTTGTTAAGTGTATTAGGGGGGGGTTTTGAAGTGAATTTTTACTCGAACGGTACCGTGTTATATTTTCTTTTAAATTATTTAATTTTTAAACTTTCACCAAAAGGAGATTATTGTTCTTTTCCTTAACTTTTAATTCGGAGCTGCCCAGGGATTCCGGCTTACTCCCTGGCCCGGTGGAATCAAGGGATTCGGGCTAAATTGCCGGTTTAAGTGTTGTGATCCAAAAGTTTTCTAAATTTTCATTTTTATTTGGGGCTTAATATTTTTCTTACGTTTTGGGGTGTCTCAGGCTAAACTGCAGATAGGCCATACAGTTGATTAATTGTTAAATTTTGGGTATTTGTAGAGTTTGTGGTATTTATAGCGTTTGTTATTATTGTGTAGTATCTTGGTAATTTTAGTGTTTGTTATTATTTATTTAAGTGAAAATTTATATTGTGGCCTTCTGCCTATTTTATATCGTGGCCTTCTGCCGTTTTTGATTATGTTAATAGTGGTTTTTGGTAATAAATTAGTTTCGCTCAGCTGCCGAGTTTTATTTTGGACCCTCCAACTGCCACCCGTGATCCCATCGCTTTACTCGTTTTGAGCCATCCCCCAGTTGGCACGCTTCCCAGCTTCGGTGGGGGGATGGGTCTCAATAGTGAAGTAAAAAATTATTTCTTAAAATTCAAAATTTTTACACAATTTTTAAAACTGTTTTATGGTAATAAAAATGTAATATTTTAAAAAGAGGGGACATTACAATATAAAATGAATATTGTACAAGACTGATTTTTGAAAATGAATATATAAGATGATATATACAATAAGGTAACATCCTGAATTTCCAAAAAGTTTGTTGTTATATATGCTGTCAGCATACCATAAACTATCACTACCCTTTTATCGTCTTACAAATTCCAAACAGGTAATGTTTAATTTTGTCCATAAATTACAAGCCCTGCATTGAAAATGACTTCTAGTATTTTGTTTGGTTGAAAATAATACGATGAATTACTAATAATAATGCTAAAGTTATTCCAAAATTCTATAATAGAATATAAACACCTCATTATTTTGAACGTAATGTGAGAACAGTCAACGTTTAAAAGGAGTAACGAGACGTTGCTCTGTAAAGTGACACCGCGTCTCTCTTTTCACAGTCCGGTTGTTATTTAACAGGCAAACACTTACTAATTAGTCCTTGAACTAAAAAATACTTAACCTACCTTTCTTAAGGAAAATATTTGTTTTAATGAGGAATATGTCTATTTATTTGGTTTGATTGGGAATGTTAATCTTATTTTAAAATGTAGTTGATTCAGTCCATCCCTAATTATTTACTAGACACTATAGTAAAATTTACTAATAATTTCAGTATTAATTGAGTGCTAAAAGTAATTAGAAATATTAATCTTATTGAGCTAACTGTATTTGATCAAATTCATGTTACAAGCAAGAAAATAGTATAAAACGTTGAGTATTTCCTGTTTTATTAGTATTTCTATAAAAATAATGTCTTTATATATAATTAATTGCTTTATACAGTATATCGTATATTTACAAGGCTTATCAAAAAATTAATTTAATACAGTAAGTCTAGTATCGGCCAGTAAAGGAGTTTTCGATCAATATAAATAGAATGAACGCATGGCTAAGCCAACCTACCAAAATAAAAAGAGAAGGAAAAAAAATAAAAAATATTATAGAAACTATTTAAAAGTTTACAATCTCTACTGTATAAGAAAATCTATAGAAAGTACTTGTGTCTTGAATATTGATCTCCCGACACAGAGAAAAGTGTAAGTTTTACAACAATTGAACATATGCTTAAAGACCAGCTGCCAGGTGGGGGGGGGGGGGGTCGTGAAACGAACTACCATTTTGAATAGTTTAGAGTTTTCTGAAAATGGTTTAGTAAAATTACTCACATATTGTTGTTTATACAAAATATCAAAATTTACCATCTTAACATTGTTCGACTAAGCTTAGGCCTTCATGGTCATCTAAGGTACCTGTTCATGCTTGAGGCCGTGCTGGAGGAACCACTCTGCGGACCAAATTCCTCGTCAGGCGTGCTGGGACGTCGAAGTAGTAGTAGCCGAGCGTGGTCTGGATGAAGCAGGGTGCTAGTTCGGCGACCTGAGGGGGTTGGCGACGGTGACCCACTGACGACCGGTCTCTCGCACTGCACACCTCCTGGAGAGGGGCTTGCCTGTAATAAATGGCAATCATTGTCAGGGTAAATAATACTAATTTACATCAGTAGGAGCAGCCGAGCGTGGTCTGGATGGAGCAGGGTGCTAGTTCGGTGACCTGAGGGGGTTGGCGACAGTGACCCACTGACTAGTCTCTCGCACTGCACACCTCCTGGAGAGGGGCTGGCCTGTAATAAATGGCAATCATTGTCAGGGTAAATAATACTAATTTACATCAGTAGGAGCAGCCGAGCGTGGTCTGGATGGAGCAGGGTGCTAGTTCGGCGACCTGAGGGGGTTGGCGACAGTGACCCACTGACTACCAGTCTCTCGCACTGCACACCTCATGGAGAGGGGCTTGCCTGCAAATAGCAATCATTATCAAGGAAACTAATACTAGTTTACATTCGGAGGCTCCCTATTTGTATTGGTTTAGCTTTTAAAAATGCTTGTTAAAATTCTAATTGTATGTGTTTGATAAGCCATAAGATAGAAATATATAATCATTGTATTAGTCAGACTCATTGACTAATTTCCAAATTGTTAAGCTTATACTTGTATTTCAAGTAATAACAATTGTCATTATTTACTGTACATACGTAGTAAATTGAAAAAAATATATTGGGTTTGTTATAAACATTTGAAGTCTCTTCCTTCACTAATTATAAAAATGACCGACAGTAAACCTACGCTTGTTAGTTGGTAATGGGAATATATTGTGAACAGCAGCTCTATTAAAGTGATTTAGAACATTGAATAGTATGTTTAATATAACTAATAAAAAATAACAAATAACATTAAAGACATTAACATAAAAATACTTATGGAAATAGTTTGCGGAATTGCTAACATCACACAGCATGACTTATGATCATTACAAAGTTACAGTTATTTTATGTCTTTGTCGTGTAATGAATACCATAGTACTATCAACACAACCCCATTAACCTACCTAAATTACATTAATTAGACCCAAACATTTATGCCTACAGATATCATATTAAGTATCGTACAGACATACATACTTATTAGTCTGTATATATTAGTCTTGTCTCACAACCGTACCGTTAGTTAACATTTTAAATTACAATTGACTGTGCTTCCTGCAGACTGATAGTTCAGCTTTAAGGTACTAACTAAATATGTTGAACTAAACTAACTATATTACTAAACAATATATTTTGTCGAGATACATTTGAATTGACAAATCGCTATATACAGGGTAGATATCACGGCTTAAGATATACTCGTCCTGTGTCTTGTACCATCTCAGTAGGATGGCCTTAGACTTTAGGTTAGTGTTTAACCAAGAGATACTTAACTAGTTAGGATATGCACTAATTCAAAATATAATTAAATGTATATTCACATATGTATATACGATTATGAATATACAATTTAATATGTGTATAGAAAGTAGACAGCCACTCTATAATAGACGTCATATATTATGATATTTCATAACAAAGAGGGGGGGGGGAGTAGAGTAGAGTTTTATCTTAGCGTACATTAAGAGATGAACAAATAAATAGGCTATATTAAAAGTCAATATCTCGTCTGATTGACTCTTCATGTGCGAGCTTAACTTTATTAACATACATACAATAGACGTCTCTTGCTCTATAACATTACAGTCCGCCAGAATTCTTTTTCATAGGAGTATGTTTGTCTTCAAACAAAATACCTTTCAGCTACTAATTATATCACCTCCAGCGACAAGACGTGCTTAGAAAAACCAAACAAGTGCTGTAACTCAGCTACTGTGCTTGGGGACAAAGTCTTTGGGAGATTGTAGGCTATAGGTTCCATGCTAGGTCCTCTTAATGTTTGTCATTGAGCGACACGGCGGTCGCTCAATGGTTGTCATCAACGTAGACACTACTAGAGAAGCCTGGAGTGTCCGTGTTGAATGGTAGTCAAGGTTCGGATGTTGTGTAGGGAAGATAACTGATTTTCAGACTTGTCAGTTAGCAGAAAATCAGACCAACACTACGTGGTTCGGATTCCACGAAAAGCTGTAGGTCCCATAGTTGCTCTAGCTATTGGGCTATTAATAAATAGTCCTTTCTGAGCTAAGTCGAACTCAAATAGTAACAATGACTACACTCGTTCATCTACACTCATTACACTCATTCACTCCTCATATTCGCCCATATATCTACGATCGGCGTCTTAGAGATGATTAATGAATAATGTGTCGTGTTCGTAAATGTTTGGCAAGCTAATCCTATCTTATTACAGACTACGTACATTCAAAATATGATAGTATTTTTTTTTTTAACATAAAGTCTCTCAAAGTACAACTCATTCCAGTTGTATTCAAAACATATAGATACACTGAATCATATCTTCAAAATGTATTTATTACAATACTTTATTCACTATTAATACGCCGAGCGTAGAGATATAAACGAGTGTAACCATTTTTACTAACTAAGGTCGACTGTTCTGTAGAAAGACCTATTTATTAATAGCCCAACAGCCAGGTCAACGAAGGGATCTACAATTTTACACGGAATCTAAACCACGTATTATTGGTCTGATTTTCAACTAACTCACAAGACAGTCGCTCAGTTCCCTTCCTTATACAAGTTCCAGACTCTGACTACTACTCAACATGGACACCCAAGAATTCTCTCCGATAGTTGAGAGTGAGGCTCCACTTAGACTGCAACGGTCACTAGGGCGCCGGCCAATAAACAGAGAGTGTCATCCTGGACCCTTGATTTACAACAAGGCTAATTCATTGGCATCCCCAGTCGGCAGTAAATCAGTCAGGTTCAGGTAGATAGGAAAGTTCATCACTACAGCAACATGTGAATGCCTGTGAATCGGCCTAGCGGCTACGTCACACCACCAGTGGGTGGAGCTTCGCTCTCAACTCTCGCGGAATGGACCATAGTAGTGTCCACGTCAATGGAAATACACAAAAGTTTAAAAATCTTTAGGTTCGATATATGTTACAGAACCTATTAAATTAATACCACATTGTGTGTAAAGATAGTAAAGATACCCAATCTAAATGTAGGCATGGTGATCGATGCATGGCGTGACGTCATAGCAGACAATTTCGAGGGTCTATTTGCATAACACCTGATGTAACAGGACCTAAATGTCATAACATAGACTTGCTGGGCATTTAAGCTAATGACTTGCTTAATCAACTGACTAATTGCAATATACTATACAATTATGCACACCTTTGATATTTTATGGACTTTATAATGTGTTATTTACGATTTCTTTAGTTCTTATATACAAAAACATTACTGTGGTTTAGTGTAAAAAAAAAACTAGTTTTAAATGTAGGTTAAGATAGTAAGGAACGACTGAAGATGGCGGGAGTTTTGTGGCTGTCGAAACGTAGTGTTTGTTTCTTAAAACACTTGAAGCGTTAGAAATCTTTAAAAACTTACCAATCATGAACAATGTGATGCCAACAAATAAAGCCCGACATATCGTAGTTTAGATTTATATGACATCATTTTATTTGTTATATATTGTAAATACATTTTGAAGTGCATAGCTGGATTATATTTTAAAATAACACAAGGTATTTAGTCATAATGTTTAGTTTGATGTGAACAGTTTTCCGTTAATTTCCCTTCTTATGTGGCCTTAAAATGTGACTCTGCATTCGTGACTAGAATGTTTCATCATTTAGTTAAATGTATTTTCTTAGTAAGTATTGTTGTAAAGAAGCTTAGTCGTTTGTTCTATGCTCATTATTAATAGTGTAGGAGAATCAATTTATATTTACTATCCACATTAAAAATAGGTTCTGTAATGTTAATGCGATCTAACATGAGTTGTAAGTAATGAACGAGCATAGTTATTACCTTTACAATATTTTAATAATAACCATGTTTTATGTATTTTGTACATAAATAGCCTGTCACATAAAAATGAGTAATTTTAGGCGAAATTAATATTATTGCAACGTAATTATTGCTCAGCTATATTGATCTATTAAAAAACTAAGCAGAATGTTAATTTAAGCTTCTAAAGTTTAAGCTAATGATAATGGTTTATTGAGTCTACTTCAATTGAACTTGTCGGCACTAGTGGCGCAGTGCTGTAACCCAGCTACTAGGGGACAAAGTGTTGAGGAGATTGAAGGCGATACGTTCTACGATTGGTCCTCTTTTTACTGACACAGCATCCACTCAATGGTTGCCATTGACGTGGAGACTACTAAAGAAGTCTGGGGTGTCCATGTTGGATGTTAGTGAAGGTTCGAATGTTGTATAAGGACTAGGACTGAGTATCAGGCTTGTCAGTTAGCTGAACACAGACCAACATTACGTGGTTCGGATTCCACTTAAATCTATAGGTGCCTTAGTTTACCTGGCTACTAGGCCATTAGTAAATGGCTTTTTCTGAAGAATAGTCGACCTCACTTAGTAACAATGACTAGACTCGTTCATTTACACTTATCACATTCATTCGTCCCTCATATTCGCCCATATCTTGACGATCGCTGTCTTACTAATGATTAAAAATAAGAATGAATCACTACAACATTTTTGTGAATTTTAGATTACTTAAACCGTGAAGTATTTGACTTATTGCTGTACTCGTTAAAAAATTTAATATTTTTTGCAAATGATTTGGCGACATGGGGGAAGTTTAATAAGTTAAATAATTTAAACACAGATGGAGTAAATTACAATACAATAGTAACATTTTAATGTTGAAAAAATACAAAAAGTCAAAGTGTAATAAAGGATAAAACTACAACATTAATACGAGAATATCTGTAGAAAGATTGAAAATAGAAATAGCAGCCTGATAAAAAAGGACGAACATTTATACTAAACAATAAATCACTCATTTGGCTTAAATATTAGATAAAGTAATTGTTTGCAATAAATTGTCCGCAATTAATATGTTTCAATAATTTTAATACGTCGTAAAGACGTGAAACATGGTTGATAATGACTGATACAGACCTAAGAAGTGAGGAACAATTACTAATAAGCACATTGAATAAAACAAGAATATATAGAAATACAAATGAACATATGAGGTAGTATTAGTCTATTAATGTTGTATGGAGAAATAAAACTACGTATTTTTCATGGTAAGGAACGTTAAGAGAATGATTCAAAACAATGACAGCAAAGAAGATTAATGTAAGTAGAAAAGGATGAAAAGAGAGCTAGAAGAAGGCTAAGAAGGAGATAGATGCAGGTACTTAAAAGAGGAAGTTGGACATTGAGAGGGAAGTTGTCTTGAAGAAGAGAAACTTTGGCCAAGAGTCGATGGGGAGTTTGTCAACACAAACCCAACAAACTGGAAGGGAATTAAAATTTATTCTGGTTCCTATATTATTTACTTATATATTAGAAAATATCTTATCAAGAGAAGTCAAAATAAATACTGCTCAATAATAATATTATTTAAGCCAATATTAAAATAATAAATGAATCGATACACATTTATTTGATTTATTTATTTATTTCCCTAGAATAACAAAGTACAATAGTCCATTAATACAGATCAGAAGAATTCTTAAAGCAAAAATAATTTTAAACAAATATAACTTAGAAAAAAGTACAAGAATTGATTGTAATAAACTTTTAATACAAATCACAAAAGCAGTGTAGTTGGGATATGTAGAGAGGGTAACAGATGATACATGTTGGCATGAAGTCACCACCTATTTACCGCTCTAATGGGGCCATTAAATTTGATTTGTATAAAGATGTCGCTATATTAGTTACACCACTAGTTAGCAGTGTAGATGGGAGATGTAGAGAGGGTAACAGATGATACATGTTGGCATGAAGTCACCACCTAGTTACCGCTCTAATGGGGCCATTAATCCTGATTTGTATAAAGATGTCGCTACATTAGTTACATCACTAGTTAGCAGTGTAGATGGGAGATGTAGAGAGGGTAACAGATGATACATGTTGGCATGAAATCACCACCTATTTACCGCTCTAATGGGGCCATTAATCCTGATTGGTATAAAGATGTCGCTACGTTAGTTACATCCCCAATTAAGCAGTGTAGATAGGAGATATAGAGAGGCTAACAGATGATACATGTTGGCATGAAGTCACCACCTAGTTACCACTCGAATGGGGCCATTAATTCTGATTTATATAAAGATGTCGCTACATTAGTTACACCACTAGTTAGCAGTGTAGTTGGGAGATGTAGAGAGGCTAACAGATGAGACGTGTTGGCATGTAGTCACCACCCAGTTACCGCTCTAATGGGGCCATTAATCTTGCTCTGTATAAAGAAATGGCTACATCAGTTACACCACTAGTTAGCAGAGTAGTTGGGAGATGTAGAGAGGCTAACAGATGAGACGTGTTGGCATGTAGTCACCACCCAGTTAGCGCTCTAATGGGACCATTAATCTTGCTCTGTATACAGAAATGGCAACACCAGTTACACCACTAGTTAGCAGAGTAGTTGGGAGATGTAGAGAGGCTAACAGATGAGACGTGTTGGCATGAAGTCACCACCCAGTTACTGCTCTAATGGGGCCATTAATCTTGCTCTGTATACAGAAATGGCAACATCAGTTACACCACTAGTTAGCAGAGTAGTTGGGAGATGTAGAGAGGCTAACAGATGAGACGTGTTGGCATGTAGTCACCACCCAGTTACTGCTCTAATGAGACCATTAATCTTGCTCTGTATACAGAAATGGCTACACCAGTTACACCACTAGTTAGCAGAGTAGTTGGGAGATGTAGAGTGGCTAACAGATGATTCATGTTGCCATGAAGTCACCACCTAGTTACTGCTCTAATTGGGTCATTAATCTTGCTCTGTATACAGAAATGGCAAAACCAGTTACACCACTAGTTAGCAGAGTAGTTGGGAGATGTAGAGAGGCTAACAGATGAGACGTGTTGGCATGTAGTCACCACCCAGTTACTACTCTAATGGGGCCATTAATCTTGCTCTGTATACAGAAATGGCAAAACCAGTTACACCACTAGTTAGTAGAGTAGTTGGGAGATGTACAGAGGCTAACAGATGAGACGTGTTGGCATGTAGTCACCACCCAGTTACCGCTCTAATGGGACCATTAATCTTGCTCTGTATACAGAAATGGCAACATCAGTTACACCACTAGTTAGCAGAGTAGTTGGGAGATGTAGAGAGGCTAACAGATGAGACGTGTTGGCATGTAGTCACCACCCAGTTACCGCTCTAATTGGGTCATTAATCTTGCTCTGTATACAGAAATTGCAACATCAGTTACACCACTAGTTAGCAGAGTAGTTGGGAGATGTAGAGAGGCTAACAGATGAGACGTGTTGGCATGTAGTCACCACCCAGTTACTGCTCTAATTGGGTCATTAATCTAGCTCTGTATACAGAAATGGCTACATCAGTTACACCACTAGTTAGCAGAGTAGTTGGGAGATGTAGAGAGGCTAACAGATGAGACGTGTTGGCATGTAGTCACTACCCAGTTACTGCTCTAATTGGGTCATTAATCTTGCTCTGTATACAGAAATGGCAACATCGGTTACACCACTAGTAAGCAGAGTAGTTGGGAGATGTAGAGAGACTAACAGATGAGACGTGTTGGCATGTAGTCACCACCCAGTTACTGCTCTAATTGGGTCATTAATCTTGCTCTGTATACAGAAATGGCAACAACAGTTACACCACTAGTTAGCAGAGTAGTTGGGAGATGTAGAGAGGCTAACAGATGAGACGTGTTGGCATGTAGTCACCACCCAGTTACTGCTCTAATTGGGTCATTAATCTTGCTCTGTATACAGAAATGGCAACATCAGTTACAGCACTAGTTAGCAGAGTAGTTGGGAGATGTAGAGGGGCTAACAGATGAGACGTGTTGGCATGTAGTCACCACCCAGTTACTGCTCTAATGGGGCCTTTAATCTTGCTCTGTATACAGAAATGGCAACATCAGTTACACCACTAGTTAGCAGAGTAGTTGGGAGATGTAGAGAGGCTAACAGATGAGACGTGTTGGCATGTAGTCACCACCCAGTTACCGCTCTAATGGGACCATTAATCTTGCTCTGTATACAGAAATGGCAACACCAGTTACACCACTAGTTAGCAGAGTAGTTGGGAGATGTAGAGAGGCTAACAGATGAGACGTGTTGGCATGTAGTCACCACCCAGTTACCGCTCTAATGGGACCATTAATCTTGCTCTGTATACAGAAATGGCAACACCAGTTACACCACTAGTTAGCAGAGTAGTTGGGAGATGTAGAGAGGCTAACAGATGAGACGTGTTGGCATGTAGTCACCACCCAGTTACCGCTCTAATGGGACCATTAATCTTGCTCTGTATACAGAAATGGCAACACCAGTTACACCACTAGTTAGCAGAGTAGTTGGGAGATGTAGAGAGGCTAACAGATGAGACGTGTTGGCATGTAGTCACCACCCAGTTACCGCTCTAATGGGGCCTTTAATCTTGCTCTGTATACAGAAATGGCAACATCAGTTACACCACTAGTTAGCAGTGTAGTTGGGAGATGTAGAGAGGCTAACAGATGAGACGTGTTGGCATGTAGTCACCACCCAGTTAGCGCTCTAATGGGACCATTAATCTTGCTCTGTATACAGAAATGGCAACATCAGTTACACCACTAGTTAGCAGAGTAGTTGGGAGATGTAGAGAGGCTAACAGATGAGACGTGTTGGCATGTAGTCACCACCCAGTTACTGCTCTAATGGGGCCTTTAATCTTGCTCTGTATACAGAAATGGCAACATCAGTTACAACACTAGTTAGCAGTGTAGTTGGGAGATGTAGAGAGACTAACAGATGAGATGTGTTGGCATGTAGTTACCACCTAGTTACTGCTCTAATGGGGTTATTAATCTTGCTCTGTATACAGAAATGGCAACATCAGTTACAACACTGGTTAGCAGTGTAGTTGGGAGATGTAGAGAGACTAACAGATGAGACGTGTTGGCATGTAGTTACCACCTAGTTACTGCTCTAATGGGGTCATTAATCTTGCTCTGTATACAGAAATGGCAACATCAGTTACAACACTGGTTAGCAGTGTAGTTGGGAGATGTAGAGAGACTAACAGATGAGACGTGTTGGCATGTAGTTACCACCTAGTTACTGCTCTAATGGGGTCATTAATCTTGCTCTGTATACAGAAATGGCAACATCAGTTACAACACTAGTTAGCAGTGTAGTTGGGAGATGTAGAGAGGTTAACAGATGAGACGTGTTGGCATGTAGTTACCACCTAGTTACTGCTCTAATGGGGTCATTAATCTTGCTCTGTATACAGAAATGGCAACATCAGTTACAACACTGGTTAGCAGTGTAGTTGGGAGATGTAGAGGGACTAACAGATGAGATGTGTTGGCATGTAGTCACCACCCAGTTACCGCTCTAATGGGACCATTAATCTTGCTCTGTATAAAAAATGGCTACATCAGTTACAACACTAGTTAGGAGTGTAATGTAACTGTGTAGTTTGGAGATGTAGAGAGGCTAACAGTTGATACATGTTGGCATGAAGTCACCACCCAGATACTGCTCTAATGGGGTCATTTATCTTGCTCTGTATAAAGATATGGTTGCATCAGTTACACCAGTTGTACACCTCTCAGAAGGAGATATGTAGTTTTACATGCGCGCACTCTTGAATAATTCACTAGTGTTATTATTTTCCTCTGGATGTCAAGTTAGAACACAGACATATGTAGGACGAGTTTTAAGTCAGTTACCCTCCTAACTTATTTCCACAGTTTACTAAATATTTGATTTTTGAATATTCCATTAAATTAATAATAACCCATACTACATATGTGTATTAATGCTATTAGGGATCACTTGGGGTCCAAGATCTAGGAGTCAACTTTAAAATTTCAAATGGGAACGTGGTCATATCTATGTAATTTAATACCACCATTTCAATCTAAAAACTATATCGCAATCAGAATTCAAATATGATGTGTCGTTCTCTGGATCTTAACTATTTTGCTATTTTATTTAATTGGTCATGCCTATGTATTTTCTCATAAGTACTTTTAAAATATATCTTTTATAAGTAATCTAAAAACACAATGAAAACTGAAAACACAAATGTGGTTTTGTTTTAAGCGTGACAAACTTGATTAATTACGAAAACATATTTAATAACCAAAAAACTACACATCCTTTTTAAATACTTACTGAACTATAATTTTTAACTTTAAATGGCAGCGTTAAAAATCAAATCATATGACCAGGTTCCTACTTAAAAAGCTGCATCCTAGATTTTAGACCCTAAGTGATTCCTATTAACATTGAAACTCTAAATTTAGTGAGAGTTAATTATAATTTAATGGCATATTCTAAAGGCAAATTAAACTGTGGAAACAGGTTAGGGGTAGCTGAAAAATTATACCTAAATATAAATATATATAGCCAATTAATTAACAATTAACAATCAAACAAAATACTTAAACAGTAAAGAACGACAAATTATTTTTATTTTATGATCATTTTCAGACCACTGTACGTGTGTGGGCGGGCGGGTGAGTCAAGACTAATATACATGAAATGGTGGGCGGATGGGTCAAAACCAATGTATGTGTGTGGGTGGGCAGGTGGGTCAAAACCACATTAAAATGGTGGTGTTAAATGACATATCACATAACTACATTAGTATTTAAATTGTTGTAATTTTACTCCTAGATATTTGACTCCAATTACATTGAAACGCTGTAAATGTAGTGAAGGTTAGGATTAATCTACTGGGATATTCAAAAAACAAATATATAATTAACTGTGATAAGTTTGGTAGTAACTGACTTAAAACTCACCCTGTAAAATTAAGTTATTTTAATTTTATCTATATGTACAGTTAATAAGTTGTTCTTCTAAGTTTTTAAGTAATTATTTCCCTGAATAGAGGATTAACATAAACCATTTAATGTTTTTTTTTTCTGAGTGTTGTAAAATCTTGTGAACTATTCACTGAATATTTTATACCAATAACATTGTTGATAATAAACAATGACAAAAGAATACCTAGCTAGTATTATAGATGCATTAGATTAGAGGTAACGTGATCTGAATATTAAGTAAACTTTAATTCTTGAAATTTAAAGTATTATTATCTTATTGTATTTGTTTACTTCAGCAAGAAGTAAATAACGTACCTGGACAGACTCGATGCCCGAGTCATGCTGAGGAGCGATGGTCTCCTCGCCAGGGAAGACGAAGCTCTGTCCATCTGCCTCTCCTCTGGGTGAATCCTGGCTCGGCCACACCTGAAGTAAAGGCAAGGAGCAGAGAGGTCCTTTAGCCTCAGGTTCTTGACCACCTCCACCGCTCTCCTCTCCACCGCTGTCCGACGGGACGGCGCTCTGCTGCCGAGAGCCCCACAGGCGCCGCAGGTCCCTCAGAGGCATCTGGAACCAAGCAATAACCTTCATTGTTCCGGAGACATCGTACAAACAGACCGTTTAATGCCTTCTACAATGAATATTTGCGTGACTATGAACAAACTTGATGGTAGAAAAGTAAATAACTTCCAATAAAGATCAATAATAGGTCCCTCTATAAAAGTATTATAGATAAAAAAACTATAATGTCACCATTTACATTTCTATTTATATTGACTAAAGTTGGTTTTATCTCCCCCAGTCTGTAAGCGTAGTTTCAAGGAACGTAATTTCTTTTGTTTTTGTTTTGTTTGATCGTGAATGTAAGATACAACTACTTTGGATTCACGTTCAACCCGTATAGCTCGTTTACATTAATATTTTCCATGTATATGTTTCATCCATGTCCGAAATTTCGTTTCAAAATTAGAAATTAAATACTTAAAATTTTAATTAAAATTCGGTAGGTAAGTGTGGTTGAAAATGTTTTTAATGACACTGTTATATTAAATTAATGTAAAAATCATACATTGAATTTGTCTGCAGATTTAAGGTTAAAATCAATCATCAAAGAACTTTTTTTAGTAACTACTATAGCTTGTAAATTTGCAAACCACTGAATAAAACAAACAAGTAAAAACTCCCTTCGGAATTAACTTTCGGGTATAATACATTTAATTTTTCTGAAAGTCCATGAAAACTATGAATGTTTTATTAGTAGATTAGATTTAACAATCGTTATATGAAATAGCATTCGCATTGTGTTTTTATGAATCAAAAGTACTAAGCAGAGAAGTATGCATTGCATTCTTATGCAAAGTGCTGTTCCAGCAGTGGAACTAGAGCAAACGGCTCGTTGTCGGCAGATATGGCTGCAGTTACTCCTTGTTTCATTCCAGCCCCCTTCAGTATTCAATACGCTATGTACAAAATTTACTAACTGAAGATTTTGTGAATGGAATAACGTTAAGATGCAGTCATTTACATCTTATCATCCTTCCATTTTCAGTCATAATAAAAGTTATGTTCAATAAAAACAACTTCAATTACTAACTAAAAAATATTGTTTTCAAACTCATTATGAAAAAGAAAGATTTAAAAAAATATCTTCTTAGAAAGTTCATGCTCTTTTTGTTATTTCTTATTTTTGGACGAGGAATAGTGACAATCGAAATAAATACATAGTAAATAACTTAAAATTAAAAAATCATAATAAATAAATAAAACATTCTCATAATTATTTATGCAATGGCAGCTAATAATTTATTTTCAAAGAAACATTACGTAAAAATTTATTGGATTTGAAATATGATTTGAAAGTTAAAAAATTGGCCTCTGTAGCTCAGGAAGGATTTAAGCCTCAAGTGGGTAACACTTCTACAGAAAAATTATAGAAAATGCATACACTATCTGATAATAATCCGTTAAAAGTTACTATAAATAAATTTGCAAAATCAAGTTAACGTTTTCTTTCGTTAGTGAAGTGCTAAGCAGTAAATACCAATAGTACAATAGTTTAGATTAAACAAAACAGTGTCATATATGTTCAAATAACTCATAATGGATTCATAAATGTAAATTTTATGGATATAATAACATTTTCGTATTTTTCCAATTATCTCTGGTATCTGCACTAACTTTCTTCACATTTCTCGCAAAGTCTATTGTATGGGTTTTTATCATTGGATAACAAATAAAAATACTTTCCTCTGATTGTTTTTCAAGAATTTTTTCTGATATTCAAACCTTAATATTTAATTATAGCCAAGTTACGTTCATCAATTAGTCAACAATCAGCACCAAAGAATAATTAAATATTGTATTTTTGGAACGTATGTTAAACACATAAAATAAGCCAACAACCGAACACTGCTAAATTAAAAATCAACTGCATGTTCTCTACAGTGTAATTTTTTTCTTTTAAATAGTCTACCTGGGAAATATTTTCGATTCCCACACTAAACATAGGCCTATATGAAGCTAAATTCCATGACATTGTGTTGTGTACATTTGAATAAGTCCACTAGAATATATATGTTATATGTATATAGATGACAACCGCGTCATCTACACTATTTACAAGATAACCAGATGCCCAATATGTTTTGCCCAAGATGTGATGTGGCATCCACAGTGTTTCGCTGAAGTTATCTTGTACATAATGTAGATAGCACCTTGACGGTTGTCTATGTTGTCACCGGAAAATATAGATTTAAGTTATGACACCGGCAGCTTAAACCTAACTCATAAGTCCTTATCTAACATTAATGGGAGGGTTTTTTTTATGTAAACTACAATTTAGGGGGGTAAAAAAATCCAATCTTAAAAGATCTATGTCTACTGAACCCCCGGAAAATGCCTTTACAAATAGAAGTGTTCTACAGCCTAACAAGTCCACAGCTGTGAAGTAAGAAGTCAACGACACGTGGGATGAGCATCTTGCTATCCACAGCAAGTAAATCTTTGATAATTCTTACGAGCATTTTGGTATGTCAGGAATGTTGAAATTTATTGATTTCAATCATTTTCATCCAAACTATATTATTATTATTCTAATTATAAATACTATTAAATTTGACAAATAAACACGAATAATTTATTGAATTATAAGTCGATAAACAAAGGTTTTTACAAAGGATCAATATAGGTATTTAGGCTATTAATAGGGATTTAATGTATGAGCTGAAACAAGCTGGGAAGCCTAAGTGTGTTTGGTACACAAGTTCATCCTCTCAAGGGATTTCCCGACTTCCCACAACTCTCGCAGGATCACGGTTAACTCAATATACGGGATAAACTGGTGCTTTGGATTTGATATTAACATACAAATACAAACAATATTTGCTTCTTCTCTAATTAGTGCAAATTTATACAGAAGTGATTAATACCTAATCAATAGGCCTACGGAATCGACTGATTAGTTAAATAAACTATAAAAAATTGTTCAGCTGGTTTTATAACAAAAAACATATATTAAAGGATGTTTTAAAATTACGTTGCAAACATAATGATTAAGAAATAAATAAAATATTACCTACACACATATGTTTATATATTTTGTCTTATCTACGTTGATTTTAATATATATATAATAAAAATGTTTAAACGCTCCAATTTTTAGAACCGGTAAAGATATTTTACTTATCTTCTGCAAATTGTCAGATAAAAAAAAAAAAAAAATCGCTCACGCTAATTTATAATACCGTATAGTAGCTGATGTAAATATAGAGTGTTCATTTTTATGTAAAAACACAAATATATATATATATATATATATATATATATATATATATATATATATATATATATATGGATGGAATATAGATGGCATTTTAGGACATGTGTAGATAGAAATATTTTTTCCTTTTTTAACATGTCCAACATTTTGATAAGGTGATTTTGAAGTACCCCGTATGCATACAGAATAGTTAACAATACGTAATACGTATATAATTAATTGTGATTTGAGTACATGATTGATATTTCCTTTTATTGGTAATTCAGTTTAATTTGGTCTGATAACTATTACTTTCAGCTCCTTACCAATAATATTTATGACAAATAAAAGTACAAACTAATTTTTACCCAGTACAAACCCAGAAAACAGTATATTAATGGAAAATTCCAAACGGCAGCGGCAGTCCCATAATAAATAGATATTTGTATTATAAAGTTGTGTTATTAATTATTATACCTATAGAGATTGTTTTTATTTAGTTTATAAGTTTTCAATCATACTTAGATTTAGAAGAGGTATTAGTTTAAAATGTCCTCATAGATACGTTTTTTTTTTTAATCTTACGTGGCCAATGTGTGTTAAGATATTCTGAATAAAAATGAAATTAAACCTTGCTATTACAGTAAAACTCGAATATGTTTTATCTCACCTCGTAAAACTAAAGTTGACAAATAAACTATGAAGAAATAACTCCGATACTCTGCTTCTGTCTCACAATACTCTGCTCATCACTTGCTTTCTTACTCACATATTTTGGAGGTGAGTAAAAATCTATATTATTTAGACCCTTTACATTTTTTATATTTTTAGTTGCGCTATCACAATACTGGTAACCGTGGCAGTGTAATTCCGAGTTGTTGTGTTGTTGATTTACTCTTGCATTATTACGGAATAAATCATTATTCTCATTTTGTAGGCACTGAATTATGTCCAAGTTATAAACTACAAAATAGGAACTCAAAATATATTATTTATAGCTTCAAACTATACTGCCCAATACACATTAAAAGCATAGGACATTTAAAATAGGTGAGTAGAAAAATTGAAAACTATATTATCTTAAATTAGACTATCATAATTTATGAATGTAACGAATTATGAATAAATCTATAAACTATAAAGCTTTTCGAGCAGAATTACAATGAACACTGATTGACCTAATTAAAAGTTTTAATTCAAATAGTTAATTTGTCCTCAGAAAAATTCCAAACGATAAAATAAATAAAATGGATGAAATAAATTAACTCGTTCAAAAGCCGATTTGACGGAGTGAGGAAGGAATTGGCTGCAGCTATTCCATTTACCATCTCAATGAAATATTTCATTTGTCACGTTGCTTTATTTTAAGCGAACTGTAATAAAGTTATTAACTTTTTTTCAATACAAGTTTTCTTACACTACACAATGCCTATGAAGTTAAGACTTCAACCTGCCAAACTCGTTAAAGAAACAATCTAGGTTGTATAGCTTGTTTGCAATCATGGAATAACTGATAACTGGATCAAATACTCCAAAGTAAGCCAAAGAAAAAGATCTCGTGAGTGATTAACATATTATGGGACTCTTGGGATAGTATTATCCATATAATTTACGTGGGGCCATGAAGTGTTCTGTACTAAAAATAACAATTCGTCACAATACCTACGAGCTATCGAAGTTGATAAATTAATTTTTAGACACGCTTTCCCTTTACTTTCCCTCTGGAAGTGTTCAGACCAGCCATAACGGGAATTTCTTCTAAACTGCCATGATTTCAGGTCTATGAACACCCGGCTTCCAATTTTAATAACAGTGGCAAACGAAAGGTGAATTTAAACCAAGGACTTGGATAATGTGAATAAGCTTCATTGAAATACCTGGCGATCTACAAAAGGGATTCCACTTTCTTCTAGCTATTGAGGCAATAAAGTTTACGTGTTGTACAAAAAATTAACTTGGAGGCTATGAGAATTCAAGGATCCCGCACATCACTTATATAATTGAACTTCTTAGCCCATAAAAAAAGAATTACCTTTGTGAGCAAATAAGTACCATCTTTTGTTGAGGCTCAGGGGCAAGCCGTTGTCTTTGGCCTCCTCACAGCCGTATACACACGCTTGAAGAGATAACTTTTTTAATATCAGTGATCTGTAGAAACATTTTATTACAGTCAGCATTTTTGTTCTCCGAATTCAAGACCAAAATCATGTTTTTTAATAAAATCAAGAACAAAATCACCTCAAAATGGTACTTTGTGGCACTACACAGGCCACCAAAGTCACTTTTATCCACTGAATGAGGAATGGGTATAGTCCGAATGAACTTTAAAAATATATGAGGAAGAATCTTGATTGAAATCCATCTAAGAATTGGATAAATGGCCAATAATCATCTGCCGAACCAGGTACTGCAAGATCGAGGGCAAGTTGTAACATTTGATCAAGCTTTTATGAAACCACGCTGATCAGGAGAAGTCAGGTGGCAGAATCTGTTATACAAAAAACTGCCTCAAAGAACAAATTTCAGTTCAAAGTTAGTTTGGGATATTTTTTAGAACATGTGTTGCTGGCTTCTAGATTGAAGAAAGATCTCGAGTGTTTGAATTCCATTGAACAACGAGGCAAGTAAATGAGAAAATAATTAGATTAGGTACTCCTATAATAATAAACTAAGGAACATTATCAACCACAAACTAGCATAAAGGCTAGGCTTTATGCTATATATTGCTTAGTTTATTATTATGATTTAGATACTAGACGCCGATACAGTCTTGAACATTGTTTAAGACGAATATGAATGATCACTCGAGTGTAGTTTGAGTGTATTGTTAGTGTAGTTGTGTAGTCATTGTTACCAACTAATGTTGACTGTTCCTTTGAAAGAGCCATTTACTAATAGCCTAATGGCCAGGGTAACTAAAGGACGGCAGCTTTACGTGGAACCTGAACTATACAGTATCGGTCTAATTTTCAAATAATGACAAGCCTGCTACTCAGTTTCCATCCATAAACAACATCTGAATCTTGACTACCACCTAACACGGACACAACAAACTTTTCTGTAGCGTCCAATGGTGAATTTAGCATTTATGAATCTTTGAGCTCAAACCACATCGAAATTACTGAAATATCTATCACTGTTTAACTTTCAATGACATGTTTTATGAAAATAAAAATAGATTTTATTCTTAAAACATTTAAGTGTGTACATTAATAAAATAAATGAGAATATTCAACATAATAATACAAAAATATATCACATAATAATACGAGTAAACACTAAACAAATTGTATGTGAATTAAAATTAAAAAAATTAAAATCATACAGTAATTCCTTTTAAACGGAAAAAGCCTACATGGGGATACTGCCTGTGCAAGCTGAGTTGCAAGTATTGTATTCGAAAAGGATTAAAATTTAGTTTTTCTATCGCAAATTATTGTAAGACCTGTAGTGAGACCATGAACCATAATCCCTAAACACCTAAACAAATTTTCCTCAGTTTTTTAAATTTATTTTTTTTTTTTACAATGCTAGCAGCATTTTGATCGTTGAAACAATTTTCTCCAGCTAATTTTGGTTGTACCTCCTGATATTTAAGCCCACACCCCCTACACTTAAGTCAGGAGTACTCATCTAAAAGCCCAACTAGCAAAAGGACTAGCAAAAATCCCAACATCTTCAAATAGACCTTCCTTCTTGCACACGGCCTTCCTTTTGGTTTTTACCTCTCGTTTCTAATTTCTTTGGATTTATCTGGCAGTTATGTTTCTCTAATCTCTTTATATCATCTTACACGTAGTTTTTTAATTTTATTGGTTTTGGTACCATTGAAACTGCAAGAGTCAAATTTACAAACCTATGTTATTTGTGTGTTGATACGTGCATGTAAATATTCGATATCCATTTTTGTAACCAAATAATAACATATTATAAAAACTAAAAAATTCAAATTATATAAAAAGCAACAATCTTTTAACGTTACCCAAAATCTAAAGTAACATACCAAATAAAAAATAGGTTTCTGATGATGAGTCTTTTTGAAAACCATAAGCAATTAAGAGTCAATGCCATCAAATAAAAATTTAACATTCTTAAAATCCGTACACAAACAAAAAAGGAAGGCGAAGCAATTTGTTGAGCAATAAAAACAAAAAGAGCAAAGTCTAGCAAAGTTCAAATAATGTTTGATTATATTAAACAAATTCCATAGTAATTATAAAGAAAAATAAGTAAATAAATATACTTCAGCAATACTAATCGTTGTAACTTTTGTTCTAAATTATATATTTTTGTAAAATAATTAAACATTATTTGATAATAAGAATAATGAATAATTAAAATAAAGTAATATTAATTAAAATTAAGTATAATACTTATATAATCCTATTTTCAGACATTTACTTAACTTTAAAAAGAAAATATATTACATTTGAACGTAAAGTAAATACATTATAGATTAGAACTTAGGCTTAAGCGGCCGGTGTCATAACTACAATCTACATTTTCCAGTGACAACCGCGTCAAGGTACTAGCTACAATATTTACAGCATGACCAGACGTTTCACCCATACTGTGAGGTGGCATCCTCAGTGGTTTCTCTGAGTAAATCGGTGAATGAAAGCTGTCATAAAAGCTGGAAGGTCATTCACCGATTTCAGTCTCAGAGAAACCACTGAGGATGCCACATCACAGTATGGGCGAAACGTCTGGTTATCTTGTAAATATTGTAGATAGTACTTTGATGCGGTTGCCACCGGAAAATGTAGATTCTAGTTACATTATACAGGGTGTCCCGTAAGTTCTGACCAAAATTTCACGAGGTTATACTATAGGTCAAAACAAACTATTTTCATTATATAATGTATAATCCCATCTTGCTTAGTTTTCTGTCTATCAGTCTGTATGTGTTTTTTAGAAAATAGTTTATATCTTCAAAACCGTTTGAGATAGCAAGTTGAAAATTTGTACATTTACTTATCTTATTAGTGTACATTTAAAATAAAAGTTTCAAAATTATATCATTTACATAAACAAAATGGCGGCCATTTAAACTTTTCAAAGCCTAATAACTTTAAAACGAGTGATGTTATAGAAAAATGACAAGACACATATAAAATAGCTCCTTTTAATACAAGAATTTTAATACCAGTTTTATTTTTCTACAATAATTTGTTACAGAAATAAGTAAGATTTCTCAAGTAAAGGTCTGTGTTTTATTCAAAATTCCTATGTGTTTTCAAATAAAACACAGACCTTTCCTTGAGAAATCTTACTTATTTCTGTAACAACTTACTGTAGAAAAATAAAACTGGTATTAAAATTCTTGAATTAAAAGGAGCTATTTTGTATGTGTCGTGTCATTTTTCTATAACATCACTCGTTTTAAAGTTATTAGGCTTTGAAAAGTTTAAATGGCCGCCATTTTGTTTATGTAAATGATATAATTTTGAAACTTTTAGTTTAGATGTACACTAATAAGTTATGTAAATGTACAAAGTTTCAACTTGATATCTCAAAATATTTTGAATATATAAATTATTTTCAAAAAACATATACAGAGAGATAGACAGAAAACTAAGCAAGATGGGACTATACATTATATAATAAAAATTTTTTGTTTTGACCTACAGTATAACCTCGTGAAATTTTGGTCAGTACTTACGGGACACCCTGCAGATTGTAAACGTTAAGTTTTAATGTATAGACTGATCCTAATACTTCAAATTCCAGCAATGCAATAGATGGTAAAGGTACCATGAACAGATATGGAGAGTTATGGTTCTGGATAAGCATATGTTTTACGTGGAAGGACTTAAACACTAATAATTAATGGTTTTTGTTCAATTTCACTATAAAACGTTAATTTTATGATTAGTCACTAGACTTGAGGTTAGTTAATTTAATCTTTAGATTTTTGTAACATATTGCTTACATACAAAATTATATGCATGTGTATATTAAACTAAAGAATATTTATGCTTTAAAAATAATGGATAATTGCTGTTATAGACGGTTTGCTTGCATGCCTTTAAATAAAAAAAACAATGATTCGTATCTCTGGTAAGTAAATAATAATGTATTGAAACAATAAGATAACTATAAGATATATTATACAATATGGAATATACTTAGGGGAACGGATCAGAGATTTTTGGGACTGCATAAGTCTGTAAACGGTAAACTGTATCGACCTTCTAAGTGACTCGTACATCAGGGGGGCTGAATTATTTAAGGGTTAGAAGCTACCCCCATATACCTTCGTTACATGCATCACACTCGCCTTATAAACTGCGACTTTATGTACTTCAGCTGGTTATTTCACGGACAGTCTACTACAAAAGTGAGTAGTAATAATAATAGTTTTGTATTCTAAAAAGAATTGTTTAGAATACTTTTTTTAAATTTACAATATAAAAATTTGTACCATTTACATTGAACAACTTGCTCTTTTAAAATCTAACTTTTAAATTTTAAAATCTACTAATAATGTCGTGATTCAAATTTTCTATGGTAAAGGCATGATAAAAGCATACAAAATAGAACCCTATACATCTAAGAGTATACTACGTTAGCAATATTTGGATGTATTAAAATCCCCTCCCTCATATTAACTTTTTTAATAATAGATACGAAGTGATTTACTACTTCGGAGAATTTTTCTATAACGAAGTGTGGAGTTTTTTGAAGAATGACTTTTTTGACAACCCTCTGAAAATGGGATGATTCGGTGGAAAACTTTTTAAATAAGGACCCTTAGAAAATAACAACTTTTTAAAGGGATTAAAAAAGGAAGAAGAATGACAAAAATATAGGTCTCTAAAGTTACTATATAACATTTTATAGCTAACTAAAGTTACAATCGTTTCCTAAACACTCCTATTAAGTTATATTTAAAGTTATTTTAAGATACACTCACTAGTTATTTAGAGATACTACATTTTATGAAAAAAAGTTATTATAAAACCTATATTTTGTGAATTTTCCTCTTTAACATATATATATTTAAATTGAGGTGTAACTTTCTAGGAGTTATTGTTCAAAACTGTTGATCTAACTCGTTCTCGCAGATGAGTAAAAAGTGTTCGTATATATAAACTACTCTATTGCTCATATAAACATTCTCTGAAATAAATTACTTCATCTCTATTCACAGGAAAGCTAATGTGGGGGGGGGGGTTGGCTTTAAAGACACCCAGTTTATATATATTTCAACTGTAGAATAAAGTTAGGTTTTATTCTTATATTAAGAGAGGTCTCGTTACAGCTTGCTGCCATGCTGTTCACAGTTCTGAAGTGGTCGTTGAGGCCGAAAATGGGAAGGATGGGGGGTTTTATTGTTGGTATGAGTTGGCGAGTGTTCCAAAAGCATTTAATGAAGGTGTGGGCCCTTTGAGTGCTGGGTCGAAAGGGGCCTTAAACCAAATTACTTTTTCATGTGAATTACTTTAAAAGAGCTTAATTCTCTGTGAGCTCCATAATTTCTTTTACGATAAAATTTGTCCAATACTGCTTAATTAGTGTTTGATAATAATTGTTTTTAGTGGGAATTAAAATTTGGTGCAATTATTATTTATTACATACAGGGTTGGGCAAAGTCTGGAATATATTTACTAATTTCAAACCCATTGAAAGAAATGAATGAAACTTTGCAGTTTGTACATGTCCCTATACCAAATATTTTACTTGTTTTTCGCATAGTCAGGTGATGGCCCATGAATGAAGTCTTAAACATTTTAAATGTAAGCCTACCTCGAGTTATACTACACCTCATTTTAAAGGTCTTTGTTTGTAAAACACAAGAGTGCAAACCTGAAGTAAAAAGGATGACTCAGTCAGAAATACATCCACTTAAAGAATATAATAACTCTACCCATATAACTCTACACAGTATACGGGAAAAGTGTATGCGCTGTTTAAGGCGTTTATAGACAATACACACTACACGACCGTGATTTTAGAATGCGACGTTGCCACATTGAACTGCCCCCTCTCTTCAACTAGGTGAATTGAACGATACGCGTGTGTGTGTGTGTTGACTGAGTTCACAGCTGCTCGACGAGCTTTAAAGTGGACAGTTCACACACTACGAAATATAAGTTTATGTTAACACTCTTTATCATGGGGATGAGCTATCTGGGTAGAGTTAGTTATCTGTGGGGAAACTATTAAGGTTGTACCCATTGTTCCATAGAAATGATTTTTTATAGGACAAAGACGTTACTTTTTCTAAACAGTTTTAGATGAGTCATAGATTAAATCCTCATAAAGAAATTTTTTTGTGTTTATAAAGGCCAACAGAAGCACCTTTTGAAAGATACCATCCTTAGAAAGCAAATATCCGTAAAAGCCTAAGATTGCATTCAGTAGAACTTCCTGTTTTTAAGTGGGAAATGATTCAATGTTTAAGAATTAGCCTACATAAATGATCATTGCCTTACTTTTTAAAGTCTTCTCGTTCTTAAAGGGACAGCTTTTATTTCTTACCTATGTTTATATTTGAACCAGTCAAGAGGCCCATATTAAAATACTTGCAAATAAATTAATTTTGTATGTATAGTTGCAATTATCATCTACAATTATGCAGTAATTATCAAGTTACTTTACTTAAGGAAAACTATATATGAAAATTATTTAATCGATCAGAGCTGTGAACTTTACGTTAAACTATATCTATACACTTGTATTTTTTTACATTCTTACATACGAGACTCTGAGACAACATTTTCCGTATTGTATGGCCAATATAAATTATGATATGAGTGTGAATGAATGTAGTCTGGTTACTAACTGAGTTAGACTGTTCTTCAGAATAGGTGATTTATTAATAGCCCAATATCCAGGGCAACTAAGGGACCTACAGCTTCTCGAGGAATCTGAACCACGTAGTATTGGTCTGATTTTTAGCTGATTGACAAGCCTGATACTCAGTTCTCTCCCTTATACAACAACATCTGGACACTTACTCTCACCCCACATGGATACCCCAGACTTCTCTAGTAGTGTCCACGCCGATAGCAACTACAGGTAGGACATTTATATGTACAAAATAATTAGAATAATTAAAAACAACCAAAGATGTTAATATGTCTTAAATGAGGCAAAGTTAGACGCTTAATCTGCACCCACGGGTTAACGTTATTTCAGAATCACGGAAGTGGGTAGGGAATAGCCCCCACTTCATCGACGTACTTGAACCGTAAGCTGCTAAGCAAGTGTGAGCCTTACTAAATACATTTAAAAGCATCAAAATATTTATCGAATCATATCATTAAGACATATTTGAGACTAATATGAAATATCACAAAGTTATGTTGCTCATAAATTTTTTTAAGGGTATCACGTTTTAAAAATATAAGATGAATTTTATTGTATTTTCCAAAAGGTTCAAGACATGTTAATTCAATATTTCATTTAGTTATTTTGATGTTGAAACTAGAAAATTGTTTATTTTTATTCAAATTCCCCTTATATATGAATGGAATATTTCAATTATGTTGTTGCCAAGTACGGTGAAGTCTGTAGACATTTTAAAATTTTTGAAACTATTAGACTTATAAAGCCAAAGAAGGGTTGGCTCAGAAGCAAGCCCATTAAAAAGAGTCGTATAAAATGAAGTTGTTTGACAATGAGCGTATATTTTGGAAAAGAGAGCACCAAGGTCCACCGATCTCATGAATCCTTTAAGATTGGATTCGATAAGGCGTTCTGTGCTTTCTAGAGTATTGGCAGTTTATTGGAGAATTAAATTGTGTGAACCATCTCCAGATATATTTCTGTTGATTCTCTTTATATCAGTTTTATTCTTATGATATTACATTTAGGATCCTTTGATTACATTATGTAGTCAAAGGATCTTAAATGGTTATTTTCGGGAGTGTTTCGTTTTATATTTGCTCAACAATCATTGAGATATGAGAGAGTTATAATTTTACCTTAGTTTTACAGCTATGACCTTTATTTCCTAAATATAATTAAAATTGATTAATTTTCATAAACGTATTATTATTATATATTTATATAGTAAGCTATACAATAAAGTAACATATAAAAAAAAACTATATATAAATAAAATAAAAAAATCCTTATAAAAAAATAAATAAAAATAAAACTGTACAATATTGTTACATAGTTTTTTTTCAATTTACTACATAACTTGAATACAGTAATCAATATATTGTACGCATATAACTCAATAACTCGTTTATTTAGCCAAGAGACAATTACATGCATTAGCCATGTCAATATAAACTTAAATCTAAATATATAAAATTATACAGTCGAATGAATCATAAAAAATTTAAATTAACATCATACTTAAAGAGTAAAATGAAAGTTGTCTCTTAGACAGCAAACCCATCAGTGAAACATTCCCGGACACTGTAATAACATTTCTCAATGAGGTCGCTTTTGAGCTGTTTCTTAAACGCTGCAGGGTTCGCTTCCAGCTTAAGCTTTAAAGGAAGAAGATTATAAAGCTTTATGGTACTATACAAACATTTTTTTTCAAAAAAGGTTCTTGAATGAGCTGGAATTTTAATGGTGTAAATATTTCGAAGTAAGTATGAATGAGATTTTTGACTGTTAAAAAGGTGTAAATTATTTTTAACAAAGGTCAATGTTTCTAATATGTAAATTGAGGGAAAAGTTAAAATTCTTGATGAGCGGAATGCGTTTTTGCAAGACTGTCGGTAATCCAAACCATGAATCACTCGAACATCCTTTTTTTGAAGACGAAGTACAAACAAAGTTCTTTTGCTTTCACATCCCCATATTGGCACTGCATACACCAAGTGAGGATAGAGTGAGCCATAGTAGGCAGTCATCATAACATCAATTCCTGCGATCTTTGAAAGCTGTCGTAATAAAAATACTGATGAATATAATTAACTACTTATTATAAATATATCCACAAAGCAAGACAACTATTTCCTAATGCTGTAATGATGCTTCTCTGTCAAATACAGTTTTAATGTCTTGCCACAAGATCTGCAACCAGTCCCAAGCTCGTCCTGCAGTGCGTTGTAAAATCTGATAATGTTGAAAAAAAGATATTTGGTTTAAAAACTTGTTTTATGTTTTGGAACTGGAGGAATATTTCTATTACGAAAGTAATTCTAGTATATGGGGTACTAGCTGTACCTGCCTGCTTCACCGGTCATAATATTGAGTTTGATTATATACAAAATGTCCTGCAAGCTTTCAGTTTTCACTGTAACCCACCCACCCACCCATGCACGTATAGTGGCATGCACGTATAGTGGATGCTGCAGTTGAGGTATTAAACAGAAATTGTTTCTTTATTTACAAACATTATTCGTTATTCATCTTTAAGACACCGATCGTAGAGATATGGGCGAATATGAGGAGTGAATGAGTTTGATGAGTGTATATGAACGAGTGTGGTCATTGATACTATCTGAGTTTAACTTAGCTCAGAAATGTCTATTTATTAATATCCCAATAGCCAGGACAACTTCAGGACCTACAGCTTTACGTGGAATCCGAACCACGTAGTGTTGGTCTCATTTTCATTTAACTGGCAAGTCTGACACTCAGTTCTCTTCCCTACACAACATCTGAACCTTGACTACTTTGTGACATGTACACCCTAGACTTCTCTAGTATTGTCCACGTTGAAGGAAACCATTGATCGGACACCGTCTCGGTATTAAGAGGACTGAACATGGAACATTACAGTGTACATTTATGTAAAAAAATATTACATGTAAAATTTACAGCATTACAGTGTAAAGTATTTATGAAGATGCAATTAATAATAATTTGTTATTTTTTAAAAAGACCTTCAAAATGATAACTATTTTGTTTCTTGAAAATGTGAAATCATTATTAATATTACAATGCAACTGTTCAGTCCTTAACACCAAATTACAGTACATAGTTTAATATTTACATAATTGTTATAAATTAAAATTAAAATTAATAATAAATAGTTAACAAGTAAAATATATTGTCTCTATATTTTACTACCTTGCTGGTATGTGGTAGCTGAACTATATTTGTGTAGTGAACTCTAGGGACAAGTCATGTAAGCACAGCAACTTCTTGGAAGCAAAGATTATACCTTGGTTATACAGTATATAGTGTGTTCATAAAAGAGCCCTTCAAGAATTCAGGATATGATCACTTACATGAACACTAAGAAAAAATATCCAATAATGGGCGAGCCGGTGGTCGAGCGGTCTAAGACGTATGGACTTGTGTTAGAGATAGCGTTGGTTCGAATCCGGTCTAGACTGGAAGATTTGTCATTAATGTTCACCTTCTTCTACTGTACTGGTTTGACCATTTACTCTGTCTGAATAAGTTCCTCGCACTGATCAATAGTCCAAGAGGAATGGGCAGAGTAAGGTTAAGAAGGAGGATCGGTCTCTCCTTAAAAAAAATAAATAAATAAATAAATAAAATAAATATCAGTTAGTTACCAGAATCCATATGTCTTCCACATTCATAAAATATCTCAACATAATCCACCAATTCGTCTAGCAATATACAAAGATTTGTGTCTATGTACTATGTAAGAAGGTGATTGCATGGCTAAAACAAAGTCCCTGCCAAACAATTTCTATTCATTTAACCATTAGGTACTCGTATTTAATTTCACCTAATAATTAAAGTAAGTTAAGGATAAGTCAGTGCTGAAATAAAAGGATTATTATTTCGAAAGTACATTTACCTATATGTAAAGTAGTAAATATTTTGTAGATAGCCAACACAGTTTTGATACACGAAGTACACAGTCGAGCGGTGCTATTAAGGAAACTAATGGTATGTCTACAAAGACCGTTCATTAAAGCAAGCTGAGCATACATTAATTTTAGCGCCAGATACACTTTCTTGTGTTACTACTTGTCCTTTAATATTGTTAATCAGAAAATAACTGGAGTTATTGATGTTTGAAGATATAAATACTCTATTCCACGAGAGCATGGAGAGCAGTGTTTATACCCATGCATCTTTATATTACAGAAGTGGTCATTGAGGCCTGGAAATAAAGGATGGGTTATTTGATTGTCTACCAGGATAGGGGAACGTGTGGTCCCTTTGAGTATTGAGTAAAAATGTGACTTCATAATCACTGAATTGTTAAAGGGAATAAAATTATACTAAGTGGACAATATTTTTAATTTGTTTATGACTTAGAAATGAAAGGGGGAGAGTATACTGAGACTGGTTCAAGGTTACTAGTGTTTCAGCTGAGTTTTTTTTCAGAAAGATACATAAAAACTTCAAAGCTAACACTATTTTAACTGATTATTAAATTAAACAAATAATAATTTCTATTTTAAGGCGATTATCATATAACTAAGTAACTATAATAATATTGAAAAATCGGGGAATTCCTTAAATAAACATATGAATAATGTATTATACAATTCCTTTTAATCGTCCTTTTAACCTTTCATATCATATTTTAATTACCTTACAGTAAGAATAAGTAATTTTAGAAAGTAGAATTTGCTATTTGATAAATTCTTAATGAAATTATTGCTGTTAGTAAGACATGATAATTATTGTCGAAAGAATGAGAGTAAGTACCTATGAAGTTACGAGAGTAAGTATCCATGACGTTACGAGAGTAAGTATCTATGGCGTTACGATAGTAAGCATCTATGACGTTCCGAAAGTAAGCATCTATGACGTTACGAGAGTTAGTACCTATGACGTTACGAGAGTAAGTACCTATGACGTTACGAGAGTAAGTATCTATGACGTTACGAGAGTAAGTACATACGACGTTACGAGAGTAAGTATCTATAACGTTACGAGAGTAAGTATCTATGACGTTACGAGAGTAAGTACCTATGACGTTACGAGAGTAAGTATCTATGACGTTACGAGAGTAAGTATCCATGACGTTACGAGAGTAAGTATCTATGACGTTACGAGAGTAAGTATCCATGACGTTACGAGAGTAAGTATCTATGACGTTACGAGAGTAAGTATCTATGACGTTACGAGAGTAAGTATCCATGACGTTCCGAGAGTAAGAATCTATGACGTTACGAGAGTATGTATCCATGACGTTACGAGAGTAAGTATCTATAACGTTACGAGAGTAAGTATCCATGACGTTACGAGAGTAAGTATCCATGACGTTACGAGAGTAAGTATCTATGACGTTACGAGAGTATGTATCCATGACGTTACGAGAGTAAGTATCTATGACGTTACGAGAGTAAGTATCTATGACGTTACGAGAGTAAGTATCTATGACGTTACGAGAGTATGTATCCATGATCTTACGAGAGTAAGTATCTATGACGTTACGAGAGTAAGTATCCATGACGTTACGAGAGTAAGTATCTATGACGTTTCGAGAGTAAGTATCTATGATGTTACGAAAGTAAGTATCTATGACGTTACGAGAGTAAGTATCCATGACGTTACGAGAGTAAGTATCTATGACGTTACGAGAGTAAGTATCCATGACGTTACGAGAGTAAGTATCTATGACGTTACGAGAGTAAGTATCTATGATGTTACGACAGTAAGTATCTATGACGTTACGAGAGTAAGTATCTATGACGTTACGAGAGTAAGTATCAATGACGTTACGAGATTAGGTATCTATGATGTTACGAAAGTAAGTATCTATGATGTTACGAAAGTAAGCATCTATGACGTTACGAGAGTAAGTACCTATGACGTTACGAGAGTAAGTACCTATGACGTTACGAGAGTAAGTATCTATGACGTTACGAGAGTAAGTACATACGACGTTACGAGAGTAAGTATCTATAACGTTACGAGAGTAAGTATCTATGACGTTACGAGAGTAAGTACCTATGACGTTACGAGAGTAAGTACCTATGACGTTATGAGAGTAAGTATCCATGACGTTACGAGAGTAAGTATCTATGACATTACGAGTGTAAGTATCTATGACGTTACGAGAGTAAGTATCCATGACGTTACGAGAGTAAGTATCTATGACGTTACGAGAGTAAGTATCCATGACGTTACGAGAGTAAGTATCTATGACGTTACGAGAGTAAGTATCTATGACGTTACGAGAGTACGTATCCATGACGTTACGAGAGTAAGTATCTATGACGTTACGAGAGTAAGTATCTATGACGTTACGAGGGTAAGTATCTATGATGTTACGAGAGTAAGTATCTATGACGTTCCGAGAGTAAGAATCTATGACGTTACGAGAGTATGTATCCATGACGTTACGAGAGTAAGTATCTATAACGTTACGAGAGTAAGTATCCATGACGTTACGAGAGTAAGTATCTATGACGTTACGAGTGTAAGTATCTATGATGTTACGAGAGTAAGTATCCATGACGTTACGAGAGTAAGTATCTATGACGTTACGAGAGTAAGTATCTATGACGTTACGAGAGTAAGTATCTATGACGTTACGAGAGTAAGTATCCATGACGTTACGAGAGTAAGTATCTATGACGTTACGAGAGTAAGTATCTATGACGTTACGAGAGTAACTATCTATGATGTTACGAAAGTAAGTATCTATGACGTTACGAGAGTATGTATCCATGACGTTACGAGAGTAAGTATCTATGACGTTACGAAAGTAAGTATCCATGACGTTACGAGAGTAAGTATCAATAACGTTACGAGAGTAAGTATCCATGACGTTACGAGAGTAAGTATCAATAACGTTACGAGAGTAAGTATCCATGACGTTACGAGAGTATGTATCCATGACGTTACGAGAGTAAGTATCTATGACGTTACGAGAGTAAGTATCCATGACGTTACGAGAGTAAGTATCTGTGACGTTACGAGAGTATGTATCCATGACGTTACGAGAGTAAGTATATATGACGTTACGAGAGTAAGTATCTATGACGTTACGAGAGTAAGTATCCATGACGTTACGAGAGTAAGTATCTGTGACGTTACGAGAGTATGTATCCATGACGTTACGAGAGTAAGTATCTATGACGTTACGAGAGTAAGTTTCTATGACGTTACGAGAGTAAGTATCCATGACGTTACGAGAGTAAGTATCTATGACGTTACGAGAGTAAGTATCTATGATGTTACGAGAGTAAGTATCTATGACGTTACGAGAGTAAGTATCTATGACGTTACGAGAGTAAGTATCAATGACGTTACGAGATTAAGTATCTATGATGTTACGAAAGTAAGTATCTATGACGTTACGAGAGTAAGTATCCATGACGTTACGAGAGAAAGTATCTATGACGTTACGAGAGTAAGTATCCATGACGTTACGAGAGTAAGTATCTATGACGTTACGAGAGTAAGTATCCATGACGTTACGAGAGTAAGTATCTATGAACAAGTTGAGTCCAATTTGTAAGATGCTAATTATATCTTGAATATTAAACTTTATATTTGGACTCTTTTGAAACTTTTATATTATAAGGCTTCCTTTGAAAGTTGCGGTTCCTTAATTAATTGAAAGTTGTTTGGAGATTTATTGGAATAGACTTTAAAAAGAATGATTTAAATGAAATTTTAAATATTTTTAATCCATATTACAATTAAACTTGGTATATAAACTTAAATATAAGGAGATCTGCTCAAATAAGTCTTAAGTCCCTTGACCTGCGCAAACGAGCCCATTTTGGTTTTGGGACTCTGTTTTTAGGCAAACCATATATTCATTAAGTTTTATTTATTTTTTAATTTTTATTACCTTTATTAAGATAGCAGTTCCCAATAAATTTGATTACAAATATTTTATTTCCACGAACTTGCAAATATTACTATTGTATTACAACATTATACTTGAAAAAAAGCATATTTTAAAAATAATATAGAATTCTCCTACGTGCAAAGCTAATTTATAATTATCACTTATTTAAAATTTGTTCAGTACAAATTCGTTTGGTTACAAACACCTTTTTATTAAAATCATACATAACGATTTTTGTGTTAAAAATTGAAGAGTATATTGAATAGCAAACCCCTAATCAATAATATTAAATTATAAAAAATGAAATTACAATTAAACAGTGACAAACGTTTCATACGGAAATTCAATACTATTAACTGAAATTCCTGGTTAGTATATTTAAGGGCTGGGTTTTTATAAACTACCTCAATGTCTACTTAGCTCTTAAGTACCAATCAATTAGGCTGTCTTGGATTGTCAGGACGTACATTAATATAAAATGAGACGATTATTGGTCACGTTTGTGTATTCCAACCGCAGTTCAATAAATAACTCAACTTGAAAATGAATTGTGTTTTTACTTGAGCAAAACAAGATAAGTGTTTCAGTTAAAAATAAAAAAATTCTTACAGTAAAGACAAAATAATAAATCACTAGACTATTGGTAGGCTATGTTAGTTATAGAATTACACCAGTTTAAATTAAGTTTAATACAAAATCGAAGTAAGGAGTGCTGTGGGTAAAATTTATGTTTTCTACTGTATTTACCCACATCTCTCTTCTAGCATGGCTCTGAGAGAATGGAGCAAGGAACCAGCTGTGTCAGAGCTTTTGGTGTCCTTAAACTCATCAACAGAGTTCAGTTTCCTCATCAATTCTGAAGTGGCAATTAACACATTAAGTGACACAAACGAGCAAAACACAGTCTGTGTTTATTTTTAATAATAGGCTCACAAAAAATTATTAAAAATAAACAAAGTGGGAGCATCGACAAACAATTGGAGTCGGTTAATAAAAACACACAAAAATTAGCTTGACTAAGCATTAGAACGGTTAGAACGATCTAACTCTTCTACAGTGTAGTCCCAATGAAAAAGATCAAATGAATAAAAACGCAATCATGCGAATATAGAAATTGCTTCAGATATGGGTTGTGTATTTCATGTTGAGCAAAAGTTAGGAAGTGTTCTATCCTAAAAGTTAAGAAGGATATGATCAAGTCTGGAGTGGCCACAAATGACAGAAAACCCCATAGTCGGGACCTATGTTCCTTCGGTTCTTGGATGATAAGGATACACCAAACCACCCCACCTCTATCTCAAACTATTAGGAGTTTGCTGAAGAAGATTAAATGGGGAAAACGCATCAGAAGCATATGGATCTCGTGAACATAGTTCATAGTTCACCAATCAATGATAAGCCGTCTTCATCTTGTAACGAAAGCTTTAAGCTGCCTCCTAATTAGAAAACTAGACGAAGAGAAACTAGACGAATATTACAATAAAATGAAAGAATGTTATCAGGGTATTAAATACATAGATGGTAGTTTTTCAAATCCTTTTTGTTCTTAAACTAGCTATTCAAATCGTGTGCGTTCTTCATCAGAAGAACGCATACTTGGAGAATAAAGTTGTGCTTCCTACTCGGACTAGAACGAGGAGGGTATCTTAGAAGTTACCTCTTTACCGTCAACATATACTAACTTAACCTAACATAACCCACATTTTTGTTGGATATCTCACTTCTTTCCACCGAATGAATGTGGAACATGTCATTGTCATATGATGTTCGGCCAATCTGTGAGTTGTATAATGTATCTGACTTTGAGAAGGATCAGCTGATAACCACCGGCTGTTCATTTGTCATTGGGCTATTAATTAATGACACTTTCTAAGGAGTAGTCGGCCTTAGTTTGTAACAATGACTACATTCGCTCATCTACACTCATTACACTCAATCGAAATCCATATTCGCCAATATCTTGACGATCGGCGTCTTATGAATAAATAAATAAAAAAAAAAATAAATAAATAGACTATGTAACATTAGCAGTAACCTTACTTTCATTTTAAATATGTTTTATTGTTATACAATTATAAATATTCTTTTTCATAAACCGGACAAACAAATACAACTATTTTCTACTTTTAATACATTCCCTTATGACAACTAAAACAAATGAAATATAACGGCCTTATGTATGTTACTGTTACATGTTATCTATGGCATCTCACGTAATTAATATTCTGTAAAATTAATAGAGCAATGAGCAAATTGTTCTTAATAAATGTACCGTAACATCGCATGATTTGAATACCAAGACATAAGGGCCTTGCACTAGAACAACTAAAGATGTCGAGCCACACCTTCTTAGGTTTCATGTTTCGATTATTTTTGATAGCTTTGTTTGTTTCTGCTGTTACATGCTGCCAAAAGGAAGGACAATCAGTAAGTCAATAATTGTAACAAGTAAAATAACCAACTTTACCAATATCATACAGTTTATTCTGTACGTTTTTTTTAAATTATGAGTAGATTAGCTTAGAATAGGATTAAATAAATATAAGTCTACGTGCTACTTGCTTATAAATATGTGAGTTTTCCACTTCGTTTAACGAACTATCATTGCCAAACGAATGCAGGAACATTCCGAATAAAACCCGAAATATTTATGTGTTTAATGCCCGAAACACTTCTGTAACATGCTGCCAGATAGAAGGAGGACTAGTAAGTCAATTGTAACAAGTAATATAACTAACTCAACCGATAATATAGGGTGTATTCTGTAGATTTTGAAACATTCTGAATAGGTTAAGTTAGGTTTAGGTTGGGATTAAAGAAATATAAGTTGGGCTATTTGCTTAAGTATACGATTGTATATATGTGTGTGTGTAAGAGAGTTCTACTTCGTTTGAGGAATAATCATTGCGGAGACATACCTAAAAAAACCAACATATTTGTTTGAGTTTCGTATTTTTTAAGAAACAAGGCCAACTATGACAAGTAATTAATTATTTTATAAATATTCTAAATTATGTCAGAGTCTCAGTGTTAAAGTATAGTTTGTTATAGTGTACAGAACAAATTTAGATAGACAGTAATATAGATATGAATAAATGCTATCCCAACTTTATTGAAGATCATTGAAACATTTTACGAGAGAAATTCAAGGACTAGAGGTAACAGGTAACAGTATGTAGATAACAATGTCAACATATATTACAAAACACGAGTTTATGAGATGAGTATGTAACAAGCAACATAAGTTCAAGTGTTAATTTGTAATAACAGTTTGAGTGTAGTAAATGGTCATTAACCTCTCCTGTTATAAACCATTAAAGAAATAGCGTAAGTAAGTACAACATATGTCTCTTCTAACCATCTATTTTAAATAAAATAAATAAAAATACAACTAAATTAATTCTGTAAGCAAACCCTTTTCAAATATGAAAGGAATATTGAAGTAAACTTATGTATTTAGAATCAATTAACATAAATTGATTAATATTTTTAAACAAAAAATAAAAATACACATGATTAATGAATGTTGTGCTCATATTAGATAAATTCAAATTGTATTTATATTTGGGTTTTCTGCTTACGTGTTAAAGGCGTTCCACATCGACTTTATTTAAGAATATTTTCAACTTTATTTTTGTAAAATATAAACTAGGTTTTATAAAGACGACGTATCTAATTAAAAATATTTCACACATTACAGTGGAATGTGCCTAGGGCTATAATAATCCTTCATTTTAGATTTTGAATACTGAAACAAATAACTACGTATGAAAAATATTAATGTTATTATAATAAAATATTAATATAGTAAAAATATTACTCAGGTAGATAATAATTACAACCTGAATACTTAAATAACAGTTTTTAGTATATAGAAGTGTTTTGTTAACGAAAAACAATACTGACTTCTTAACTGGATGACACGAACGTATTGAAAAACATTTCATGTTTATTCTTTTTGACGGTTTCAATGCTGTCGTGGGCATAAATGAATGCTGATAACTGAAGTGGAGAATATATTAAATGTTTCTACTGAAGTGGATGTCGATTGAATGATATCCGCTTCACAATAATCTCTGTAATTGCGGGTTGAGATAAAGTAGATAAGGGGCCCAAACTACAAAAGATTGTTCAATAAGCTGACGGATCAACGAGTTGTAGAGAAAGAGCAGAGAAGTGGTTGACAAATATACCACTTCGACACTCTGTATAATAAAACCATGAGATTATTGAAAAAAAGAGAAAAAAACTAATTGACGTACTATTGAAGGAGTCATAAATGTATAAAATCTTTATGAACTACGGTTTCTTATCAATAAATGCTGATAATTTAAATAATTGCAATGTGTAATACTTTGTGTCCTCATTACTATTACGATGTTATGTAGATGAAATAACTGTACAGAAAGGCGTTTAGCTCACAGTAACTATCAGAGATAGAATGATGATTTATTTAGTAGTTTTATACTGTAAACAGTTTATATACTAATTTAGTTTAGAAAGTCTTCAACGTACAGATTTAAGATATTATGGATTAACAATTTGTTAAGGTTATTTAAAGTATAGTGAACTTGTATACAATAGCTTTATACAAGAGAACAATTAAACAAATAATGGTTCTTTTACTTTATATAATTTTTATTCCCTGTTTCAGTGCCACCTTATTAAAGAATGCTGCCCAACGAATACCATATTTAAAGTGAATATATGTCTTGCAAAGACTTGTAGGCAAAGATTTGTAATTCCATGAATAATACAGAGAGTTGGTAAAAATAAAAATAATCTATTGTGATGCAATTTTTTTGAAAGAATCATTTAATTAATGATCCTAGTCAACTTGAAATCACAAGTTTTTAATTGTAATAATTTATGGCACTGGTCATGAGCAGTACTCACAATATAGCCTATTATTGAACTATTACATAATTACATAATACATAATATCCATGGGAAATGCCTTCTTCAGTATAACATTTAACTTGGAACAAAAATACTTAATAATTAATGAAAGATCAATTAGTGTCTTACCCACAAACAAATAATATTCTTAGAGAACGTCAATACGAGTTTCAACACAACAAGAACATTTGTGATGTGCTGTTTGACACAAATAAAAAATCAAATTATCCTATATCTGACAAACAGCATACAATGTTAATATTTTTTTGACCTTAAAAAAGCATTTGATTTTGTGAATCGATCGAAATTTCTGAGCAAACTAAAGACGAAATACAAGGCAACGCCCTCACTTGGTTCACCAGTTATTTCTCTAAAAGATCACAATTTGTCTCTATTTGTAAAAAAATATAGCGATGTCTTTCAGTTAGACTACTGAGTGGTCCAAGGCTTGGGTCAGTTTTATTTTTGACCTATATAAATAACGTATTTAGACTCAAACTTGTTGGGAACTTATATTTGTTTGCTGATGATACCCTGATTTTCCTGCAGAGAACGACCTGGGTCCGAGGTATGAGACAAAGCTTTCCATGATATCAAAGAAATGCTCCTTAAGAAATGGTTTAGTGAAAATATACTCTCATTAAATATTTCTAAAACTAAATTCTTACCAATTTCTATAAGCAGCTGCGCAGACTTTAATTTAGATGATCTTGTAGTATATAACTGTCGAAATAACAGCTGCGTATATGAAAGTATCGAGAAAGTTGACTCATACAAATATTTAGGAGTTATTTTTGACTGTAGACTAAAATGGTCTTATCATGTTCTATACTGTATATTAAAAACAAGATGAGGAAATAAACATTTGCGTTCAGACAAATGAATGGAGTTTTAACTACCAAATAAATTAAAATGGCTTACTTTGCTTTTATACAATCGTTATTATCTTTTGTAATTATAGCAGGGTGGGGTTGTTATAAAAGTATTATTGAGCCTCTGAATGTAGCTCAAAAAACAATTTTGAAAATAAGTCATGGGAAACACAGATTGATTGATGCTCTATTTGAAGAAACGTCGGTACTTCCTGCCCGACAGCTGTATATTAAACACAATTTAATCAATATACATTAAAATGTCAATAATATTTTTAAAGATATTTCTCATAGTCACAATGCTAGATATTCTTCTAGAGTTTTTAAATCACAACTTTACTATTAATTTATTTTTCTCTTCAACAAACTCTTATTTTATTTTTCATATTATTTACCGTAATATATTTAAATATTTCAATGAATTAAAGTTGTTTGAGTCCCTATTAATAAATATGTTTAAAAGAAATATCACAAACTGGTTACGCAGATTAAGTGTGAACGAGGCCGATCGTATCATCGCGGGAGATTACCGGCGTGTAAACTGGGGGGGATCTTGCATCAGCCCCTCCTCTCTCAGCTGATAAGATGCGTTATGCTTGCTGTCATTACCATCTCAATACTTGTATAAATTTCAACTATAATTTCTTCATTTATTCATTTGTTGTAGTCCTTTTCAATAACGGTTGCAATAATTAACTAATATTGTTTTATTCAAAATTCAAACACCTTTTTTTAGATTACTCGTTTGTCAAACTTAACAATCATGCTTGTTCTTTCTTTTAAATTGTAGGTGATATAATTTATTTGGAATAAAATTTATTCATTCATTCAATATAGAAATATATACAGGGTAATTTTTTAAAGATACAACAAACTTTAAATGAGGACCTTCACCTACTTTTTCTTGATTAATAAAAATATGCATTTAGCGATTATCAAAAAGCCGCCATTTTCCGAAATGCCAGACAACTTAATTTTCTCTTATAGAGCACTATATATTTTTTATAATTCCTCATAGAAAATGTAGTTTTAAAACTTTTTAATTTAGCTTTTTTCCCGTAATTTCAGCCGTTTTCTACTTATGAACACTCAAATAATTTAAAATGCTATTTTTTTTATATAACAACATGTTTTACTCTGTAATATTAGGTTGCAGGCTTCAATTCATAAATTTTAGCTGTTGTATAGGTTAAATATCAGTCAGAATAAATAAATAAAATCAACCAAAGATTATTTTTTAATGACCCTGTTTCTACTACTAATATTGAAAACTTGTATCATTTCATCTGTCAACGTAGTTTCATAATTAAATACATTTTGTGTAATAAAATGGCACTTAGTGTGTAATAATATGTAGATTATTATGATAGGTGTGTAATCACAACAGAATGATTTCGAATATTTAATGTCTTGGGTCCAGAAATGAACGAAGAATATTTATTGGAAAAAAATGTAAGAAGAAAACTTTGCATAATATTGGTCTTTCAGGTTCATATAAATATCAGCTGCTGCATTGTTGTCAAACTTATATTTATTACGATTGTCATAACCTACGATTTTGTGCCAACTGTAATAATACTGTACATACTGTACATAATACCGCATACTGTACGGTTTATTACTAAAACAAGATGAAGATCATCAAAATAGGACCAATCAGAACGCGGAAATGATACATACAGGTACGGTGGTAATGACCCACCCACCCGTACACATATGTTAGTATTGACCCACAAACCCACCCGTAGACGTATGGTAGTATTGACCCACCCACCCACCCGTAGACGTACGGTAGTATGACCCACCAACTCCCTCATACACGTACGGTGGTATTGACCCACCCACTCTCTCATACACGTACGGTGGTATTGACCCACCCACCCTCTCATATACGTACGGTCGTACACGTACAGTGGTATTGACCCACCCGCCCACATATACACGTACAGTGGTATTCACCCACCCGCCCACCCATACACGTACAGTGGTATTGATTAATTAATTAATAAATGATTAAAAACTAAGGAAACATAACTAATAATATTGATTACTGGTACAATGATTATTAACCTATTATAAATAAGCCGTTAACTTTGGCACACAATTGTAAGTTAGCGCAACTGTTTGACAACAATGCAACATCTGTAGTTTTTAAGAACAGCTGACAAAATATATTATGCAAGGTTATTTTGAAACACTGCATTCCAATAATGTTGCATTTATTTCTGGCCTCCTTGATGTGACCACGTATAATCATGTACATTCTGTGTTTCATATATGATAATTAAGAAATAACTGGTTCATGTTACTTTTGTCTAGAAAGTGGATTATTGTAGAAAGCGTTTATAAGTGCTACATAATATGCAAATCGCTCTGTATTATGGTATAGTAAATTATAAAATTTCCATTTTTGACAAAATAACCCAAAGTGCACTTTGGATTGGGTTCGATGAATTTAAAGAAATGTTGACTTTTACATATTTCGTTACTTTGTCAACAGATCTGCCTAATCATAAAAAAAAACATTCGACGAAATTAGTAAACGAAGGTTTTACTTTCGAAATATGTAACAAACATATTTACTAACAATACGAGATTAGTGTATGACGGTACTTTTGGTTCACAAAAATGAAAAAATATTAGGAAACAAAACAAACTGATTGTTAACGTTGGTTAATTTTAGGTTGAAGTTTTTAATATTAAAATGATGTCGATAATTTCGATTTCAAAACACATGTTTAAGTAATATTACTGTGTTATTAGTATGAACATTTTATAATGAACTAAAAAGAGTATTTATTACAGCTCCACAAAACCTTTTTATTCTGGTTGTAATTTATGAATTAATGATTTAATATCAATAAAATGCACACGCTAAGATTGAAAGATCTGTTTATTAATTAATAATTTTACTGTGGGATGTATTGCTAATTGAACGATATTACTATGGATATAATTTGTGACTATTTTACTGTGCGTGAAATTAAATAATGAAAGAATCAAAGAATCTTTGTTCACTATTGTACAATAGGTTTTGTACGTGAATTCTATTATCTTATACACTAAGATATACATACCTACTACAAGATTATAAGTGTTATACTAGATATGTACAATATAAGTAAAAAAATAAAAACTAAATAATAAATAAAAAATATATGCTCCTAAATATTCCGTAAAGAGTAATAGTAGTCTTTACGGAATATTCAACAGTAACTTAAATAAGTTAGAATAAACAAATATATTGTACTAGTAACATTGTACAATGTCAGCAGGCCAGTAGGTAGTACAGATATAACATAAATGATATGTAGGGTTGGGCAAAAGTCGGGAATATATTTATTAATTTCAAAACCTTATATTTATTAATTTTTTATATTATTAATATATTTATTAATTTATTACATTGAAATAAATGTAATGATACTTTGTAGTTATGTACATGTCCCTATAACAAACATTTAGACATATTTTATTTGTTTTTCGCATAGCTAGGTTTAGACGTTTAGAAATTTTAAATGTAAGCCTACCTCGAGTTATACCTCATATTAAAGGTCTTTTTTTGTAAAACACAAGAGTGCAAATCTGAGGTCAAAAGGATGACTCTGTCATAAAATACAGCAACTCAAAGAACTTAATGTCAGGGTTGGGTGAAAGTCTGGAATGTATTTATTAATTTTAAAACTATTAAAAGAAAACTAATGAAACTTTGTAGTTATGTACAAGTCCCTATACAAATCACATTGAAATATTTTACTTGTTTTTTGCATATCCAGGGATGGCCCATGAAGGAAGTCTAAAAGTTTTTAAATGTAAGCCTACCTCAAGTTATACCTCATTGTAAAGGTCTTTGTTTGTAAAAAATAAGAGTGCAAGCCTGAGGTCAAAAGGATGACTCAGTCATAAAACACAGCCACTCAAAGCACTTAATGTCAGGGTTGGGTGAAAGTCTGGAATCTATTTACTAATTTTAAAACTATTAAAAGAAAAGTATGAAACTTTGTAGTTATGTACAAGTCCCTATACAAATCATATTGATATATTTTACTTGTATTTTGCATGTCCAGGGAATGACCCATGAAGGAAATCTTAAAAATTTTAAAAGCAAGTCTACCTCGAGTTATATATACCTCATTGTAAAGGTCTTTGTTTGTAAAGTACAAAAGTGCAAATCTGAGGTCAAAAGGATCATCCAGTAAGAAAATGCAGCCACTCAAAGAACTTAATGTCAGGGTTGGGTGAAAGTCTGGAATGTATTTACTAATTTTAAAACTATTAAAAGAAAAGTATGAAAATTTTTAGTTATGTACATGTCCATGTTTGTAGTATTTAACAGTTTTAGGTCCCTGTTGCTAATTATGTTGTTGATTGTTAACAATATTAACAAAAGACTGTGTCGTAAAAATAGCTATGCTATTTAACTAAGATAAAAATAAGAAAAAATATTAAAACTCTTTTGACAGTACGTTTACCTAAAATCGTTTAAAAATATTATTATAATAATTTGTTTCTTATTTTTTTGTAAAATTAAACTTCTCATAGTTAGAAAAATTATAGCTCTACGCAGCAATAAATGATAACTATCTTACCTTTGTCTTAAGCAGTAATAGTTATATGACATTAAATCTTTGAGAGGCTATATTTTCTGACTGGATCATCCTTTTGACCTCAGGCTTGCACTCTTACGTTTTATAAACAAAGACCTTAAAAATGAGGTAGGCTTAAATTTAATAAGTTTTAGACTTCCTTCATGGGATATCCCCTGGTTATGCAAAAAACAAGTAAAATATGTCAATATGATTTGTATAGGGACTTGTACATAACTACAGAGTTTCATTACTTTTCTTTTAATAGTTTTAAAATTAATAAATACATTCCAGACTTTTGTCTAACCTTAACATTAAATTCTTTGAGAGGCTGTATTTTCTGACTGGGTCATTCTTTCAACCTCAGGTTTGAACTCTTGTGTTTTACAAAAAAAACCTTTAATACGAGGTATAACTCGAGGTAGGCTTACATTTAAAATTTTTAAGATTTACATTTAAAATTGTTGAGACTTATTTTATGGGTCATCACCTGGCTATGCGAAAAACAAGTAAAATATGTCTAAATGTTTGGTATAGGAACATGTACATTACTGCAAAGTTTCATTACATTTTTTTCAATGGTTTTGAAATTAATAAATATATTTCAGACTTTTGCCGAACCCTGTACACGTAATAATAATGGACGTTTCTATGTATTATCGTAGTAGAGCGGCTCAGTAGGCCATAGTTATGTCGTCAAAATAACGGTCAATATTCTAAAAAAAAGGTATGCAAAATACTGTAACAGTTCTCAGAAATAAATAAATAAGTTTAGACAAAAGTGTAGTAAGCCATTATATAAAATATCTAAACGCAATATTATCTGGTAATTTGTAAGTAATATGTTGGGAAAAAATAGCAGGGTTTTAATGGCCTATTTACGTACTTAGATAACGAAATTACAAAATAGTATTCTATAAAAATGGGGCTGAAAGTAATATAAAATACAGTTATATCCTTATATTTTTCACTATATATAGTGACAAATTAAAATCATTGAAAACAATGTTTAAAATAGTTTCGAACTTAGTATTACAGTAGTTTTATGTTCGTAAAATAAAATAATTATATTTTATACCTTTTTTAAAAACAAAATAAAAGTGAGAAATTTTTAAATATGAAAAATGCTTAAAATTCCTTAAAACCCAAAATAATAAAAAATCGTAAAATTTTAAACATATGACAAATTATCAAAACTAAATAACCATAACATTTAGTTGATATGTAAAAATATTACTTCATCAGCAAAACATTCACGAGACGATGTTGAGAAAGCAACCAAGAATGTAACTTGAGCTTGAAACACAAAGAGTAATTCAGTAGCTACGAGTATGTTGTGATTGAGAAAGAAGAGAGAGGCTTAAAGGGAAAGTTTAGGCTGACACACATCTACCATCATTCGATATTTACAAGAAAGTATAATCTTCAATGTTTCCTGAATAACCGTTGATTTACTACAGTCAGGATTATAATATTTAAGCGTTACTCTTCAGTCGGAGTTTGAATATAGTTCGATAAAAGAACTCTCCAATAAACCATTTATTAATGAGTGTCTTTATATTCACCCTAATATTACAAGCTTTTTACAAATCACTCAAGCAAATATAATTAATTTTTGACTATTTATCACGTGATCTTATCTCCACATAGTGTTATTTCATAAATAACTATTTGTCTCTCTGTTATTTCAACTTTTGATTTGACATACTTGATAAATAAATACAAAAGATAACTGACAATATTCATAGTTTCCTAATGCTTTAACTTCAAGTGATCTACATTTTATTTTTATTAATTCAAAGCGTATTCATTAATGCTAAACAAATAAGCTAACGTTATACTAAGCTAAGGTTTTATAATTTTATACTAAATGGTGTACAAACTACTTGAACGAACATTATTAGCCACTGAGAAATAAGTAGTCGTTCAAGAATATCATGAACTCTCTCTGAAGATTGGACTCAAGAGCGCTGAGTTTTCAAGAGTCTTGAGAATTTATTGGAAAATAAAAAAGGTGAGCAAGAAAACACAAACATAAACACAGTTGGCTTTTTCCGTCCTTCTTCATATAGCTTTTTTATGTAGAGCTTAATATTGTATACAATATCGAAGATTTAAATCTTTAAAAATGTGGGGTTTGGTTTCCCTTTGATAAACTCTACCGATATGTCACAAAATTAAAAAAAAAAAGGTTTTCGTGAGTCAATTACGCCAATGTGAGAACTGTAAATGTATAAACACTGTATAAAATAAACGCTGTCATGACCCAATGTACACAGTACAACTTCGTTGTTTTTCTAAAATTATTGCCGTTTTTTAAGGTACGTAGGGAGTTACTTTACGATAGGGTCAGGGAGACTGTCGTCGTGTTGGTTCATCCTCCCAATATATATATATATATATATATATATATATATATATATATATATATATATATATATATATATATATATATATATATATATATAGTGAGACGTCTCAAATGTTAAAGCCTTTCTATATAAATTAAGTAATATGCAATAACATGTTTTGATCTTTCGTACTTAAAACAATTGTTAATTAATATGTTTTATCGTTATACAATTATAAATATTTTTTTTTTTGATTAGCTTAACAAACCCATTAGTCCTGATTTAATTATAACATTTTAAACAAACACACCTTTGTTCTACTTTCATTTTATTCCCTCATGACAACTGAAATAAACGAAACATTAAATACTTTATCTATCAGAGATATAATTTAGGCTATTTCATTTAATACATGTAATCTAAGATAGCAATGGGCAAACTGTTCTTAATTAATGTTCTGTATCTTTGAATGGTTTAAATACCAAAACAAAAGTGTCTTGCAACGGAACAACTAAAGATGTCGAGCCAAACCTTCTTCAGTTTTATGTTCCGATTATTTTTTATAACTTTGATTGTTACAATTGTAACATGCTGCCAGAAAGAAGGAGGGCGAGTAAGTTAATAACTGTGACAAGCAAAATAACTAACCTAACCATTAATATAAAGTGTACGTTTCAGTACGTTAGTTTAAAAACTAAAAAAATTGTTGTTTAAAAATGTACGTGCTTCTTGCTTATAAATATGTAGACTTTCTACTTCGTTTGACAATTAATCATTGCCACACGAAAGCGAGAACATTTAGAAGAAGACCCGAAATATTAGCGTGAGTTTTATATTTTTTAACCAGTACTAAAGCATGTCTTGTTAACGTGTGCAGATATAATTTATACAAGACAACGATATAAATTTGAATAGATTAGGTGTTTTCGCAACTTTAAGATACTTATACGATCTTATAAGGTCATATAAGATACTTAAGATAATTATACGAGGGAAATTCAAGCAATAGAAGTATTATGTTTTAGTATGTAGACACCAATATCTTATATATTACAAAATACGTGTTTCTTTATCGAGCAGGTAACAAGTAATTTAAGTTCCAGTGTTAACTAGCAACAAAATGTCGAGTGTAGTAAATAGTCATTTACTTCTCCTTTTATATACCATTAATGAATTAGCGTAAGTACGTACAACATATGTCTTTCTTCTACTCATCTACTTTGAATAAAAAATTATAAATCTAATTAAATCAATACTTTAAGAAAACGCTTCCCATATATTAAAGAAATATTGAATTAAAATTATGTTTTAATTTAAAATTAAATAAACATATTAATCATTTTAACTGAAAAATAAAAACGCATATGATTTCAATTAATGTTGTGTTTATATGCAATACAGACAAATTGTATTCATCATTGTCCTCGCAAAGAAACGCCAGTTTTCAAATTTTTAGGCGTTCTACATCAACATTATTTGTTTCAGAATATATTCAGTTTTATTTTTGTAAAATATAAACTAAAATTTATAAAGGCTGACGTCTCTTATTTAGAAGTGTGTGTGTTTTATAAATTACATTAAAATCTAATCCTTCATTTTATATATTGAATAACTGAAACAAATAACCACGAATGAAACATTTTATATGGAAATGTAATTGTGTATATGACAATGGCAACCTAAATACTTAAATAACAGATTTTAGTGGATTTGTTTTAGTGTTTTGTTACCGAAAATTAACTTACTGACTCACTGCCTAGATGATATGAACTTATTAAATAATAGTTGAAGTTTATTTTTTTGACGATTTCAATGCTGATGTGGTCATAAATGAATGCTGTGAACTGAAATAGAAAGAGCAGAGAAGTGGTTGACAATCCTGACTCCGACAGTCTGTATAAATAGAAAGAGCAGAGAAGTGGTTGACAATCCTGACTCCGACACTCTGTATAAATAGAAAGAGCAGAGAAGTGGTTGACAATCCTGACTCCGACACTCTGTATAATAGACCCACGAGAGTACTGTAGTAATTAAATAACAATTACGTATACTTGTAGGAATCATAAACATATCAAATCTTAATTTAGAAACCCTAGTTTCTTTTAAAGAAAAGCTGATAATTGTAATATAATATTTATAGTAATTTGTGTCCTCATTACTATTGCGATAAATGGCGATTTTAAGTTATCAAATCAAATTAAAATATTTATTTGTTGATTAACAATACAAAAATTGCATAACAAACGCCAAATTAACCTAAAACCTACTTAAATACTAACATAATACAAAAAAAAAACAAAAAAAAAACTGCCAACAGAATAGTATTCCTTATGAATTAAAAAAGCTTTTAAATATTTTCTAAATCTATTTACATTGGGCTCAGCTCACAGGCTTAGTGGCAGACAGTTAAATAATTTTACAGCAGAACCAAAAACTTGTTTTTCAAAAAATGTGGTGCGGTGAATAGGGACGGGTATGTGGGGATTGTCTTAAGGAGTGGCGATGGCTAGAGAAAAAGCACTGAATTTTTTTTTCAAAAAGAAAGTAATCTCAAGGATAACAGACATGGAAAGGTTTGCGCTAAACAAACCTTTGCAGGATTGAAACTTAGTAAGGCCAAGTAGAACTCACACAGCTTTCTTCTGCAAATTGAAAACATATTGAGTTCGAGTACACTCTACTCCCCATCTGCCGTAGATAGGATGGGGATAAACACATCCAAAATATGCAGAAAATAAAATATCCCTATTAGCCAAGTAAGAGAGTCTCCGCAAAACAAAAATTCCGCTGCTAATTCTTTTGCAGACCTTGTCGATCTGCAGGTTACAATCCCAAGAAGTCAGTGTGGTCAGATTACTGTATTTCAGAGTCACCTATAATAATATGGACTCTGTCTTGAACAAAGATATTGGAGTCAACTATATGGAAATCAATAAGTTTAGTTTTGTCTGTGTTTACAGTAAGACAATTATTTTCTAGCCCTTGCAGCAGAGAACTAACCTGAAGGAATGAAACCTTACAAAAATGTGTTTAGCTCTCATTAACAATTCGAGGTGGAGTGACGCTTTATTTAGTAGTTATTTAGATAGTTTAGAAATTAATGTAGTTAAGAAAGTCTCCATCGTCAGATTGAAGAGATTGGTTCAATATAATTCTGGATTAACATTTGTATTTAGTGGTATTTAAAATATAATCACTTTAATAGCCTTTTTTAAGTGAACAATAAAACAACTATTTATAGTTAAACCTAATGTAATTTTTATTTACTGTTTCAGTGCATGCATTTTAAAGATTGCTGCCCATCGCATGTCTTTTATGATGTTCGAGTATGTTCAGATGGTATTTGTAAGTACGAATTCTTTTTCCCATAAAGAAAAAGTGGAGTTTGTAAAAATAAATTAATCTATTATGATACAAATATCTTGAAACAATCATTTAATTAACGATCCTGGTCCCCTTATTATCATAAGTTTTTAAATTTAATAATTTATGGTCCCTGGTCATGAAAAATACTTACAATATATTATTGAACTATTAAATAGCACCCATGGGAGACACCATCTTCAATATTATGTAGATATAGGAACAAAATGATCACAGAAATATATATAATTTAATACTTAGTATACCTGGGGTATTTTAATATATGGAAATAGATTAGTCTCATAGTAAGGCTTTGTTATAAAAAGTAAAATATTAGCAAACTGTAACTTTAAAGGTTATATGAGAAAGGCTCATGTCAAAACCATACATGCACTGTCTTTTTGAAAAAATACCCACACCGCTAGTTTGGAAAAACTATCGGGACTAGGTATAATCAATGTTCTCGGGTGTTGGCCGTTCGTGAATAAATTTTGGAATATTGTTATTGGCCGATGGTATCTTCAAATACTGTAATTTATTAGGCCGACACACACAGTGCTAAGGAAATAGCTGGACAATTTCATTAAAATAGAATTCAAACAATTACTAAACCATGAGAGGGCCGTTGTACGAGATCCTTAATTACGTCATCACAGCCAGCTTTGTTTAAATAACTTAATAGAAAAATAAAATATCCCACGCACAATTACATTTATTAAATTTACAGTGCTAATTAGCTGACTACGAGACAGTGCCTAGGAGTGCCAATGATATATATTAAATGTAATGCAAACGCTGTGAAAAATTCTAAATAGCTAAGTCCCCATACAAGTGGAATTAGACCCCCATACCCTGCAATTGGAATTTAGCCCATCATAATTTTTAAGTCCCCCAAAAAAGATTAAGTATAATAATTAATTAAAATTTAAACAGCCGAGCCTTGGTCTTCTTTCATGTACCAGCTCCGATGTCCTCCTCCCCTCGAGCCCTTAACGGTCAGCTGTCGCCTTTGTTATCACGTGGCGGTCGCTCCACCACAATGTGATATTCATAGAACATTTATTAAATAAAAATGTGTCAATATTATATGTTTATGTTCATAAAAAGTAATTAACACTGCCGTTCAAAGTGAAGGATCAAACTGTTGATGGCTTAACAGTTTGATCCATCCTCAAACGTCCAAGATTATAGATACAGATGTGACGACCGAGGCCATGAAGATTAATGACAGTGAAAAGTTTCTCTGAAACCATCCTTGAAACGTACTGTGTCATTTTAGTGACGAATAATAGTAGCTTATATCTATATACTTACACAATTTGCTATCCATAACAATAGAATAATAAATGCTTTAATTCAGCAATTAAAATATTTATCAGTCTATTGTTGTGGATAGAACATTGTAAAAGGTTTACCTAAACTATCCGAGGATCTTTTTAGGTATTGATTGTAGGTCAAAAACAAGACATAATATCCTATTTAAAAATTCCAAATCACCTCCTGTACATATACAGCTTTATTGATTACTTTTATCCAAAACACTACAATGAAGTGATTTGTGACATTATTGTAATGAAAATGACAATAGCAGGCAACGGGAAAAAAGTTGCATGTGATATTCGTTGTTATTATATTAAAAATTAATTAAAACTATAGTATTTCTAAAATTTTTTTGTGATTCAAAGCAGGTTGTAGACATAACACAAGTAATTTTAAAAATGCATTAGACTATAAATTCGAACTTTAATTAAATTTATTTTCACATTACGAACTCTGCTCAAAATTTCGTCCTCTCATTTGATTGCAAAGGGAAAAAACGATTGGAAAGTGTCTGGCACACAGTAGCAACATTTTTTTTCTTAAATAATTCCAGCACCTTCAGCAATTCTACCAACCTATAGTTTACAAAAATTCTAGTTTATAGGTCATTACTTAAGGTTAAAATTAATTGTCAATTTAAAACAACGAAATCATCTGCAACTTTTTTCCCGTTAGCATTTTCATTAAAATAATGTAACAAATCACTTTATTGTAGTGTTCTGGATGAAAGTAATCAGAATAGATCGCTGATGTATTGTTGTGGTTGATTCGCGCGTCACGACACTATGACTGTACACATTGTACCGGGTCTTTTGACCGGTACATTTCGTTTTTTTCGTCGTTGTCTGCCGGGCTGCCTGAGTTTCGCTTTTGCCCGGCGATTCGCGTACTTTGGTGGCCGTTGGCTCGGATCCGTTCGTTCCGTGTTCCAGCTTTCGTCGGTCCGTTTGGCCAGTTTTTCTAGTCGTTTCTCTGCAGCTGCTCGGCAAGTTCACGATGTCAGGCTAGAGACTCCTAAACTCCAGGGTCCTCGAGTGGGACATTTTCCCTCAGCCTATCGTCCGGGGAAAGTTCGACCATCCACACTGCCAGCCTGGCCTGAGGACCATGTATAGAGGCCTTTGGCGACCCTGCTGCCCCACTTACATCTTTGGGTAGGAGTCTTCTGTCCTCAGGTCAGTGCTTTCCATCTTGTTTTCCCGGCGGCTGAGCTGGGGGTTGATAATGTGAAACATAGAAAAAAAACTCGGCCCTGCGGGCCTCGCCAGGGGGCAAGCCCCCTGGACCCCCGGATCTTTTTGCTTAGAGCCTACGGCTAAAATTCAAGAAACATGGAACATGCTTTGGCTGCGCTTTTTCTGTTTGCTGGCTCCTTTTTAATAATTTCTGCAAATGTATTTCTCCGAAAACAACGAATTTTAGATTTCATGTAAGGAATTACAAAAAATATAAACATATCTTAAAAATATAAATATATCTTTACTTTTTAAATTTTATTGTTTCGCGGCTCAGGTTCTTACTCACGCGATGACTCATTACCACCTTGAAAGGAAGTTAATTATTATCTTATATAATCCTATAGACACAAAATGGATTCTCTAATTAGGACTTAATTTTGTATATTTTTAACAAGAGTTGTCATGGAAACTAAAGATGTACTTTGATGAACGCTTGCAAATAAAATCATTATTGAAGTCAACACTGATATGTCATTGTGTTTTCATGGTTACGCGTCACCCTCCCGCGTAACGTTTTCAGGCAGTTAGGTCAAGACTAAAGCATGTTCCATGCTAAAAGAAGAAAAAAATGTTTGTGGAACTTTATGTGGCCTAGGCCTAAACTTCTAAACTTTGACAGTGATTTTATGCAACACAGCCATTGGGGACGTATATATTTTTTATTAAAGGGAAAAGAAAACGTGAAATACAAAAAGAACTTTTCGGATGTTAATATTTATTTATATTTCTTGTTATTAATTAATTAGTTTTATTTTGTTGTTAGATATGTTAGAGTTTATATTTGTTAGGTCCCCATTGTTAAATCCTGTTATTATTTATTTATATGTTTAGGCCTAGTTATTGTTATTTATTTTTTTTTTGTTAAGTGTATTAGGGGTGTTTTGAAGTGAATTTTTACTCGAACGGTACCGTTTTATATTTTTCTTTGAATTGTTTAATTTTTAAACTCACCAAAAGGGGATTATTGTACCTTTACGTAACTTCTAATTCGGAGCTGCCCAGGGATTCCGGCTTACTCCCTGACCTCGGTGGAATTATGGGATGGTGGGGCTAAATTGCCGGGTTATTTGGGGTTATCAAAATTGGTTCTAATTTGTCACCTTTTAAATTGTTAATAAATTTGTCTTACGTTTTGGGTGTCTCAGGCTAAGCTGCAGATAGGCCATACAGTTTGTAATTGTTATATTGGGTATTTGTAGAGTTTGTTGTTTTTGTAGCATCTGTATTACATTGTTAATTTTTGTTATCTTGTAGTTATTTAACTGCGAATTAATATTGTGGCCTTCTGCCTGTCTGTTTTTGATTTTTTGAATAATTGCTTTTTTGGTAAATAAATTCGTTTCGCTCAGCTGCCGAGTTTATTTTGACCCTCCAACTGCCACCCGTGATCCCAACGCTTGACTTGTTTTGAGCCATCCCCCAGTTGGCACGCTTTCCAGCTTTGGTGGGGGGGATGGGTCTCAACATTCACGCGTAAATGATTAAATACAAAATACTCAATCAAAGTTGTTTGTCATTCGATATCATACAACATTAATTTTTTGGATTGCAAATAAAATTTGCAATAAAAAGGTATTCTCGTTTTTTGTTCTATTCCTAACCTTTTAAAAATTATTAAGGATCAAACATTTCAAAGTGCCACTATTTTGAAAATATTTTATAAAAAGTTTGATATATTTATTTCAGTAAGAAAATAGTTTTATCAATGTGTATAGAAAAATTGAACTATATAGTTAAATATTTTTTTTAAATAAAAAAGAATTAGTAAAAAATACAAAATGACGGCTGTACGGGTACCGGAGATCATTTGCAATTGTTTAATGGGATATTGTGTCTTGTTTTTGACCCACAATCAATACCTAAAAAGATCCTCAGAGAGATCAGTGACACCCTGTATAAGGATATAGATCTGATGCACTATTATTTATCACTAAAATGACACAGTACGTTTCAAGGATGGTTTCAGAGAAACGTTTCATTGTCATTAACCTTCATGGATAAGCTGCCTCGGTCGTTACATCTGTATCTATAATCTTGGGCTTCTGGATCTAACCACGTCAAAGGTTTATGTACATTATAAAATATAACGGATCCAGAAGACCAAGTATAGATATAGTTTCATTGTCATTGTATCCTTGGTACTTACAGAGAAACTTTAATTTTTTTGTTTCTCATTACTCATAAGTAATGTCCTTAATTTACTTGGGTCATTATCAAGTTTTTATTTGTATTTTTGATTACATTTTTTGACAGTTCGTGTTCAAGAGATTTTTGTTTGTATAGTTTAATTGGATACTGTCTTCCAAGTTTAATTGGATACAATTGTTTGTGGTAAGTGTGATATAAGTAATGCTGGACAGTATTCTTTCTAGTTACAACTTGTCAAGCGAGCAGGTTTATTGAACACTCATCCTGAATGTGATAGTGCACCTACCCCTGATTGGTTAGTCATAAATATTAAAGAGTGGGGGAAGGGACGCTATGTTCTTGTTACAACAAATTTTCACTTTCGCATGTGACTTATCGGCGGAGACTCCCGTGTCTTGCGGGTTCCGTACTGGGTCTTTTGACTGGTAAATTTTTGTTTGGTTATTTTTTGTTGTGGTTTTCCAGGCTACCTGAGATCGCTCTTATGCTGTCGGTATGTTACTTTCGTGGCCGTTGGCTCAGACTCTGGCCGTTCCGTGATTCCGGCTCTCGGTCTGTCGGGTTGTCCTGTCTGTTTGACCTGTATACTTCTGCCACTCGTGCCTGATACAATGACTGGCTAAGAGTCTCTAACTCCATGGTCCTTGAGTGGAACATTTGGCCCTCAGCCTGCCGTCTGGCCGAATTTCTACCATCCACTCTGTTGGCCTGGCCTTGGGACCATATGACCGAGCAAAGTTTCACCCCCGCTGCCCTCCCTGCATCTTTGGGTGGGGTTCTTCAGTCCTATGGTCAGTGCGTTCCTTTTTATTTCCGGCGGCTGAGCTGGGGGCGGTAAATTGAAGAAAAAGAAAAAAATTTGTGCGGAACAATTTAATAATTGGCCTAGGCATATGAACTGCCTATGAACTAACTATTGAACACTGCCAAATAATTTAATAGGCCCATTTTTTAACGTTTTACAATATATACGTATGTAATTTTGTTCAGAAACGTGTTATTATTGTTATTGTTAGTCTTTAACTAGTTCATTTTATTGTTATATTTTTTTTAATTTTATTTTGTTACGCCCCTACTGTTTAAATTATAGAATTATTTATTTTTATGTTGAGGCCTAGGCATTAAGATTGTTTGTGTTATTTGTTTCGTTTATTGAATTATTGAGGAGAGTTTTAATAGAACGGTACCGTGGTATATTTTCTTTTTAATTGCTTATTTTTTTAAACTTCGCCAAAATGGGACTATTTATTAATGATTTTACTTTTCTTTAATTCGGAGCTGCCCAGGGATTCCGGCTGACTCCCTGGCATCCGTGGAATCATGGAATGTGGGCTAATTTGTTTGTTAAACATTTCTAAAGTTTTTAAAGTGAATTTTTCTCTTAATAACGTGTTTCTAGTGATTCTACAGATAGGCACGTCGGTTTTGTAATTTTTTTGTGTATTTGTATCATTTACTAATTTGTTTGTATAATTAGTATTTCTTGTGTATTTTGGTGTTTCTTGTTGATTTTTGAGTGTTCTTGATATTATGGCCTTCTGTCCAATATATAACTAATTTTTTTTTAATGAATAGTTTTTGCTCAGCTGCTGAGTTGAAATTTAACTCTCTGACTGCCGCACGTGATCCTATTGCCTGTCTATTTTTTAAGCCATTCCCCAGTACAGCACAACTTCCAGTTTTGGTGGGGTTGGGTCTAAGTTCTCATTGTCACGTGATTTTTAAACCAATTCTAATTAAGCTTAATTCAGTGTTTTCTTTTTACTTTTACCACATATTAGTGCTCACATTTTATCGCAAAACTTACATTAAATTTCAACTAAATTAATCTTTGGTATTTTTTCACAATCAAGAGTTCAAGCCAGTTCAAGAAACATCAAGAGTTTCAAGTACAAAAAAGGGCTAATTAATTGTTCATTTTAAATAATAAATTAAAAAAAAAAAACAGAATCATTTTACATTACTAAAAGGCATAAGAAGAATGCCGAATGTTTAATTGTTTAGTTTACTTCATATAAATATACGTTTTAGTATCACCTCAAGATAGGAGTCTTTTTTCGTTCTTTTTTATGCAGAAGAGAATTATTAATTAAATTTTAATCTTACAATCTACAACTCTACGTCATCTCTACACAACACCAACTATACATCGACCCCGACAACAGAATGCGCCTACTTCCCCCCCCCCCCTCCAGCTGTGAGGCCCTCTTCACTCTAAATCTTCAAGACATCTCACCTCACGTCTACAGTATCCAGCATCAGTTCTGCATCCTTCTTTTTTGGATATCATGTATTCTCATATTGTTCACGGTGGTGACATTTTCATCCTTTTTATCCATATCATGTTATTATGTGATCTTATAATATTTGACTTTTTATCACTGAATTTATAGACTCCGATCCCGGCATTATTTTCTGTTGTAGTCGAGCGCTGTACAGTTACATTGAACACACGTGGTTGCTCTAGTTGAAAGTACCCAAAGCATCATACATATGTAATTCAGTACAAACCATGTACTACAGGTTAGAGCAATAAACCTATGTTTAGATACATGTGTATTTATTGGTTGGAGACATATTTTTTTTTTTTTAGTCGAGATAATATTTCCCATACGACATGATTTGTATGGGAATAAATTGCATTATCAGAACCGAAACTATTGCATTATGTTAACGATATCACAGAAATAATTTGAATGTTATGTTTTTTAATGTGATTCAAACAAAATTGGATATAAAAGTGACCGACATATCCAAGTTCTGTAGATGAAATAGGGACAATTATATTGAGAAGGAAAATTTCAGTAACTACCTCCTGAAGTCATAAATGCACACAAAATTTAGTGATAAAAACACATTTTACTTATTTGATTTCAACAGAATCCATCACTCATGACGATTATAGCGTTTAGGCTTATCATATAAAGTTTATAACTCAAGATAATCAAAGTATTATGAATTGGTCAATAATCTAAAAAAAATCAATAATAATAATAACATATAATTAATAAAAATGATAAAAATATTGAAAAAGCTCACAGTAACGTTTGTTTTAGTATAGTAAAAACCTTTGTAGCTTCGAATAACAAAATTAAAAGTTGAAAACTATTGATATAGAAAGAATTAATGGACATTAAGTATTTAATATTAAATATTTATTTGTGTTTTTATTTTCATGACCTTAATAAGAAAATAATAAGCGAATATAAAAGTCGTACCACTCCATGAAGAAGGGTCCATAAGGTCTGGTGGAATATTTAGGGCCAGAAAGATGGTTGTGTTCACAGAAAGTAGATGAATATTTGAACACGAATGCAGCCTAAGGCCGGCACATTGTCAGAAATGAAACGTTGCTTTGTAAAAACGGGACGGGATTTCCCTTGGCTAGCTCTATAACCCCGACTGTGAATCCCAGCACTATCCCATTGTTTGAGATTTATTAAAATGTATAATTTAATAGCTTAATACTAGAGGACCCCCCTGCACTGCATGCGTGCTAAGCCCAATTATTATTCGGCCTGTCTGTGACCTTTGACCAAACAGTAGTAGTGTTATAGATACTTGAAAAAGTATCTATAACTATAACCAAATAGACACTATTTGGTTGTTGATACATTTAGTGCTGAAGGGCAATGAGTATACATGAATAACATACAGTCCCTGCCACACATACACATACAGTGGTAATGACCCACCCGCCCACCCATACACGTACAGTAGTATTGACCCACCCACCCACCCATACACGTACAGAGGTAATCACCCACCCGCCCACCCAAACACGTACAGTGGTATTGACCCTCCCACCCACCCATACACGTACAGAGTTAATCACCCACCCGCCCACCCAAACACGTAGAGTGGTATTAACCCACCCACCCACACATACATGTACAGAGCTATTGACTAATATGTATATGACTAAGTAGTCATATTAGTAGAAACACTACGTCAAGTAAAACTATAATAAGAACATTTATTTACTAATTTATCTTATTCGCTTTAACTGTGTTGTTACATATTTATTACTACAAACAACCAATGGTTTTAGTTAGCCTATACTAACTTACCCGTTCTAATGTTAAAAAATTCTGATACCTCCTGAATAATATAAACATCATTGTTTATATTCCTACAGCTGTCAACGTTTTTTTAAAAACCTTTATTTACATTGAAACAGCTGTTTGTTTTCAATGAATTTAAACCTGTCCCAATGTTATTATAATGGCCGAAAAACGTACTTTGAGGGCTTCACTTGCACTCCATGGCAAAAATATTGAACAATGAAGGCCTAGTTGCACAAATGTGAACCAGGGCGAATTTTTTGACGACTCAATCGTTGATATCGATAAATATGTGGAAGAGGTACGTTACAAAAAGGATTGTTAAGCCTTAATAAAGAATATTTTACTTTATCATGTTTTTACATAAGCTGTATTACTGTCAATTCACATAAGAGATACAGTAATTTGTTCATGACAATATACCGTAGCTACACTGTCTTTTTGTAACAAACCATGTAAGATGTGAAGTGTTCATGACAATATACCGTAGCTACACTGTCTTTTTGTAACAAACCATGTAAGATGTGAAGTGCTCATAACAATATACCGTAGCTACACTGTCTTTTTGTAACAAACCATGTAAGATGTGAAGTGTTCATGACAATATACCGTAGCTACACTGTCTTTTTGTAACAAACAATGTAAGATGTGAAGTGCTTATGACAATATACCATAGCTACACTATTTTTTTATAACAAACCATGTAAGATGTGAAGTGCTCATAACAATATACCGTAGCTACACTGTCTTTTTGTAACAAACCATGTAAGATGTGAAGTGTTCATGACAATATACCGTAGCTACACTGTCTTTTTATAACAAACCATGTAAGATGTGAAGTTCTCATGACAATATACCATAGCTACACTATCTTTTTATAACAAACCATGTAAGATGTGAAGTGTTCATGACAATATACCGTAGCTACACTGTCTTTTTATAACAAACCATGTAAGATGTGAAGTGCTCATGACAATATACCATAGCTAAACTATCTTTTTATAACAAACCATGTAAGATGTGAAGTGCTCATGACAATATACCGTAGCTACACTGTCTTTTTGTAACAAACCATGTAAGATGTGAAGTGTTCATGACAATATACCGTAGCTACACTGTCTTTTTATAACAAACCATGTAAGATGTGAAGTGCTCATGACAATATACCATAGCTACACTATCTTTTTATAACAAACCATGTAAGATGTGAAGTGTTCATGACAATATACCGTAGCTACACTGTCTTTTTGTAACAAACCATGTAACATGTGAAGTGCTCATGACAATATACCATAGCTACACTATCTTTTTATAACAAACCATGTAAGATGTGAAATGTTCATAACAATATACGACAGCTACACTGTTTTTTGTAAGAAACCATGTAAGATGTGAAGTGTTCACCCACCCACTAATACACCTACAGTGGTATTGACCCACCCGTCTACCAATAAACCTACAGTGGTACTGACCCACCCGCCTACTAATACACCTACATTGTTATTGACCCACCCGCCCGCTCATACACCTACAGTGGTATTGACCCCCGCCCACTAATACACCTACAGTGGTACTGACCCACCCGCCTACTAATACACCTACAGTGTTATTGACCCACCCACCCGCTCATACACCTACTGTGGTATTGACCCACCCGGCCACCAATACACCTACAGTGGTACTGACCCACCCGCCTACTAATACACCTACAGTGTTATTGACCCACCCGCCTGCTCATACACCTACAGTGGTATTGACCCACCCGTCCACCAATACACCTACAGTGGTACTGACCCACCCACCTACTAATACACCTACAGTGTTATTGACCCACTCGCCCACTCATACACCTACAGTGGTATTAACCCACCCGTCCACCAATACACCTACAGTGGTACTGACCCACCCACCTACTAATACACCTACAGTGTTATTGACCCACCCGCCCACTCATACACCTACAGTGGTATTGACCCCCGCCCACTAATACACCTACAGTGGTATTGACCCACCTGCCCACCCAAACACCTACAGTAGTATTGACCCACGCGTCCACCCGTACACCTACAGTGGCTACAGGTAAAGACATCTTCCATAACATTTACTTTAAATTGGTAAGATACTTTCTTTAGATATCCAACACTTATAATGTTTATAAGAAGATGGTATAGAGTTTTATAATCACTTGAAATCACCAAAATACTATGAATCAGCTTACACGAAAATGTAACGTTCTAACTAGAGTATAATTGAAAAGGTTTATTTGTGTTTTTTTTTTCAATAACCCAGCAGGCAATTTGTAATTGCATGCTTGGACTTGATTATAAATTGTAAAATTTATACATTTTTGTAAAGAAATAGAAAATTACAATTCTGCACTACTAGGAGTTACTGAAAAAAAAAAAAATAGACATACCACATTACGGCAATACGAAATCAAGTGGGGAATATACTGAAATGGTACATATTAATAACACTCAAAAAGGTACCATTCTGCAAGGTGATTTGAATATATATGAAATAAAAACATCTACTTTTTAGAATCATGTTTTAATAGCCATTGTAATTAAAACATTTACGTTTAATCTGACAACAAATGCTAAAATGTTACTTTATAAAACAGTAGATAGGGGAAGGCATACTCATGAAGAACTATTTTTTAACAAAGCTTTATTTCTCTTACACTAAAAAAACATCCAAGTGCTATCATTCATTATTTAGACTAAAAACAAACATTTCACATTATATAAAACCTGACATGTCGACTGGAAACTCCAGTAGTTGAGGAAAATACTTTGGAAAACGGGTGGTAGTTAACTGGAGCGTACGTTCCAGGCTTAGAAACTCTTAATAGTGTTTTAGGACACATTCACAAACAGCGTGTTTTTTGTGGTGTATTTGAATTATCTAGAATCTAGTTATAGTTGTAATAGTATATAATGTGTTACTACATTAATTACTTGAAAAATTAAGTAAAACCTTAGATGAGTGTGGTTTCAATATAGAATTATTTTAATAGTGATTGTTAAATCATAAAATCTGATGATATTTGTATTTACATGAATAATATTAGTAAGTAACAAAGATTATAAATTAAAACACCTCAATTCTCCCATCTGAATCATTTGGTTGGGGCTACTCACACTTCAACAACTGGTCAACATGTCTTCTCCAAACACATTCATAATCCATTTTAATTTTTGTAAATCAAGGCACTTTCTCTTTGTAAAATGGTGCCAAATTTCCATTTACACCTTGAATTTGTGTAGGCTCGAGCTTGTACTCTGTACCCCTTTTTAAAACTTCTTCACACTGTACGTTTGTGCCCAATAAATTGATTGTGTTGGGGAAACAGTAGGCTTAAGTGTGTCCTTATTTTCCTTCCATACATTAAGTCATACGAACTTGATCCAATTGAATTTGGAGATTGTTTAAGTTGCATTAGTAGTCTGTAAAGTTTTAGGTTCAGCTTTCCATCCTCTCTTCCATTGATGTAAGGGATTTTTAAACATTTTGAAAATACCTCTCAACCTGACCATTGGATGAAGGGTGGTATGGTGCTGTAGTTTTGTGTATTATACCATTTACAGATAAAATGTCTCGAAATACACTTGATGTAAATTGAGCTCCATTATCGAAACTAAATAACCATAATATTTAGTTGATATGTACAAATATAGTTTATCAACAAAAAATCCTAAAGGTGAAGCATCCAAGAAAGTAACTTGAGCTAGAAACGCAAAGAGTAATAAATAAAACATCTGTGCTGTGGTGGAGGAAGAAGAGAGGCTTAAAGGGAAAGTTTAGGTTGACACATTTTCCATCATTTGATATTTCCAAGAAAATGTAATCTTCAATATTTGCAGAATAACCATTGATTTAATATAATCAGGGATGTACAATTTAAAAGTCACTCTTCAGTTGGAGATTGTTAAATCAAACTCTCCAATAAATCATATGATAATAATAATTATTATTTAATGAACAAATGCCACAAAACAGGTTCAAACCTAATTACATTGTAGCATTAACATAATATATGATAAATGAAACTTATGGAGTCTCGTACATAAAAAGACTCGAGACCATCTTCAACAAGAACAACTGACAACCAACACCATAATAAATAACCCTATAAAATTTTAACATTATGTTTAATGTAAAAATATTTTTTTTACATTAAACATATAAACATACATTAGACATATAAAAATATGTCCTTATTTTTATCTAAATATTCAAAGCTTCTATTTTATTAATTTACAAAAAAAAACTCAAGAAAAAATAAAAAATTTTTGACTATAAGTCACGTGATTTTATCTCCACATAGTGATATTTTAATAAGTAACTATTTGTCAATTTAATTAGTTTAAGCTAAAAGGTTAAAACTATTACATTGTTTATCAATGTAATTAAGACATTTAGAGGCTTAATTAACATTGGCGGAGTTTTGTTTCTATTTAACACAGAAAATAATCTCATTATATGTCAAATTGTTACTTGTTGTACTTTCAAAAACTCATTGCGTCGGCACTAGTGGTGCAGTGCAGTAACCCAGCTACTTGGGAGTAAATTGATGAGGATATCGTAGGCGATATTGTCTATGCTTGGTTCTCTTAATGGTTTCCATTGACTTAGACACTCCTAGAGAAGTCTGGTGTATCCATGTTGGATGGTAGTCAAGAGGTGTTGTGTAGAGAATGTATACACAACATTGTGTATGTGAGCCTTCATTGTTAAGGCTAATGGTATGTCTACAGAGGCAGTTTATTATGGTACATAGGGAGTAACGTAGCGTTAGGAAAAAGTAAAATGTTCTAAAATATTTATACATTGTCGAACATTTACAGGAAATTATAAAAATTGACACCATACAAGTTACTTTGAATTTTGAATTTACAAAAAGTTACACCATCACAGAATTTTGAAATTTGTTTTAAAGATATAGGAATATTTTTTTCAAATATGTTATACAAATTATTTACAGTGTTAGTATCTAATATAGGTAGATGTTACATGTCCTTGGTTTGGTTTATAGTAATAAGTATTCAAAAAAATACGTTAATTGGTAGCTTGATCACGTTACATTATGAACTTGATGATCAATTTAAATAATCGATTGCAGCATACAGGATTTATCGTGAAATTGTTTCGAAATCACTTATTTTAATTCCCAAACAAAAGTAAAAAATAATTCAAAAAATAAATAAATAATAAATACTGTAAAACTTTTCCGTAATAATATTACAGGAGATTCAGCTAAAAACGGTACAAAGGTTAATTATGTATTCTATGCCTGTTCAAAGTTGAAACTCTTTTATAAGGTAAAGCCTGCAGGAATGGTTACAATATGAATTGGCCATGAAGTTAAGATGTAACAAAAATGTATTGTTGAATTGTTAAAAGAATGCTTAAATACTAAACGAACGCCTTCTAAACATAGGTAATCTAAATATAGGTAATCTAAATATAGGTAATCTAAATATAGGTAATCTAAATATAGGTAATCTAAATATAATAATCTATGGTAATAGTGCAACGAAACGAGACACGAGAGACTACGTTCTGATCATGTAGGTCTAGTTATGGGCTTAGCTACGACGAATAAAGGCTTTGCCTGCTCATTTTGTAAACAAATTTGTAGTTTTTAGTTGAATCTTCTGCCATATTGGTAAGGGCGTATATTTAGCAGATTATTAATTTTTTACTTTTGTATAACGGACTCATTCTTTAGGGTAGTTGTAGCAGAACTAATGAAATCCTCATCCTTCAAAAAAAGGTAATGCGAATCATAACAAAATCAAATAGTTTAGAGCAATGTAAGCCTCTTTTCATAAACACTGAGATTCAGAAGGTGAATTTATACTTTTATGACATAATGAAATACATTTTAAATCATCCAGAGATTTTACATTTCAGTGAAGCTTGTAAATACGAAATCCGTAACAATAACAGGGCTGTGATTGGTTTCCACAGACTGAATAAGAGCTTATCCAGCCACACTGTAATAAGCATTAAAATATATAATAAACTTGTCCCTTTAGTTAAAAAATATCAACACAAAGGTTTATTAAAAATTTGTATTGCTGGCTAATCAGAAACCCATTTTATTCAATTGACGAACTTTTCAATTTTGATTTAATTGAATTCTAAGTATAATACATTAACTTTCATCTGTTAGCTCATGCTTACCCCACATAACAGAGGTGCTTAGTGGAAATGTACTGAGGCCCCTTTCCCCTGGGTAACCTGAAGGGTAACCGAACCAAAAGATAAACATTGTGAAAAGTTACTTTCTCACATTTACCAATATTTGAAAGATATTTTGCTAACCCTAATTAATAGTTTAATATATTATGAATTTATTTTATGTTAGGTTAAATTATAAACAGAATGACTTGGTAATATACGTATAGCTGTAATTATGACTTCGTCAATGCTGTAAAGTTTGATGGCAATCCAAGTTATTAGGCATACAATTGTATATTTATCAATCGACTGTTGTTTAGTGACAGATGAATATAACTTGACGAATTAAATGTGCTAACATTTTTAGTTAATGGCTTTGCTATATTATCATTACATCAAAACATTTAATTAAACGTAGTTTGGTAATATCTAAAGTCTTGCCACAAATTCTCCTCTTGATTGCTCATTGGATGGTGGTGGAGCTGATTACCAACATCGTCACTAAACAGTGAACATATATATTGACAGAAGCAAGCTAAATCATTGGTGGACAAACAATAACTCCTGTGGAAATGCTACGTTTTGGCACCGTTCTTTTATAGTTAACAACAAAAAGACGGATATAATTAAAACCAAACATACATTAAAATATTTATGCATAAATTAAATAAAATGCAATAAGGTGTTTAATTAATTCTGACTTATTATTAGCAAGGCTTCGAACTTTTTATGATCCTTCTTCTTCCTTTTGTTACATTAAATTCTACAATTTTTTCTCAAAAATAAACTGTTGTGATATTTTAAGTAATTAGTCTATATAATTGTACTCTTTAGAATGGCTAAAGAGCCCTTTTAAAAAAGTACATTATTCCACAAATATGGCTTCTGAAAGATGTTCTCTGTCTTAGATTCTGTTGAGTTAATTCTTGTTTATTTACTATGTTTTCAAGTGTGCTCTACCTGTAGTAAGTTACTCCCGATTTTTATGTTTGTTCAACGTTATTTCAGTGGTTAAAATTTTGCTTTTATATCTTTTCTTAGGACAACCTATTGTTCTTCTTCATTAAAAAAGTTCTCAAGATAATACGCCGCTTGGTAACGGATATTATGTTCTGTACATATAAACTCATTTTTCATTACTTGTGTTTCTATATTATGCAGTTTCCGATTCTTAAGCCAAGTCTCCACCAACCGAACGTGTTCATCGAACAGTGTTCACTGGAAATCAGTGATGTTCGTCGAACATTGTAACAATTGTGAATTAAAGCATACGAACTACATCCTCAACTGTGTAATCCCAATGAAAAACGTTATCAAAAGAAATAAAAACGCAATTAAGCATTAATGGAAATTGTTTCAGATATGGGTTGTATATTTCTTGTTGAGCAGAAGTTATGAAGTGTTCTATCCAAATATCAAAGGAAGAAGAAGAATTCTGGAATTCTTCCAGATTGGGAAGAAGTCTGGAGTGGCCACAAATGACAGAAACCCCCATAGTCGGGACCGATGTTTCTTCAGTTCATGGATGATAAGGATACACCAAACCGGCCCACCTCTAGCTCAAACTATTCGGAGTTTGCTGAAGAAGATTAAATGGGGAAAACGTGTCACAAGCAGCTGAATCTGGTGAACACTGTTCACCAATCAATGATTAGCCGTCTTTATCTTGTAACGAAAGCTCTAAGCCGCCTCCCAATTAGAAAACTTGAGAAGAAAAACAAGGCGAATATTATAATAAAATGAAAGAATGTTATCAGGGAATTAACTGCTCTGATAATGACATAGACGATAGGTTTTCAAATCCTGTTTGTTCTTAAACTAGCTATTCAAATCGTGTGCGTTCTTCATCATGGGAACTCATACTTGGAAAAGAAAGTTGTGCTTCTTACTTGGAATAGAACGAGGAAGGTATCTTAGAAGTTACCTCTTTACCGTCAACATATACTAAACCTTAACCTAACTTAACCCACATTTTTGTTGAATATCTCAGTTCTTTTCACCGTATGAGTAATTCTATGTCATATTAGTGTTCATTTGAACAAACCCCATAATGTAATACATCGTTTTTAATGTAAGTCTGGGGTGTCAAGATTGTTGATAGTAGTCAAGATTCGGATTTTGTGTAGGGAAATGAACTGAGTGTCAGTCTTGACAATTAGCTGAAAATCAGACACTATGTGTTTCGGATTCCACGTAAAGCTGTAGGTCCCATATTTGCCCTGGCTATTGGGCTTAATAAATAGTCCTTTCTGAGCTAAGTCGAACTCAAATAGTAACAATGACTACGATCACTCATCTACAATCTTCACACTCATTCGAAATCCATATTCGCCCATATTTTGACGATCGGCGTCATAAGAATAAATAAAATAAAAACAACAATAAATAAAAAAAATTTCTTACTAAACTTTTTTTAACTCGATACTACTACAGAATAATTTCTATGGATCTGTGTTCGTGTTTTTTTAATAGTAACTTGTTTCAAAAATCATACAAATCTGTGAAACCTCATATTTCATATGTACCAAACTATTGAATTCATAAACATATAGATGCCACATTCAGAATTATTAGTAACTCAGTTTAAATAAGCTATAATTTTAATGACTAGAATATTTTACTAGTTTATTATCTATTCCATGAATTTTTTTAAACATATATCACTTATTAGGCTACAAAATTTAAGAGTAGAGACCGTATTAAAGATTTTACGTTACATAAATAAATACTGTAATAACTTATCATAAGATATATTAAATAATGATTAAATTATTTTATCATTTTTTGTGATACTACACATCAGTAACTAATCATCTAATCGTTCGATTGCGCTTGTATGCAAGTGAGTCACTAATAACTACGTTAACTTCACCAGTTGGTTCCTCTGATAAAAAGGAACATAAAAGTTCGTATAAACCATCGTCCGATTCTCAACCGTTTGGCTATAATGGCGCAGTTTGTGATTTTTCTTAAATTACACGACTTGTTACTGTTAGTTTGAAGGTAAAACCAAACGAATTTTATTTGTGTCATGGAAAGTAATACCATTTGAAAGAGTATTAAATTCCCTACAAATTAAACAGTACTCAAAAAACAATCCCTTATTTAACGTTTTGTAATAACTGTAAAGTTGAAAATGTTTTATTCAGACTTTCTACTTTAAACTTTAAAGGCCCAATAAAGCAGTTATATTGTTTCTATTCTTACGTTCAATTACTGAAAAAACTTTCTTATTTGTTTATCTTTTAAATGATGAATAAATATAGGGGTCATATATGAAAAAAATTTTGAAATTTCATAAAACTATTAAAAGACACAACTCTATGGTTCATCATATTGGTTAAAAAACTTCAAACTATAATTTCTGTACCGGCTGAATCTGTTGACTAAATCAGCTGATTGGGAATTAAATAATTATAATTAGCTGATTTGTTTATTATCGAATTACAAAACTGTTTTTATATCCTTTTCAATTGCTCACTACAAGTAACACATAACTAATACCGTAAATGCTAGATTATTGTTTTTTTAATGGTTATGGTGTTTACCAATGAATCATATGTTGACATTATTGTGGTTTATCGATTCTGTGACTATAACCCATCGGAAAGCCATCACGAAAACTGTCGCCATTATCTGCATCTGCATAGAAGGCTTCCGAATGCACAGACCTTTAGTAAGAAGTTGTATTTTTAAGTTAAAAAAATTAGCTGATTATAACTATTAAAATTTTGGAATCAGCTGATTTAGTCAACAGATTCAGCTAGTACAGAAATTACAGATACACAGTAATTAGTTTGGTGTTTATAACCAATATGATGAACCATAATGTGTCCTTATCAATATTTTTATGACATTTAAACATTTTTTCATGTATGATCCTTAAATATTTATACATAATTTCAAATATATACAAATAAGACAGTTTTTTCAGTAATTGAACCTAAGAATGGAAACAATTTAACTGCTTTAATTGAACCTTAAAGTTTAAAGGAGAAAGTCTGAATAAAACATTTTCAACTTTACAGTTATTACAAAACGTTGTATAAGGGCTTGTTATTTGAGTGCTATGTTTAATTTGTAGGGAATTTAATACTCTTCCAAATAGTATTACTTTCTATGTCATAAATAAAATTGGTTTGGTTTTACCGTCAAACTAACAGTAACAAGGCGTGTAATTTAAGAAAATCATAAAATGCGCCATTACAGCCAAAAGGTTGAGAATCGGACGATGGTTTATATGAATTTTTTTGTTCCTTTTTGTCAGTGGAACCCACTGGTGAAGTTACCGTAGTTGGTAGTGACTCACCCTGTATAGTCGTCTATGATGTTCGGTCAACCTGTGAGTTACATATTGTATCCGACTATACATAATTAGCAGTGTCCTTACTTTTATTTTAAATATGTTTTATTGTTATACAATATTATAAATCTTCTTTTGACAGAACCGAAAATCCCATTAATTATGATTGAAATATAACATTTTAAACAAATACTGCTTTGTTCTACTTTTATTTAATTCTTAAATGACAACTGAAATACCTTATTAAAAACTTTATCTATCGGAAATATAATCCACGCTATTAATTATCTGTAATCTAAGATAGCAATGGACAAACTGTTCTTAATTAATGTACCATATCTTTGTATGGTTTAATAAAACACTATTTCAACAGAACAACTAAAGATGTCGAGCCAAACCTTCTTAGGTTTCATGTTTCGATTATTTGTTATAGCTTTGTTTGTTTCTGCTGTAACATGCTGCCAAAAGGAAGGACACGCAGTAAGTCAACTGTAACAAGTAAAATAACTAACTTTACCAATAATATAAAGTTTATTCTGTACTTTTTTTTTAAATTATGAGTAGATTAGTTTAGGATAGGATTAAATAAATATAAGTCGAAGTGCTACTTGCTTATAAAAATGTGTATTTTCCACTTCGTTTAACGAACTAGTATTGCCAAAGGAATGTGGAAACATTCCAAATAAAACACGAAATATTTATGTTTTTTATATTTTGTAAGACACAAGCCCATATATTACAAGTAATTATTTGAAAATATTCTAAATTATATCGTAGCCACAGTGTTAAAGTATAGTTTGTTATAGTGAGCAGAAATAATCTATAGATACAGGAATATAAATTTTAATAAATTAAATGTCCTTCCAACCTTAACATAACATAACAATTATACGGAGGACTTCAAGCAATATAAATAGTAGCTACCAAAGACATAATATGTTACAAACTTAGTATGTAACAAGTAATATAAGTTCCAGTGTTAACTATATATAAATATATATATATATATATATATATATATATATATATATATATATATATATATGTCGTATGGTTTGTTGTCAGTTACCATCTGTTAATTATAAAACTGCGATGTATATTTGGATAAATATCAAAAAGTCATTATTATATATTCATTGATTATATCGTGTAAATTGATCTCATATCACAAAGCTAAGTCCAATCCATCGAGCCATCTAACACCTGCCTCGCCGATTCTGTGACTGCTGACCAATCCCTCCGTAAAAGAGCGAAGGGAAACTCTGTAACTATGTGATCCCTGGTTTGCAATACCACTGTACGTGTATGGGTGGGCGGGTGGGTCAATACCAATGTAGTATATTGGCGGGCGGGTGGGTCAATACCACTGTACGTGTACTGGTGGGTCAAAACTACTGTACGTGTGTGGGTAGGCGGGTGGGTGAGGCCGTTCCGCCAGTACCAAAGTTATTTTATTCGGACTATAGACTAGGGGTAACCCCCGCACGCTTCGTAATAACCCACTGTATTACTTAGCCGTACTGTTAACAATCGTACGGTACTTAGAACATAGTTGCAAGACTGAAAGGAGAGGTTATAAGAAATAATATGAAAATAATATAAAATGTAGATAATTATTATTACCACACAGTAGTATTGGAACTGCTTGTTTGAATAGACTCCCCGCAATCACATGACTGATCTACTTTCAATCCCCATTTGTATTTCCAGTCGTTACATCTGCCCACTCCAGTTTGGGAACCGATTCAATAATGTCCACTTCCTACGAGGGAGGTTTATCACACCTACAGGTATTGACGGATCGTTAATAAGGAACTTATTACGTCCAACAAAACTGTTCTACGCTACGGCCCAGCTGGTATTTAGTAACAACATTTTGAGTATAGTATATAGTCATTGACCTCTCTTTTCATATAGAATATAGAATTATTAATATACCATAATATTTGTCATTTTGTGCTTATATTGTAATATATTTGTGTTGTGTCATGTTTACTTGTGCTGTATTCGTGTTGTGTGATGTTTACTTGTGCTGTATTTGTATTGTGTCATGTTTACTTGTGCTGTATTCTTCTTTTGTCATGTTTACTTGTGCTGTATTCGTGTTGTGTCATGTTTACTTGTGCTGTATTCGTGTTGTGTGACGTGCTGTATATGTACCAACACGTATTATTGGTGAATTAATAAATCAGCGTAAGTATATATAATATTTTCTCTCTTTTCTAGGAATCAATTTGGTCGTAACTCCTCCCCAATGGCAGTGAGTGGGTACAATATAACTCTGCTTTTCTCACTTTACATTGATGATGTTACATCTGACATATGCTTCTCTAAATATCACTTGTACTCTGAAAACCGACAGATTTATCAGCATTTCCCTATTGCTGAGTCTGACTGAGTGGTTTCACAAATTAATGGGCTCAGAGACATCGACAAATGTTGAATCATGATAAAAGCAAGACTATTATTCTTATTGGAAATGTCAGACTAAATTAACAAATAAATTCCACTGACTTCCCTAGACTGAGACTAAATAACAAAACTCTTGACTACTCCAACAGTGTAAAGATCTAGGACTTACTATGACCAAAACTTTGAGTTGGACTGATCATGTTACGTTGGTTTGTAGTAGGGTGTTTGCTGGCATCCACAGTCTTAAACGATGTGCCTCCTATTTTCTTTTAAAGTGATGCTGGTAAAAACTCTGGTTCTGCCTCTCTTAAACTACTGTGAAGTGCTGATCAATGACATGACTGTTAAGCTCTCGGACAGGCTTAAAAGAGTACAGAACCTCTGCATTAGATTTATATTCAATTTAAGACAGGACGATATCACGTGACTCCATTCTTCAAACAGTTAGGTATGCTCAAACTAAAACAATTTCGTGAATACCACATCCTTATTCTTGTGTTAATATTTTAAACTCTAGATCTCCTGAAAACTTTTCCGAGCGATTCAAGTTCATCTCCGAAGTCAGCACTAGAAATACACGTCAGGGAGCCTCCCTACTATTCATAACACCACTTTTTATAGCAACTCTTGTACTAGTTCTGTTGTCGCTTATGGAATTTTCTCTCTGATCATATCAGACCATTGATAAGCGCTCGTTTCGGGTTGGAAGTGAGAGACCTGCTTCTGCGAGGCCTGTAGGGGTGGGTGGGGGTCGCGGTGGTTGTGGCACGCCTGTGGGATGAATGATATACTAATACTCCACGAGCTGGGTATGATATATTAATACCCATTCTAAACCACCACCAGAGAACAATGTAAAAATTATAATTTCTCGACAGTTCATTAAGTCATAGTTCTGTACCGCCTTAAACATTGCGTACACGTACACACCCAACCCTACATGTACAGTGGTACTGACCTACCCACCCGCCCCTACATGTACATTGGTACTGACCCACCCACTCGCCCCGACACGTACAGTGGTACTGAAACACCCACCCGCCCCTATACGTACAGTGGTACTGACCCACCCACCCACCCCGACACGTACAGTGGTACTGACCCACCCACTCACCCAAACACGTACAGTGGTAATTACCCACCCACTCGCCCCTACACATACATTGGTATTGACTCGTCCACCCACCCCTACACGTACAGTGGTAATGATCTAACCACCCGTGCCTACACGTACATTGGTACTGATCCACCCACCCGCCCCTGCACGTACAATGGTACTGACCCACCCACCCACCCTACACGTACATTGGTACTGACCCACCCACCCACCCCAACACGTACATTGGTACTGATCCACCAACCCACCCTTACACGTACAGTGGTACTGACCCACCTGCCCGCCCCAACACGCACAGTGGTACTGATCCACCCACCCGTCCCCACACGCACAGTGGAACTGACCCACCCGCCTCTACAAGTACATTGGTACTGATCCACCCACCCGCCCCTACACGTACATTGGTACTGAGGGTACTAATTTAATATTAGTAAATATTAATAGTTATAGTTTGTTACAAACTAAGGCCGACTATTCCTTAGAAAGTGTCATTAATTAATAGCCCAATGACAAATGAACAGCCGGTGATTATCAGCTGATCCTTCTCAAAATGTATTGACTCTGATTGGGATCGAACTGACAACCTTTAGCATTATAAAGCTGGAATTGAACCACCTACGCTACCGACCAATTTAGCGTTAGTATATTAATTCGGCATTTAAAAAAATGTGTACATGACGACACGGTTAGACCATAAACACATAGCTAAATCACTAACTGGGGAACGCCAATGAATAAAGACGTAATCTTGTGTTAGGAACATACAGCTTAGTATGGACATAAGTAGTATTAACCTGCTGAATATATACTACTTATGTCCATAATATTTTGTATACGGTATTAGTATTTCTTGTTGCCATTTTGATCGAATATAATAATGTTAGATATCAGTAAGTTACTGATTTTTGAATAGGAATTAGTATATATTTAAGGACTTGTCTTACTGTCTGCATATTATACAATTAAAAAATTCAATTTTTTAAAATAACGTTGAGTGGAAGGGATGAATTATTAGTCCTAACTTCAACTAATAAAGTATCTAAATAGTTAAATAACAGTTATTAGTTTGTATATTTGTTTTGTTAACGAAAATAAACATTACTGACTCACTGCCTAGATGATATGAAGTTATTAAATAACAGTTATAAGTTTGTATAAGTGTTTTGTTAACGAAAATAAACATTACTGACTCACTGCCTAGATGATATGAAGTTATTAAATAACAGTTATTAGTTTGTAGAAGTGTTTTGTTAACGAAAATAAACATTACTGACTCACTGCCTAGATGATATGAAGTTATTAAATAACAGTTATAAGTTTGTAGAAGTGTTTTGTTAACGAAAATAAACATTACTGACTCACTGCCTAGATGATATGAAGTTATTAAATAACAGTTATTAGTTTGTAGAAGTGTTTTGTTAACGAAAATAAACATTACTGACTCACTGCCTAGATGATATGAAGTTATTAAATAACAGTTATTAGTTTGTAGAAGTGTTTTGTTAACGAAAATAAACATTACTGACTCACTGCCTAGATGATATGAAGTTATTAAATAACAGTTATTAGTTTGTAGCTTTGTTTTGTTAACGAAAATAAACATTACTGACTCACTGCCTAGATGATATGAAGTTATTAAATAACAGTTATTAGTTTGTAGATTTGTTTTGTTAACGAAAATAAACATTACTGACTCACTGCCTAGATGATGTGAAGTTATTAAATAACAGTTATTAGTTTCAGTTATTAGTTTGTAGAAGTGTTTTGTTAACGAAAATAAACATTACTGACTCACTGCCTAGATGATGTGAAGTTATTAAATAACAGTTATTAGTTTGTAGAAGTGTTTTGTTAAAGAAAATAAACATTACCAACTGACTGCCTAGATGATATGAACTTATTAAACAACAGTTGTAGTTTCCTCTCTTTGACATTTTCAATGCTGTCTTGGTCATAAATGAATGCTGTCAACTGAAGTGGAAAATAGATTAAATGCGCCCACTGAAGTGGATAGTACATATAATGATGTCGACTTCCCTGTAATCTCTGTAATCGTGGGTTGAGATAAAGTTGATAAGAGGCCCAAACTACAGAAATATGTTCAGTAAGCTAGCGGACAAACATACCGCTTATTGAACCCTTGTAATTGTTTGTACCCTTGTAACTTTTAGGAAGGGCAAGAGCAGACAACCCTGACTACACTTTATAATATATGCATTACATAAAAAATGAGTATTGTAGTATTAAAAAATATTGACGAATCATTTATGAAGGTATAAACATATTAAATGTTTATAACTTCTATTAAAAGAAGAATAAACATATTAACTGTTTATTCTTCTTAAATAAAAACCGTAGTCTATTGTCAAGAAATGCTGTTAATTACTTTGTGTCCTCATTACTTTTACGATGGATGGCGATGTTATGTTGATGAAATAACTCTACACAAAGCTATTTAGCTCACAGTAACTATCCGAGGTAGAATGATGCTTAAATTAGTAGTTATTTTAATTGCTACTTTCAATAAAGCTGTAATTGTTAAATCTTGGAAAAGTTAACTGTGAAGGAAACTTACATTTTTAGGACACTTATAGAATAGGTAAATATTTGACTCATTTCTAAGACAGCGCTGTTTTTACCTTGAATGAAAACCGATTTTTCTTCATTTACATTGAACAATATTACTAGTAACCATAGCAACTTTTTTATACATCCATTTACACTATAGTTCCACCCGCCCACCTCTACACGTACAGTGGTATTGACGTTTCATAGGTAAACAATGAAGTAGTTCACCTTTTAAAACTGTTTAGAAATCAATGAAGTTTAGACAGTCTGACAAAAGGTAAACGTCCAGGTTGAAGAAACTGCTTCAACACAACTCTCGATCAACAATTTTATAAAGGTATTTAAAATATAGTTACTTCAATATACTTGTTTAGGTGAACAATAAAACAACTATTGGTGTTTTAACGTAATGTAATGTTTTTGCTGTTTCAGTGCATACTGGTTAAGTTTTGCTGCCCGGCAGATCACTTTTATGAGGTTCCAGTATGTGTAGATTTGACTTGTAGGTACAAATTCTTTTTACTAGCATAATTGTACAAATAAACTAATATATTATGATGCAATCGTTTTGAAAGAATCATTTTACTAACGATCCTGGTCAACTTGAAATCATAAGTTTTTAATTGTAAAAATTTATGACACTGGTCATGAACAGTGCTTACAATATATTACTGAACCATCATATAACATCCATGGGAGATGCCATCTTCAATATAACATTTAACTTGGAACAAAAATACTAGAGAAATATATACAGGGTGTCCCGTAAATAACCAGCCAAACTTCTCGAGTTAAAACAAACCAAAAATTTCATATGTACAAATCGTCTATCTCTCTCCATCTATATCTGTTTTTTACTAAAAACTTAATATATCTAAAGTTGTTTAAGATAAAGCTATGACAATTAGTATGAATGTTGATCTTTATAGTGTTCATGTACTATTTAAATTTCATTATTTTACAATAATCCTTTTCAAAATGGCGGCCATTTTTAATTTTTAAAGCCAAATATCTTAAAAAGCTTAAATTTTACTAAAAACTTGTAAGTTACAAAAAAGTGTAAGAATTTATTTCTACAAATAATTGTATAAAAGTTTTTAAGATTGAACAACTTTTAACTGATAAGCTAAAATTTTTATCAAATAAAAATACGCTTGATATTAATAAAATTGGAAAATTTAGTAAAGTGATATTTATTTACTAAAAACTAAATACAGTAGGAGTAGGTTAGAAATTACTTTTATTACAACACAAAAACAATAGTAAAGAACAAAATAAAAAATTACTGGTGATCCTGCAACAGGTGCTCAAAGTGCCCACCATCCATGGCTATGCATCGTTCTAGTAAATTTCTCATAAAACTCTCATTCGTTCAAATACACCCGGATACTATCTAAACGTATTACAGTCATCCACTATTCTTTCCCACAACATTTCAATACTACCAACAGTGTTTGGTATACCAAAGATTTAAGGTAACTCTATACAAAAAAGTCCAGGGAGACCTGACAGGCCACATCGACACTGAAATGTGCAGGAGCACCAGCCTACATAAATCACATTGAACCTCTTTCATATAAAGGCATGTCTTCTAATAGTTCAGGTAACAAATTTTGTAAAAAGTCTAAATATGATACTCCGTTTAGTCTATTCGGCAAAAATACAGGTCTTAGCAATTTAACTCCAATAATCTCCATCCATACATTAAGAGAAAAATGTACTTGGTGTCTGCATTGTAGCATTGTCCCCTATGTAGTATGAAGGTTGAAATCAGCCCAAAAGTGGTTGTTATGGTAATTGAAAATACCTTCTCTTGAAAATCCTACCTCATCTGTAAACAAAATACTTGACAGAAATAGTTGAATAAAAGCAATTTTCCTAAAAAACATTTTGACACAGATTAATTCTAGGCTGGAAGTCTCTTTCAGAAATACTTTGGACTCATTGAATATGATATGGATACAATTGTTGATCTCTCAAAATACGCCACGCAGAGAGATTTTTGACATTCCTTCTACCTGTGACAACCTTCTGACACTCGTACTAGGGGTTTATTTAATGTCATTTAATATTCTTTCTTGAGCTCTAACAGTTGTCACTGAAACTGGACGACCCAACTTTTCAACTCTAGCAAAGTTCCACGCTCCCTCAGGGACCTATTAATAGTTACGAACGTTTCTCGGTAAGGAGTTCTTCGATGAGGAAATATTTCTTCATAGGGTCGTACTGCCTCGGTGAATTTCCATCAGCCAATTAATAAATAAAATGAGCGTCTGCTAATTCTTCATTTGAATAAATAGGCATCTTGATTCGTGAAGAAAGTAAATAAAATCATAAATACCAGTGCAACCACAAAAACTCAAGAACGCCTTAACTTCACTGTTTTTGTTTAGTAATGAACTCCAATAAACAAAAAAATAAATATAGGTGTTTTCCAACAACGAACCATCATATTAAAGTCAGCTGATAATCATTGAATGTATATATTTTCAATTTCCAAATCAGCAGTAAAAATCTATAAAACACTAATCTAATTTTTAGTAAATAAATGCTACTTTACTAAAGTTTCCAATTTTATTAATATCAAGCATATTTTTATTTGATAAAAATTGTAATTTCTCAGTTAAAAGTTTTTCAATCTTAAAACCTTTTATACAATTATTTGTAAAAATAAATTCTTAAACGTTTTTGTAACTTACAAGGTTTTAGTAAAATTTAAGCTTTTTAAGATATTTGGCTTTAAAAATTTAATATAGTCGCTATTTTGAAAATGATTATTGTAAAATAATGAAATTTAAATAGTACATGAACACTATAAAGATCAACATTCATACTAATTTTCATGGCTTTATCTTAAACAAATTTAGATATATTAAGTTTTTAATAAAAAAACACATACAGACAGATGGAGAGAGATAGACGATTTGTACACATGTAATGTTTGATTTGTTTTAACCCAAGGAATGACCTCCAGAAGTTTGGCTGGTTATTTACGGGCCATCCTGTACAATTTAATACTTAGTATACCTGAGGGCATGTTAATACGTACATAAAATAAGATTAGTATCATAGTAAGGCTTTTTTTTAAAAAGGAAAATATTAGCAAACTGTAACTTTAAATGTGATATGAGAAAGGCTCATGTCAAAACCATAGACACACTGTATTTTTGCAAAATACCCACACCTCTAGCTTAGAAAATCTCTTTGGACTAAGTATAATCAATGTGATATTCATAGAACATCTTATTAAATGAAAATGTGTCAATATTACATGTTAATGTTAATAAAACATAATTAACACTCCCTTTCAAAGTGAAGGATCAAACTGTTGATGGCTTAACAGTTTGATCCTTCACTTTTGACGGCAGGATTTATGATGTTTTATGAAAATAAACATACTATATTAAAACTTATTTCAACCACCCTCAAACGTACTGTGTCATTTTAGTAATGAATAATAAAAGTTTAGATCTAAATCCTTACATAATTTTCTATCAATGTAAGGATATAGTACTATTATTCATCACTAAAATGAGACATTAAGTTTCAAGGATGGTTTCAGAAAAACGTTTCCTTGCCATTAACCTTCATGGATAAGCTGCCTCGGTCGTCACATCTGTATCTATAATCTTGGGCTTCTGGATCTAACCACGTCAAAGGTTTATGTATATTATAAACATATAACGGATCCAGATAACCAAGTATAGAAATAGTTTCATTGTCATTAACCTTCATGGATAAGCTGCCTCGGTCGTCACATCTGTATCTATAATCTTTGACTTCTGGATCTAACCACGTCAAAGGTTTATGTATATTATAAACATATAACGTGTTCAGATGACCAAGTATAGATATAGTTTCATTGTCATTAACCTTCATGGATAAGCTGCCTCGGTTGTCACATCTGTATCTATAATGTTGGACTTCTGGATCGAACCACGTCAAAGGTTTATGTACATTATAAACATATAATGGATCCAGAACACCATGATTATAAATATAGTTTCATTGTCATTGTTTCCTTGATTCTTAGAGAGAAACTTTTGAAATGTTTCATTTATTACCTTCTTACTATTATTTTTTCATTTTTATTTAGGTAATGTCCTTAATTTACTTGGTTCGTTATCAAATTTTTTTAATTTAGTCGACTGAAACTCTTGGCAGTTCATGTTTTAGATATTTTTATGATTATACAGTTTAGTTAAATACTTCCTTCATATCGTCATAGACCTCTATATACTTGACTGTGGTAAGTTTGATGAAAGTTATGTAATTCAGAACAACACATTCACTACAGGTAAGACCACACAGTCATAGATAGATGTGTATTTATTGGTTGGAGAAAAATTCTTATGTTGCGACGAGATAGTATTTCCCATACGACATGATTTGTATGTGGAAAACATTGCATGCTCATAACAAAAACTATTACATTATGTTAACGATATCACAGAAATGATTTAAATGTCATGATTTGAAATGTAATTCTAACAAAATTGGCTTTAATGTGACCACCATATCAATGTTCTATTGAGGAAATAGGAACAAATATAATAAATACAAACACTGAACTAATATTCAGTGATTACCTTCTGAAGTCATAAATACACAACAGAATTGGGCTCTACAGTTCTAAAACACTTTTAAATTAATTTGTTGTAAAATTATTTTGTCATAACGATTATAAGGTTCTGATTCATTAATTAATGTCTATAGTTCAAGATAATGAAAGTATTATGGATTGGTTAATAAACTAAAGAAGCAACTTTAATAATAATAACAACAAGACATTAACAATAAGACATATAATAATGTACAGTAAACATTGTTATAACTAATAAAATTAATTTAAAAAATAGATCAAAAAGCTCACACTAACGTTTGTTTTCGTACAGGCAAAAGGTTTTTAGCTTCTAATAACTATATTAAAACTAAACTATAAAAAAGGCGATATAAAAAAATTATGAGAATTAAGGTATTTAATATAAGATTTCTTTTATTAGTGTTTTCATGTCCATTACCTTAATCACATTAAGCGAACATTGTAACAATTAGTTGTGGTCAAGCGAATATAAAAGTCGTACCACTCCATGAAGAAGGGTCCATAAGGTCTGGTGGAATATTTAGGGCCAGAAAGATGGTTGTGTTCACAGAAAGTAGATGAATATTTGAACACGAATGCAGCCTAAGGCCGGCACATTGTCAGAAATGAAACGTTGCTTTGTAAAAACGGGGCGGGATTTCCCTCGGCTAGTTCTATAACCCCGACTGTGAATCCCAGTACTATCCCATTGTTTGAGATTTATTAGTTTGGTAATGTTAATACAGATTATTAATAATAATAAAATGTATAATATAATAGCTTAATACTAGAGGACCCCCCTGCACTGTACGCGTGCCAAGCCCTACTATTCGGCCTCTGTCTGTGACCTTTGACCACAATAATAATAGGTACACTATAACAAGTAAAACCACATAGTGTACTTTTACTACAATGGTAAATAAACATTGGTAAATTTATTTACATTATCTTATTCACTGCACCTAAATTGGCTACCTACGTATTACTGAAAACACCTATGCATTTACTTAGCCCATACGATTTTATCTTTTCTAACATTACGAAACCCTATAATCTCCTTAACAAAATAAACATCATTATTTAAATTCCTATAGCTGTTTCTTTTCGATTAATTTAGACATCTCTCAATGTTATTCTCGTGGCCGAACAACGTAATTTGACGGCTTCCCTTGCCCTTCTGGGTGAAAATATTCAACAAAGAATCGGGGAAAAACTAATGACAACTCAATCATTGAAATCGATCAAAAAATGTGGGAGGAGTTACGTTAGGAAATAGCAGCTTCACGTTATATAATATAGGGATTTTAAAGCCTTAAAAAATACAAAATGTTACTATATTATGTGTTTACATAAACTTTATTACTGTTGATTCATATGAGAGACATAGTAATTTAATAATGTAACAAACCATGTAAGATGTGAATTGTTCACCACATTATGACATAGCTACACTGTATTTTTTAAACTTCATACTATCTCAGCTTAAGAAAACCGTCAATACTAAGTCTGATAAATTTTCCATTGATAAAAAATATGAATTGAATGAAAATTGTTTATTATAATATGTTTAGTTTGAATAATACATTCATATGTTCATTGTTAAGAAGGTTATGGTATTCAACATGTGGTAACACTTCCTTTTTATTGTACGAGTTTTTGTACTCGTACAAACACTTCCTCGTATTTGTACGTTACAGATGTTTGTTTTCATTATTGGTTGAAAGTGAATATTTAAGTAATTGTTTAAATGATGGTGAAATTATACATAAATATACTCTGGTATATAGTGGGATACTGTACATAGAGTCCACTAAACACACTGGTTAGCCTACACATTATTATTGTGTAGCCTAACATCCACAAAGACATCTTTAACCATAAAATAAAAATGAGAATAAACTATTTTTGATATTTGCAAAATCGACATAAACGTACCGTTAGACATAGCACATTTGTCACGTTTTACTCATCCCGTAATGGATTGGTGTCACTTCCTCTCATACGTATGTGACACATGTACGTGACACTTCATCTCGATGTGTGAGTTGACTGCAATATTTTATTTTCAAACATCTCGATCAGATGACAGAGGATCAGGAACCAGTTGGTGAAACAAAAATAATTGTATTAGCATTAAGAATTTTGTATGCTTATAATCATTTTAAATTGAATATTTTGTTGTACGTTATGGGCAAGTAACACTCGTTGAAGAGTCCATGAAGAGTTGTATTATTGAAAATGTAGTGGCTCTGTTCACGACCAAATTCTAACACCACTGTTCATTTCTAAAGATTTTCTCCAATATCTGTGAGGCTGACTTCAGATGGCCGCATACTTGCCCTTGAAGCGGGTGATTGATGGCTAATAGATTGTAACTGAAGGCCCTCCCACCCCCATCAGGCCTAGATGTGGACATATCTACTGATGGCGCGTCCACCTGCCTTTGACGTGGGCATATCTATTGATGGCCCACGCAACAAGCCTTGATGTGGACATGAATAATGATGGTCCATCTACCCTCCTATGACGTGGACATGTCTATTGGTGGCCCACCCAACAGCCTTGACTTGTCTAGTGATGACCAACCCACCTACTTAGACATGGATATATCTATTGATGGCCGACACAGCAAGCCTTGACGTGAACATGACTAATGATGGTCCATTTGCCTGCCTTTGGCGTGGACATGATTATTGATGGCTCATCCACCTATCATTGACATTAACATGTCAACTGATGTCCCACCTACCTGGCATTGGCATGAACATTACTAAAGATTACGAACCCATCAGGCCTTTTTGTGAACATGTCTACTGATGACCCACCCACCTGTAACTGACATGAAAACATTTTCTGATGGCCCAAACACCTATAATTGATATGGAGATATCTCCTAATGTCCCATATAGATATGGACATGACCACTGATGGCCCATCAACCTGTCATTGATATGGACATGACCACTGATGGCCCACCCACCTGTCAGTGATATCGACATGACAACTGATGGCCAACCCAGCTGTCATTCATATTGACATGACGACTGATGGTACACCCACCTGTCATTGATATGGACATGACGACTGATGGCCCACCCAGCTGTCAATGATATGGACATGACAACTGCTGGCACACACAGCTATCAGTGATATGGACATGACCACAGTTGGCCCACCCAGCTATCATTGATATGGAAACGACGACTGATGGCACACCCACCCGTCATTAATTGGTCGGTAGCGTAGTTGGTTCAATCCCAGCTTCATAAGCTAAAGGTTCTCAGTTCGATCCTAATCAGAGTCAATACATTTTGAGAAGGATCAGCTGATAACCACCAGCTGTTCATTTGTCATTGGGCTATTAATTAATGACACTTTCTAACGAGAAGTCGGCCTTAGTTTGTATCAATGACTACATTCGCTGATCTACACTCACCACACTCATTCGAAATCCACATTCGCCCATATCTTGACGATCGGCGTCTCAAGAATAAATAAAAATAAAAATAAAATAAAATAAATTGATATGGACATGACCACTGATGTAACACCCAGCTCTCAGTAATATGGACATGACGACTGATGGCCCACCCACCTGTCAGTGATATGGACATACCTACTGATAGCCCACCCACCTGTCAGTAATATGGTCATGATGACTAATGGCCCACCCAGCTGTCAGTGATTTGGACTTGACGACTGATGGCCCACCCAGCTTTCAGTGATATAGATATGATGAATGATGGCACACCCACCTGTCATTGATGTGGACATGGCCCCTGATGGCCCACCCACCTGTCAGTGTTATGGACATTACTACTAATGGCCCACCCAGATGTCAGTGATATGGACATGACGATTGATGGCACACCCATATGTCATTGATATGGACATGACAACTGATGGCCCACCCAGCTGTCAGTGATAAGGACGTGATGACTGATGGTTCACCCAGCTGTCAGTGATATGGAAATGACGAGTGATGGCCCATCCAGCTGTCATTGATATGGACATGACGACTGATGGTACACCCACCTGTCATTTATATGGACATGATCACTTATGGCCCACCCACCTATCATTGATATGGACATGATCAGTTATAGTCCACCCACCTGTCATTGATATGGACATGACGACTGATGGCCCACCCAGCTTACAGTGATATGGATATGATAAATGATGGCCCACCCACCTGTCATTGATATGGACATGATCACTGATGTAACACCCAACTCTCAGTAATATGGATATGACGACTTATGGCCTACCCACCTGTAAGTGATATGGATATGACTACTGATGGCCAACCCAGCTGTCATTCATATGGACATGACGACTGACGGTACACCCTCCTGTCATTGATATGGACATGACGACTGATGGCACACCCACCTGTCATTGATATGGACATGATCACTGATGTAACACCCAACTCTCAGTAATATGGATATGACGACTTATGGCCTACCCACCTGTAAGTGATATGGATATGACTACTGATGGCCAACCCAGCTGTCATTGATTTGGACATGATCAGTTACGGCCCACCCGCCTGTCATTAAAATGGGCATGACGACTGATGGCCCACCCACCTGTCATTGAAATGGGCATGACGACAGATGGCCCACCCACCTGTCATTGATATGAACATAATAACTTATGGCTCACCTAACTGTCATTGATGTGGACATGATAACTTATGGCCCACCCACCTGTCATTGATATGAACATGACGACTAATGGCACACCCACCTGTCACTTATATGGACTTGACAACTGACGGCCCATACAACTGTCACTGATATGGAAATATCTCCTGTTGGCCCTTATACCAATCATTTATATGGACAAGACCATTTACGGCAGACCCACCTGTCATTGATATGGACATGATCATTTATGGCCCACCCACCTGTCATTGATATGGACATGATCACTTATGGCCCACCCACCTGTCATTGATATGGACATGACCATTTATGGCCCATCAACCTGTCATTGATATGGACATGACCATTTATGGCTCACCCACCTGTCATTGATATGGACATGATCATTTATGGCCCACCCACCTGTCATTGATATGGACATGATCATTTATGGCCCACCCACCTGTCATTGATATGGACATGACCACTTATGGCCCACCCACCTGTCATTGATATGGACATGATCATTTATGGCCCACCCACATTCATTGATATGGACATGATCACTTATGGCCCACCCACCTGTCATTGATATGGACATGACCACTTATTGCCCACCCACCTGTCATTGATATGGACATGGCCACTTATGGCCCACCCACCTGTCATTGATATGGACATGATCATTTATGGCCCACCCACTTGTCATTGATATGGACATGACCATTAATGGCCCACCCACCTGTCATTGATATGGACATGACCATTTATGGCCTACCCACCTGTCATTGATATGGACATGACGACTGATGGCACACCCATATGTCATTGATATGGACATGACAACTGATGGCCCACCCAGCTGTCAGTGATAAGGACGTGATGACTGATGGTTCACCCAGCTGTCAGTGATATGGAAATGACGAGTGATGGCCCATCCAGCTGTCATTGATATGGACATGACGACTGATGGCACACCCACCTGTCATTTATATGGACATGATCACTTATGGCCCACCCACCTATCATTGATATGGACATGATCAGTTATAGTCCACCCACCTGTCATTGATATGGACATGACGACTGATGGCCCACCCAGCTTTCAGTGATATGAATATGATAAATGATGGCCCACCCACCTGTCATTGATATGGACATGATCACTGATGTAACACCCAACTCTCAGTAATATGGATATGACGACTTATGGCCTACCCACCTGTAAGTGATATGGATATGACTACTGATGGCCAACCCAGCTGTCATTCATATGGACATGACGACTGACGGTACACCCTCCTGTCATATATATGGACATGACGACTGATGGCACACCCACCTGTCATTGATATGGACATGATCACTGATGTAACACCCAACTCTCAGTAATATGGATATGAAGACTTATAGCCTACCCACCTGTAAGTGATATGGATATGACTACTGATGGCCAACCCAGCTGTCATTGATTTGGACATGATCAGTTACGGCCCACCCGCCTGTCATTGAAATGGGCATGACGACTGATGGCCCACCCACCTGTCATTGAAATGGGCATGACGACAGATGGCCCACCCACCTGTCATTGATATGAACATGATAACTTATGGCTCACCTAACTGTCATTGACGTGGACATGATAACTTATGGCCCACCCACCTGTCATTGATATGAACATGACGACTAATGGCACACCCACCTGTCACTTATATGGACTTGACAACTGGCGGCCCATACAACTGTCATTGATATGGAAATATCTCCTGTTGGCCCTTATACCAATCATTTATATGGACAAGACCATTTACGGCAGACCCACCTGTCATTGATATGGACATGATCATTTATGGCCCACCCACCTGTCATTGATATGGACATGATCACTTATGGCCCACTCACCTGTCATTCATATGGACATGACGACTGACGGTACACCCTCCTGTCATTGATATGGACATGACGACTGATGGCCCATCAACCTGTCATTGATATGGACATGACCATTTATGACCCACCCACTTGTCATTGATATGGACATGACCATTAATGGCCCACCCACCTGTCATTGATATGGACATGACCACTTTTGGCCCACCCACCTGTCATTGATATGGACATGACCATTTATGGCCCAACCACCTTTCATTGATATAGACATGACCATTTATGGCCCACAAACCTGTCATTGATATGGACATGACCACTTATGGCCCACCCACCTGTCATTGATATGGACATGATCATTTATGGCCCACCCACCTGTCATTGATATGGACATGACCATTTATGGCCCACCTACCTGTCATTGATATGGACATGACCATTTATGGCCCACCCACTTGTCATTGATATGGACATGACCATTTATGGCCCACCCAGCTGTCATTGATATGGACATGACCATTTATGGCCTACCCACCTGTCATTGATATGGACATGATCATTTATGGCCCATTTACCTGTCATTGATATGGACATGATCATTTACGGCCCACAAACCTGTCATTGATATGGACATGATCATTTATGGCCCATCAACCTGTCATTAATATGGACATGATCATTTATGGCCCACCCACCTGTCATTGATATGGGCATGATCATTTATGCCCCATCAACCTGTCATTGATATGGACATGACCATTTATGGCCCACCCACTTGTCATTGATATGGACATGACCATTAATGGCCCACCCAGCTGTCATTGATATGGACATGACCATTTATGGCCTACCCACCTGTCATTGATATGGACATGATCATTTATGGCCCATTTACCTGTCATTGATATGGACATGATCATTTATGGCCCACCGACCTGTCATTGATATGGACATGATCACTTATTGCCCACCCACCTGTTATTGATATGGACATGATCACATATGGCCCACCCACCTGTCATTGATATGGACATGATCACTTATGGCCCACCCACCTGTCATTGATATCGACATGATCATTTATGGCCCACCCACCTGTCATTGATATGGACATGATCACTTATTGCCCACCCACCTGTTATTGATATGGACATGACGACTGATGGCACACCCACCTGTCATTTATATGGACATGATCACTTATGGCCCACCCACCTATCATTGATATGGACATGATCAGTTATAGTCCACCCACCTGTCATTGATATGGACATGACGACTGATGGCCCACCCAGCTTTCAGTGATATGAATATGATAAATGATGGCCCACCCACCTGTCATTGATATGGACATGATCACTGATGTAACACCCAACTCTCAGTAATATGGATATGACGACTTATGGCCTACCCACCTGTAAGTGATATGGATATGACTACTGATGGCCAACCCAGCTGTCATTCATATGGACATGACGACTGACGGTACACCCTCCTGTCATATATATGGACATGACGACTGATGGCACACCCACCTGTCATTGATATGGACATGATCACTGATGTAACACCCAACTCTCAGTAATATGGATATGAAGACTTATAGCCTACCCACCTGTAAGTGATATGGATATGACTACTGATGGCCAACCCAGCTGTCATTGATTTGGACATGATCAGTTACGGCCCACCCGCCTGTCATTGAAATGGGCATGACGACTGATGGCCCACCCACCTGTCATTGAAATGGGCATGACGACAGATGGCCCACCCACCTGTCATTGATATGAACATGATAACTTATGGCTCACCTACCTGTCATTGACGTGGACATGATAACTTATGGCCCACCCACCTGTCATTGATATGAACATGACGACTAATGGCACACCCACCTGTCACTTATATGGACTTGACAACTGACGGCCCATACAACTGTCATTGATATGGAAATATCTCCTGTTGGCCCTTATACCAATCATTTATATGGACAAGACCATTTACGGCAGACCCACCTGTCATTGATATGGACATGATCATTTATGGCCCACCCACCTGTCATTGATATGGACATGATCACTTATGGCCCACTCACCTGTCATTCATATGGACATGACGACTGACGGTACACCCTCCTGTCATTGATATGGACATGACGACTGATGGCCCATCAACCTGTCATTGATATGGACATGACCATTTATGACCCACCCACTTGTCATTGATATGGACATGACCATTAATGGCCCACCCACCTGTCATTGATATGGACATGACCACTTTTGGCCCACCCACCTGTCATTGATATGGACATGACCATTTATGGCCCAACCACCTTTCATTGATATAGACATGACCATTTATGGCCCACAAACCTGTCATTGATATGGACATGACCACTTATGGCCCACCCACCTGTCATTGATATGGACATGATCATTCATGGCCCACCCACCTGTCATTGATATGGACATGACCATTTATGGCCCACCTACCTGTCATTGATATGGACATGACCATTTATGGCCCACCCACCTGTCATTGATATGGACATGACCATTTATGGCCCACCCACCTGTCATTGATATGGACATGACCATTTATGGCCTACCCACCTGTCATTGATATGGACATGATCATTTATGGCCCATTTACCTGTCATTGATATGGACATGATCATTTATGGCCCACCAACCTGTCATTGATATGGACATGATCATTTACGGCCCACAAACCTGTCATTGATATGGACATGATCATTTATGGCCCATCAACCTGTCATTAATATGGACATGATCATTTATGGCCCACCCACCTGTCATTGATATGGGCATGATCATTTATGCCCCATCAACCTGTCATTGATATGGACATGACCATTTATGGCCCACCCACTTGTCATTGATATGGACATGACCATTAATGGCCCACCCAGCTGTCATTGATATGGACATGACCATTTATGGCCTACCCACCTGTCATTGATATGGACATGATCATTTATGGCCCATTTACCTGTCATTGATATGGACATGATCATTTATGGCCCACCGACCTGTCATTGATATAGACATGATCACTTATTGCCCACCCACCTGTTATTGATATGGACATGATCACATATGGCCCACCCACCTGTCATTGATATGGACATGATCACTTATGGCCCACCCACCTGTCATTGATATCGACATGATCATTTATGGCCCACCCACATGTCATTGATATGGACATGATCACTTATTGCCCACCCACCTGTTATTGATATGGACATGATCACATATGGCCCACCCACCTGTCATTGATATGGACATGATCACTTATGGCCCACCCACCTGTCATTGATATGGACATGATCATTTATGGCCCATCAACCTGTCATTGATATGGACATGATCATTTATGGCCCACCCACCTGTCATTGATATGGACATGATCACTTATGGCCCATCAACATGTCATTGATATGGACATGATCACTTATTGCCCACCCACCTGTTATTGATATGGACATGATCACTTATGGCCCACCCACCTGTCATTGATATGGACATGATCATTTATGGCCCACCCACCTGTCATTGATATGGACATGATCACTTATTGCCCACCCACCTGTTATTGATATGGACATGATCACTTATGGCCCACCCACCTGTCATTGATATGGACATGATCATTTATGGCCCACCCACCTGTCATTGGTATGGACATGATCACTTATTGCCCACCCACCAGTTATTGATATGGACATGATCACATATGGCCCACCCACCTGTTATTGATATGGACATGATCACTTATGGCCCACCCACCTGTCATTGATATGGACATGATCACATATGGCCCACCCACCTGTCATTGATACGGACATGACCATTTATGGCCTACCCACCTGTCATTGATATGGACATGATCATTTATGGCCCATTTACCTGTCATTGATATGGACATGATCATTTATGGCCCACCCACCTGTCATTGATATGGACATGATCATTTATGGCCCATCAACCTGTCATTGATATGGACATGATCACATATGGCCCACCCACCTGTCATTGATATGGACATGATCACATATGGCCCATTTACCTGTCATTGATATGGACATGATCATTTATGGCCCACCCACCTGTTATTGATATGGACATGATCACTTATGGCCCACCCACCTGTCATTGATATGGACATGATCATTTATGGCCCACCCACCTGTCATTGATATGGACATGATCACTTATTGCCCACCCACCTGTTATTGATATGGACATGATCACTTATTGCCCACCCACCTGTTATTGATATGGACATGATCATTTATGGCCCACCCACCTGTCATTTATACGGACTTGTCTTCTGATCTACTTAATCTACTGAAAGCATGACTAAATACTGCTTAAGTTACCCTATTTAAATTTATTCTTTTATTTGATTTATGTGTTATAATAATCTACACAATAAAATAACTATTTTTACTGTACATTTTTTAATATATATTTTTTAAATAATGTACGTTATTAAATATATATAACGTTAATTTTCAAAGATTAGAGATACCTGTTTTATCTTAGTTTGTAATTCCACACAATGTGTCTGTCTGTAACGCTCACTGTATTCGCATTTCAGGGGACGACAAGATTGCTGTGTTAGATTAAATAATTTTCTTTACTCTATACATGAATGAAAAGGCACTTCTCCATACCCCCTATCTTTTCTTATGATTTATAATGTAACTGTGTTATTTACATGCAAACCATTATCATCCTTATCTAAGTAAGCATAGATATTAATGTAATCATACTTTTGTTTGAAAAATAAAACGTACTGTTTCAAAATTAATTTATACTAAAATAAATGTTGGTTCTAATTAAGTAACAGAAGGTACTGTCAGTGCATAAATTATGTGGACCCGAGTTTGAAGTTGTTTATTAATAACCTTTATGCTAGTTAACACAACAAAGTACCCGAATTTTAACTAATTTTCATTGTACGTAAACTTTACTTTCATTACTAAAAAAAAACGTGTCAATATATGGCATTTAGTTTTTAATATGTGGTTTAAAGTACTTTTTTCTTAAAATTTTATACATTTCATATTTTTAAATTTTCAAAACAAGGTTCTTATCAAATTTCTAAAACACTTTTTTTGCTTCTGGAGATATAAATTGATTTTACGGGAGATTTCCAATTGCACCGGGGTCAGGGATCGGCCCCAAACTGATGTGTCCAGTTGCACCGGAGCCCCTTTTGGGGGGTGTTCCAATTGCACCAGAGGCCCTTGTTTATGACATGAGCCGGTAAAGTCCAACCAGGCCGGATTCCTAGTACAGTAACCCCAAGCTGACCGTGCCAAATTCCACACCCTTTGTTATGACATGAGTCATGAGTCGGTTAGGTTAGGTTAGGTTAGGTTAGGTTAGGTTAGGTTAGGTTAGGTTAGGTTAGGTTAGGTTAGGTTAGGTTAGATGTTAGTGTTGCCACGGATAAACACAAAATTAAACATTAAATACATAGTTACCATATTTATTAGTTAGAACCTGCTATGGTCTACCATTAGTATGTGCCACGAAACATCGGCAAGTGTTTGATAGAATATTCCATTGCGAAATTGTTAAACACTTATAAACTATGTTTGAAGAAATGTAGTGGGGTGGGGAAGGAAGGGGCCTTCCAATTGCACCGGCTCCGGCGGTCGAAGGAATTTGCAGCGGGGATAAGTGAGGTGGGTAGATTTTGACCACCGGTGCATCTGGACACTTTTCGGACGGAGGAATGTTTTGACCCGTGGAAATTCCTTTGACCGCCGGTGCAACTGGATATCAGCCGATTTTACTTGGTCACGTTTTAATCTTCTGAAATGTATAGGTACGATACTTTCATATAAGTAAGTAAATGCAGCTATTTTGTGTTCATTAAAATCAATTTAATGATTTGAACGAACACTGCATTTACTTACACATGTACAAGAATTGTAACGTACCTGTACATTTTAGAAGGATTACAACGTGACCAAATAATTCGTTTTAGACATCTAGAAGCCTATTTTTCATAAAATGTATAAGAATTTTTTTATTTAAAATTGGAAATTATGAAATTTATAAAAATTATAGATAAAATTCATATAAACCAAACATTAAATGATTAATGCGTTACAATGACGAGGTTTTTAGTAATAAAAGTAAAAATTTATCTAAAACGAAAACTAATTAAAAATCTATTGTTTTTTTTATTCCAACTAAGTTAAACATTATTAAACCTTATAGCAATAATTATATGACTCTTAGTTTATAAATAAACAGCCTTCAAACTCCGGCACACAATATGTCTGCGCCGACTGCTAGTTGTTAAATTCGTATAAAATAATTGGAGCTAAGATGAGTTTCCTATTTCGTAATCTTAAGCGGCTGGAGTCATTATTAAAAACTAGTTCTTCCGGTGTCAACCGCGTCAAAGGACTATTTACAATATGTACAGTTCCAGACGTTTCACCCATGCTACGATGTGGCATCCTCAGTGGTTAGGCTGAGAGTGAGTTACTAAGATGAGTTTGGTTTAAAGTAGTACGAAACAAAAACTTCTCATAGAAGAATATGATGTATTGCACGATTTAAACAATACTTACGACTACACTTTTCCCAGAACATCCTTTTTAACGCCAATCGAGCAGTGCTTTCTGTAATCCAGCTACTTCCACCGTACGCAATGGGTTATAAGCTTAGATTCTTCATATTTTCATATGGCCATCCACGTCATTAATATAAAAATAATTTACACTAGGTGAGTCGCAGATGGTTGTGGGTCTGACACATGGGACTGAGACGACCCAGTCTTGGTCAGGATCAGGAACTGACCTGGACTCTCGGCTGTTTCTAGGAGAAGTATATCTCTGTTAGTAATCCGACTAAACTTACCATTAACATTCGTACTAGACAAATTTGTTAACTTTATCTTACATAAATCTTAAAATAATTGTCGAGTTTTTTTTATTATAAAAATAATCAATCGTAAATTGACCATTTTGATGACTCGAACGGTTATAATGAAGATAACAATTTCAGCAAAGCTTTTCTAGAGTCCCGTTTAAAGGATTGAGTTTGAGAATGAACCCTGCCTGTCACTGGCGGTGGTTCGGAAGGCACCTTTAAGCCATTGGTGGTTAACTGTTAGATCCTTACCGTCACCTGGCAAAGTAAGGGCTCCTGTTATAACTTTAATTTCGAGATAATAATGGTTGATAAAATAGTATTTAAAACACATTTTTACTAACAATTCATTGTTATTCGTTAAGGGTTTCTTAGTATTTTTACAATCATAGTCATTTTATTTACCGATGGATTTTTCGCCTATTTAACATTGTCACAAAACAAATTATATTTAATCTTTATTGTATTAATAGTAACCATAATTGTCAAAAGTCCAACACTTTAGTTAGAGGTTTGGGTGAAAAAAAGCTCAACTAGGAGGAAACAAGTAACTTACTACAATTTAAGACATAAAGTTTATTTCTTAAAAGATAAATGAAAGCAAACAAAAAATAATCTTAGCCTGCTAGCAATATTCTGCCATAATGCATCGGTTTATGGATACTTTTCAGTTCATGAATGGGTAAATTTTTAAAATATGAAAAAGTAAAGGAAAACAAGGGCAAAGGCTTCATTCCGGCATTCGTTAAATATTGTTCGTGCTATAGAATGTATTACACGTCAAAATTAAAACTTACAGCCTATATGATAACAATTTACGCATCAGAGATCAATAATATTGTTTATTGTCAGCTTCATATGCAGAGGGTCACGGATTCAAAGCTCGGGAGGTCCACTACAAATTTGCTAGATGTGTTTGGACCTTTGTCCCATAACTTCGTTTGTAGATTAAGTTAAAAATATCACTGGACTGAAAAATGTAGATACTAAAAAAATTGTAAAACAACTTCCCTTCCGATCCAATTTACTTGTTGATAAAGAACTGTTTTCAGTTTGTTTATGAAAATGTTAATTTATAGGATTCAACTTAGCACGTTTAAATCATAGTAAAAATATACATAATAATGATATTTACTATCATACTGTTTAATAAATTGTTATTATTATATTTTTTTAATTGAAAACTATCTCTGTTTGTGGAACTGAGTTTTAAAAAGAATTCAAAGTATTTAATTAACTAACAAATATATTGTTTTAAAATAATTTAGAAAAATAAAATTACACTATAGAATTTTTTAAATGAGTTAACTGTAGAGTGGTCGGCAAGTGTATTGATTTGATTACCTGCATAGCGATAGTGAGTATCAGCGTGTACCATTCCCGTTGCACCCTAACCTAGCGCACCCGTCATCGTACTGAGGTGCGTCAGTCGACGTCGGCGCCCGGACAGCCACCCCTCCACCGACGACTGGGTCAAGGTACAATCGACCGACCAACAGGTGCGTCAGGCCCACGTGCGTGCGGCCGTGACCGCAACGGGTTGACCAGACTCGTGCTTGATAGAAAATAAAAAATATACCGACCTAGTTGTTGATTATTGAGATCACGCTTTTAATTAATCTCATAATTAATGGAGCTGCAAGTATCATGAGAGGCTAACATTCCTGGAGTAATAACGGTTTAAGTTCAATGATACAGCACTAACAAACACTTCCCTTTATTATATTTTGTGGTCTTCATCCCCCTTCTTACTTGTTACTTTATTATATTTTGTGGTCTTCATCCCCCTTCTTACTTGTTACTTTATTATATTTTGTGGTCTTCATCCCCCTTCTTACTTGTTACTTTATTATATTTTGTGGTCTTCATCCCCCTTCTTACTTGTTACTTTATTATATTTTGTGGTCTTCATCCCCCTTCTTACTTGTTACTTTCTTATTAGATTCCGTTTATGAAACAGATTCATATGAACGTTTATTTAGTAAAGTTTCTTAAAGACACACTTGATACGCCATTCTTGTTGTGTTGTTCTTATATTGTAACGCCAGTGACCTTGACCGGAGGGTTCCGACGTTATTGCAAGATAACGGAGTCAAGCAACATCGAGCGTGGCTCTCCCTTGGATGGGTGACCGTCTGAGCTATCGCGTCCTTGCCTGCTTACCCGCTCACTGGTGTTGGTTAGGAAGTCAACCCTTAAGGCGTTGGTCCCCTGGCTCACGTTAAGGGGTGTAAAGCCCTAACTTCGCCTGGTAAAATTAGATGATCTTAACTTTTAACCTGAGTGTACATACATTTTTTCTTATTCTATCTACACTAGAGGCATTTTTACGTTGAGTACTAACATTGTTAAGGGACAACGGTCTAAAAGCTCGTCGAGCAAATTGTAGTTGGACTGCATACGCAGCAGAAGTACTTACCACTAGGCTAGGAAGAGGCATAGTAATACTAGTGATAACAATACTTCAAATACTACTTACTATTTACAGTAGAAAGCTCTGTTAAAGGCATTCTAAAAAATATAGGATTTTCAATCAAGGGGCAGCTTACAAAATGGTTTACTGACTTTAGCAGTAGTTTGCAGTTCAAAATAATGAAATGTATTAATAGTTTTTATTATCTCTGAATAGTTCCATTCGATTTTTAAAAATTACCTCCATCCTGAACTCTGTACGAGTAGGGTCCTTTCTGTACATGCAGCTTACAGTGGTTAGAATGTGAACGAAAAGGAAATGTCGTTATATATTACCCACGCAATAACGGGTTTCAAGATATACTGGAGCTTCTGAGGTGTACTCAGGAATATGAGGTTATTGGCTGAGTGGAAATATTTTTGTGGTAGGGTTGAACCCTTTTATAAAAATGGTCACGTAAATGTATTTGTGCAGATTAATATTTAATAACTTTAACACATAACTTATGCAATAAATTCACAAGAATGTTACATCACAATAAATTATGGAAATTTGAGACTTTCCATGAAAAAAGATGCAGTTTGTTTTATTGTTAAAAATTAACTAATTCAACAATATACATGAAAGGTCTATACGAGAATGTAGTGTTGTAATTAATTTAAATATGTCCTTTAAAACATATAACCTGTTTTAAAAAAATCAACACTAAGGAGATAAGTCAATTATGCATCCAAAATCCATAGAGTATTACCGTCATATTTTCCACCAATCCTATTGGGTTATTACTGGCCTTGACCCACAAAATAAAAAGTAAGAGTGCTAGTTAAAGGGGCATCGATTTGTATATTATTTTATACCTTTGTACCTTTCGAGCCACTTAATTAATATTTTTAACCTTTTGCTGAAAGTGTCGCAATCCTCAAATGCGATCGTTATCTTGAGGTGTACAGCTGTGACCAAGTTAACGTTTCACCCACACGTCAACCTCGCCGTGTCACGCAAATAGGTCTACAAGCTGCTTACACGAAATATGTTGAGTAAGTGTTACGTAAGTTTACACAGAACTAGATATCAACTATGTAGAGTTGGATGTGATATTCTAAGCTGGCTGTTTTGATTTTTTAATATTCTCAGTTTGTTTTTTTTTTCAGTTGAAAGGTATACATCAAAATCACGAAACATAAGAACCTACATATTTTTAATGTTAAAGTTAATTTTATAAACAATCTTCAAATAAGTAAACTGTGCAAAAATTTGTGCTTACACTTCCAGAATGACAACATTTAAAACAATTAATTGCAACATTTAAATGAATTAACGTATACTATGATGTCACGGTCGTATAATGTTTTAATATTGAATGTGATGACCGTCATTTTCTTGTTAAAACATAACGAAACATAAATAAATTTAAAAAACTCACAAAAGTATTACTTGATACCAGTTTATTAATGTAAGGTGATATCAACTTTACAATAGTGAAGTTTTTTCAACAAAATGCTGTGTACCCCAGTGAAAATGTGCACAGGCTATAAACAAATTCGCTAACACGTTGCAATAAAGTTTTCTAGTAATATTAAAATGTATTTAATGTTGGAGTGGGCTTTGCACACCTACCACAATCAGAATAATATGTTAATAGTCCATTCATTCATCCATGCAATTCATTGAGGATGTAATAATTTCCTTTTATGTAAGCAATATAAATCCCAAACTATCAAAATTAAATATAGTTAACCATTTATCATACGAAAAACAAAAAAAAAAACACAGCTACAGAATATTTAACACTAAAATAACAACCCTGAAATCAGTAATGTTATAAATATATAATGTTATGCTGCCTCAGATAGAAAATCCGATGAAGCCATCTGTGCTAATATGACAAGGAAATAACATTTAGGAACGGAATCTTTGTTATGGTAGGTTCCCTGAGCTTTCTCATAGGTACCAAAGATTTATGTACAATTTGTTTATCTTCTCAAATTATTTAGTAAAATTTCAAGTGTTGTAGTATTGTTGTTGTATTGACAAGTAAAGTTTATTAGTTAAACAAAAATATAAAAATTAACTATTTCTTATTCTCATCTAAATATGAAAAAATAGGGTGATTAAATTGATATTTTTAATTTTAAATATATTTTATAAACGTATTTTTGATTATTTAAAATTTTATTTAATTACCTAAAATTAATTTCTACTTAAGAAACCATAGCAATGTGGGGAAATTTAATCATCTGTTTCCCATGACAGGATGTTTTCTTGAATAACTTAGTAAACTTCCAAAAACACAAATCCAAAACATGAGTTACTACTTTTTAAGAGTTTTCTTTAATGAATTAATAGTTTCCAGTTGGATCTTTTGTGTTTAAAATGTATGTAATTTATTTATCGTATTATTATTGTTCGTTGTAGTTGTTTGTTGGCGTCTTACTATCGTTATTTGTTTGTTGAGATTTAATGAAATCGTCCTTGTTTTATAATCTACTATATTTTTATGGAAATATTATATTAATTATTCTTGATATGACATTTATATTTGTATTTACCTCTTGATTGAGACGAATCCTGACAAAACTTAAATTAAATCACTCGAAATCATACTTTTATCAGTTATACGTCATCCAATGATTAAAATTTTATTTTAGTTTGTTAAAACATAGAAAGAAAATGTTAAAGATTGGAGATATTAGTTTATAATTTTTATGTTAATGTATTTCATAGTCATAGAATTTATTTTATTATAATAATTTAAGAAATATTTTACTTCAATTATCTGTAAGCTAACGGACGAAAATACACTACAACTGTATTTTTAATATGATTAAAAGTGAAATGAATAAATATAATAGTTTTGTATGGCAATTTCACAGAGCATTCAAATATAACTTAATTTGGAGTGGCTTATAATAGTAATATTCGACAATCAGATGAAAGATATTGTTGACAAACACTGTGATTGTTAATTACCTGTCGCTGTTAAGGACTTGCGTGCTGTTTTATGTTAATGTGTGGAATAAATTAATGAAGCAAAAATGAATAATAATATGAAAGTGTGTTTTTTTTTAATGGAAGATTTTATAACATATACCGGGTGTCCCAAAAGTCTTACAACTTCGTTATAATTTCTTTATTAATAAATGTAGAAATATGAAACCTAAGTGTTTCATCACAGATATTGTTTCCTACGTTATGACGAATTTTTCAGTCGTTACGCCCAACGGGGACCGTTCCGTGGAGAAAGTCGTGACAATTTAAAATTTAAGCTTTGGTCGAGTAGCACCTTATTTAATGGTCTTCGGTTTTAGAATACAATGCTGCAAACTCGACTTCTACAGTTTCACTCAGTAAAAAATGGCAGCCCTTTCTAGTTTTGTTTTTTGAGAGCTAAACATTAAGGCTGTAACGGGTATTTTCTTTTTTCCTCAAGGAATAAAATGAATATGCAGAGGTATAAAAATTGTTTATTTTTCAATCAGTAAGACGGATTTAGACACTTATTATTATCTCAAGTAAAACCATTAGCGAAATTACAAAACTTGAAAGAGCTCCCGTTTTTGACTGAGTGAGACCTTTTGAAGTAACATTTGCGGTGTTGTGTTTTAAAACTAAAGACCTTTAAAACGAGGTGCTACTCAACCTAGGCTTACATTTAAAATTGTCACGACTTCCTCCACGGGACGTCCCCCCACTAGACGAAATAACTGAAACATGTCAAAACGTAGGAAACAATACCAATGACGAAACACTAAAGTTTCAAATTTCTACATTTAATAATAAAGAAATGATAACGAAGTTCTGAGACTTTTGGGACACCCGGTATATTAAACCACTATCAATAACCTCACATAGTATAAGTGACTTAGTAAGAATATAACATGTTATAAACTAAATTACAAATAATTATATGATATTATATCACTCAATATACGTTTGGCTAATTATTTATTCTGGTATTATTGAGATATGGGCGGATATGGATTTCAAATGAGTATGATGAGCGTTGTATTAGTATTAAATGAGTGTAATAGTATATGATACTAACTTAGGTCGACTGTTCCTTATAATTAATAGCTTAATGACGGATGAAAATGCATTCAATCCTGATTTAATATTTTTTCAGCGTGATGTAAAAATAATTACGAGGCTACCCAAGTTGATCATAGAGACAGTAGTTCACTCATTGCACTTAATTAGTATAATAATCAAGTACTCTATTTATAGTATAATAATTAGAAACAACCAATGTTATTACTAACCCTACTCTAAATATTTCCATGTTATTTTATGGCTGATGATAACATACACACAGACAGACATATATTCGCTCTTTTATAATTAACTTCATATTTTACTGTGCTGCTCTCTATGTTTAACCTAATAAATTATTTGGACCACTTGACCAATTGTTTATGCCACCAGCTGGTCAATTAAAATTAATCTCCATAAAAATAACATTGCTACTTTGACGCCTATGGAAATTTAAACAATCTAGCTTCATTAAGACTTACGAGTAGAAATCAAAATTATCTTTTGAGTAAAAAGGATTTCATCAAAATCGGTTAAGTAATAAGTTCAGATAGTGAGTGAACTAAATGGCCCGATTGTTTTAGTTTATAGGATAAACCAACTATTATATATTTTACACTACTATTAACATATATTATCATGTAATATTTATAAAAAAATATAAATAAAAAACCCACTATCGCAAAATATTGCATCAGCCATGATATTACATAAACCAATACGTGTTTAGGAAGTACATGTTGGTTTTGGCCATCGTGCGATCCTGCTTTTTACCGAAGTATTCACTTAACCCATCTGACCCGAAACCTTTCTGGCAAAGTGGATTTTCTAGCTTTATATTTTAATATAAATACTCGAAAGTTTATTCGATCACGTTCATTAGAATTTCATTAGAAAAGCATTAAAAAAAAAAGTCGCCAAAAACAACGCTAATTGAATGTTACAACTTTATCATTCCAATGTCTTTATCAAATGTGCATTTTCTTGGACACTAGCAAATATTCGTTCACGTTACTACAGACAGGCTTCACTTTATTTTTACTATAAGTAAATCCATGGTCTTATGAGTTGACCTTATGATAATATCACATACCACCTTGAAAACTGACATGTAATGATATTATAAATTTAAGAAAATTATAAATAAGCACCTTAGATTCTTAGCGAATTGAAAAACAACCACGAAATTATACATGAAGGTTAGTTTGTATTAAATTTAAAACGTAATGTGTTTGCATAAATTTATAAATAGGTTATGTTCCTCCTCTTATTAATTTTATATATAATAAAACACTTAGTCATGTTAAAAACACTCTTATATTTAATTATATTCATCGGTGGTATAGAAAAACTCTTCAATATACTTCGCCTCACTCTATTGACATATTATGCCGTAACAGGCAATCAATAAATAGCACACATAAAATGACATAAAAACAAGAAAGACGATATAGGCCAGCTGACTAAGTGCATAATACAGCCACTAGTCTATCTACATGTCGTGAGACATTGACACCCGATAGTCTATAAAGATGTCACGCCTGTTTACATTCGGCCATGAGAGATATTAATTGATTCACTGTGACATTTCTTCACTCTCCCAAATTGATTCTAAACTCCTCAATATTCTATGCACCAGTATACTGACATAAAATATGCCCATGTCACCCGATAGTCTACAGACAAGTCGTGTAATATTGCCAACCACACAGGTCTACATACTTGTCGTATAACGTTGCCAACCACACAGACCTGTAGTAGACAAGTCGTGTAACATTGCCATCCACTAAGGTCTACAGACAAATCGTGTAACATTGCCAACACACTGGTCTACAGACATGTTGTGTAACATTGCCAACAACATAGATCTATATACTTGTCGTGTAACATAGCTAACCACATAGGTCTACAGACAAGTCGTGTAACATTGCCAACAACATAGGTCTACATACTTGTCGTGTAACATAGCCAACCACACAGGTTACAGACATGTCATGTAACATTGCCAACACACTGGTCTACAGACAAGTCATGTAACATTGACAACACATAGGTCTACTACAGACATGTTATGTAACATTGCTAACCACACAGGTCTACAGAAAAGTCTACACGACTATAGACAAGTTGTGTAATATTGCCAACAACATAGGTCTACAGATATGTCGAGTAACATTTCCAACACACAGGTCAACAGACATGACATGTAACATTGCCAACATACTGGTCTACAGACAAGTGGTGGTTGGTAACATTGTCTGCCCGCCTCAGTTACAGACAAGTGGATTGACATTGCCAACACACTGGTCTACAGACAAGTCATCTGACATTGCCAGCACACCGGTCTACGGACAAGTCATGTGAAATTGCCAGCACACTGGTCTACAGACAAGTCATGTGACATTGCCAACACACTGGTCTACAGACAAGTCATGTGACATTGCCAACACACTGGTCTACAGACAAGTCATATGACATTGCTGCCCACCAGTCAATAGACAAATCACGTCTGTTGACATTTCTTCATGAGAGTTTGTTTCATTAGTCATTTCCCTCAGTCTCAAATTTTTCAAATTTTTTATGAGTTACTTTATAGACGTATAATTTGCTATTGCCGCCCACTAGTCTATGGATATGTCATGTGACATTGCCTCCCGCTAGTCTATGGATATGTCATGTGACATTGCCTCCCGCTAGTCTATGGATATGTCATGTGACATTGCCTCCCGCTAGTCTATAGAGATATTACGTATGTTTGCATTTTGTCATGAGAGATCTTAATTGGCTCGTTTTGACATGTTCCCACTCTCCCTCATTGTTTCTAAACAATTCAATTTTCTTGGCTTCATTCTATTGACGTATCATGTGTCATTGTCACCGCTAGGCTAGTCTATTGACATGTCAAGCGACATTGCCACCCGCTAGCTTATAGACATGTCAGGTCTGTTGACATTTAGTCATGGGAGATCTTAATTGATTCACTTTGACATTTCCCCGCAATGCCGCAGTGTTCCCAATGTCATCAATATTCTGCAGCGTTCCCCAGTAACTTCAAATTCCATGTGATAGCCTGGTATATGATTACTTACCCAATAAAATACTAGTCAAATCCGGAAGTATCTTTTGTATATTTAACGAAAGTTTAGACTAATTTAAACGTTACATATTCTCTTTAAAGATAATCAAAGGATTTTTTTGAAAAAAATTACTCTTTTTAGGATTTGTTCTCCTCAAAAATAACGAAATATTTCAATAAATATTTTGAAATACTTTAATTTTCAATTAGTTATTTAATATTTCAATATTTTAATAACTAAATTAGTAGTTATTAAAATATATATAATTTTATTAATTTATTATTATAGAATCATATAACTCATGTACCATTAAGTTTTAATGCTAATAACGTTCAAACATAGTTTAGATCTTTTTGGATTGTTTATACGTTTGTTTGATTGTATCATTTGAGGAATGAAGACTGAATAAACATCACGAAAACTTTTTCAGGAAATTACGAATTCACTAATACGAAAGGTATCCCATACATAATGAGTACTCATGTTTATGTTGATACGTCTTCCACACAACCTGGCTATTTCAGTTATTGACATGAATTCTCTCAACAACCAACCTACCTCACACTCCATTTACATAAGCTTACAAATGTCAAAGGGCTTTGTTTAATAGTCCTCCGAATTGTCCTGCCAAATATTCTTTTTATTAACGTTACTATAATACGAGTACAATCTACAAAACTCATCTTTGATGACGATTCCCTTTACATATGTATTCTATAATGTGGTTTCTATTCATAAAATTCAATTTTCATAAATAATAATAGTCTATATCCAACATACACATCGTGTAAGGACGTATAGAACCTTACACCTACACGCACATCTGTAAACCTTCCCACTCTTGGGAAATCAAAAAAATCGCGTAATATTTATTGCTACTTAATCAAAAATCCGAAGTAAAGGAAGACAGTATATAGGTTAGAATTTCAACTTTAGTATCCAGTGAAATGAAAACTCTTTATCCATTCGCATCTCTCGTAAAGTGAAAATTCTGTATTCAACCGCATCTCTCGTCAAGTGAAAACTCTTTATTCATTCGCATATCTCGTAAAGTGAAAATTCTGTATACAACCGCATCTCTCGTCAAGTTAAAACCCTTTATTCATCCGCATCTCTCGTCAAGTGAACACTCTTTATTCATCCACATCTCTCGTCAAGTGAAAACTCTTTATTCATCCGCATCTCTCGTCAAGTGAAAACTTTTTATTCATTCACATCTCTCGTCAAGTGAAAACTCTTTATTCATCCGCATCTCTCATCAAGTGAAAACTCTTTATTCATCCGCATCTCTCGCCAAATGAAAACTCTTTATTTATACGCATCTCTCGCCAAGTGAAAATTCTTTATTCATCCGCATCTCTAACCAAATGACAACTCTTTATTCATCCGCATCTCTCGCCAAATGAAAACTCTTTATTTATACGCATCTCTCGCCAAGTGAAAATTCTTTATTCATCCGCATCTCTCGTTAAGTGAAACCTCTTTATTCATCCGCATTTCTCGTCAAGTGAAAACTCTTTATTCAACCGCATCCCTCGTCAAGTGAAAACTCATTATTCATCCACATCTCTCGTCAAGTGAAAACTCTTTATTCATCCGAATCCCTCGTCAAGTGAAAACTCTTTATTCATCCGCATCTCTCGTCAAGTGAAAACCCTTTATTCATCCGCATCTCTCGTCAAGTGAAAACGTTTTATTCATTCGCTTCTCTCGTCAAGTGAAAACTCTTTATTCAACCGCATCTCTCGTTAAGTGAAACCTCTTTATTCATCCGCATTTCTCGTCAAGTGAAAACTCTTTATTCATCCGCATCTCTCGTCAAGTGAAAACTCTTTATTCATCCGCATCTCTCGCCAAATGAAAACTCTTTATTCATCCACATCTCTCGTCAAGTGAAAACTCTTTATTCATTCGCATCTCTCGCCAAGTGTAAATCTTTTCTTTGAACACTCTTATCATATTTTGATTATTGACACTAACATTGAGATTCTATCAAATAAATAACCTTTCTTCACTTCGGATGTATTATTTAATAGCAATATTTGTATTATTTAATAGCAATATAAAGGATCTTTACACTTCTCAAAAGTAGAAAAGTTGGTTGGTAGATATACTTGTTAGTGTAAGTTTCTATTCGTGCTAAGGCTGTGTGTATGTCGTATAAAGGACATTAATATACATATAAACAGTGTCATGTCTGGTTTGTCTGGTTTTTACTTTCAGTGTATGTCGTACACAATGAAAGCCATGTTATACTACAGGTACTATGGTATCCATAATATTCACTTATATTTTGAGGTAAAAGCATGTGTGTGTTTTGCAGGGTAAAACCTGATATTAGTGTGTATTGATTATTGATAGTTGATTTCTGACCATGTAAACCATATAAGACAATGTATTGAATTTTTACATTAAATTCAGGTTCAATCGCACAAATCATGTACATTATTTTACATGATTCAATTTAAATTGTACGGTACATATATACAACTCTGACGGGAATATCACCTAACCAAAGGCACGTGTATACGCGTCTTTACGGCTTCTGTAATATTTCCAACCCGTATTTCACCCAAGCCACGTACAAAGGTATGAGTCTGTTATATCCACCGTTGTCTGGTTGCCGTGGTAACCCGTTTATGGCGGCTTAACACCCCCCCCCCCTCCAGCTCAGCCAGGGAGTTAATAAGACTTTCTCATAATTAATTAGTGTACTGGATTTTCTGGCTTTCCTAGCTATACAAATATTCACTAAAATTGAGGAGTGGAATTAAAAAATACAATATTATAAATGAAAGTAATCTTTATTTATACTGGCTTAATTTGTTGAAACAAACACTTAAGTAAGATAAGATCAAATATAACAACAGGTACGTATTGGATTTACATTTGGCATTAAAACAGAGTTACTTATTACTTGGAGCTCTCCTGTCCTTGTGTGTATCTGAATAATTGAACATTTTGAACCAAAATATGTTTAAAAATGTTAATATGGGACTAAAGGTATTAGTAGGCAACTGTGTAATAATTATTTAAAAGACAGAGCTATTTTGAAGAGAGGATTGTTTTTATGCTAACTAATTTTTTTAATGAAATGAAAGTCCATTCAACAACGAAATATTTGAGGTTGTTTATTATACTTTATTTCTTATCGATCGACACGGCTCACTTAGGTCTGTAATTTAATTTTTCATTTTTAGTAATTAACTGGAAAATTATTACTTTACTAAGCCTATAATAACTATTATTCTTTTACTCCTTGTTTTTGTATTAGTTTTACTACTAATCAGTTTGGAATTAAAAACTTGTATGATTTAGTATAAATACACCCTATAAACAGAAATGAAGTTGAAAAAGAAATATTCCATGACAGTTATATTTCATTGTATAAAACAAGTGCATACTTACACTTTGTAATAAACTTTATATGTCTATAATAAAAATGCTTGCCCAACATTTGACCCTATCAGACATTTAAATATTTAAGATAAAATGTGATTTTTAAGAGAAAATGGTTTTCTTATCTCTAGTTTAACAAACAATTGTTAAGTTGTGTCCTCTAGTACCTCAATATATTCTATTATTAGCTATATCACCAATTAACTTAACTAACTGTTGATTTGTATATTTTTTTCGGAAAAATATTAATTAATTCATTCATTATTGAAACACCCATCATCAATATATGGGCGAATGAGCGTGATGAGTGTTGATGTACGAATGTAGCTATTGTTACTAACTAAGGTGGACCGTTAGCTATTAACTGCCTGATAGCCGTGACTAAGGGACCTACATCTTTACTTGGAATTCGAACCACGTAGTATTGGTCTGATTGTCTGCTAATTTACAAGCCTGATACTCGTTTCTCTTCTATGAACGGCTTCCGGACCTTCAACCCCAAACTTGTTTGGTAGGGTTCAAGTCAACGATAACCATTGAGCGGACATCATATTGGAATTAAGAGAAATATGCACAGAACCTATCGCCTGCAATACCCACAACACTTTGTCCCTAAAAGTAGCTGGATTACAGCACTACACCAATAGTTCAAACGATATAATTTATAAATAATTAGTAACTTAAATAATTGAATATTTATGCCATTCAAATAAGAAAATTATTTTCCTATTAATTTTGGATGGATAAAACTACTTTAATTGCAACGTTTACTTTCTTAATACTGTATTTTATTTTCATACATAGAAAGGTCTCTTATTTTTCAGTGTACACCAAAATATTTCAAACTGTCTTTTACTTCTTGTGTGACATTAATTTTAACAATTAGACCTTAAAAGGGAAAACAACAAATATATTTTACATTATTTTGTAGCAAATGGCCTGAATCGTATACACTTGCATGTAGAATCAAGAGCCACAAATGTGTGCAACGTGTGCAACCATCATAATGCACACGTGGAGTAAATACGTTTGCATGATATCCAACACGCACGTAGTAGGTTTCCATGGCATTTATAAACCACGCAACGTAAGTTAGTAGTTGATGCCTAAGACAAATACATTTCATGTGTATGAGATGGGCAGGGGGAAAGGGGAATATAGTTACATCACAGACCTTCGAATGTTTATGATTACATCCTAGTGAATTTTCAATAACATCGAAAGTACGGCGCTGTATATGTGATATAGCTACGCGTGTGTATAGCGTACATGGCCTAGATACTAGTGAAGGCGCTATAATAATATCATGTTTTGTCTAGTAATGGTTTTCACATCTCAGAAGATTGTTACCATGTCGTAAAATTAATTAACTGTAGGTGATAGTCATATATGTTGTTACTTGGAGTTATTGTACATGATTGTTACACGTGTTACTACTTTCAGTTATTGTAGACGATGGTTTCAAGTGTTGTTAATTACAGTTATTTTAGATGATAGTTACGCGTGTCATTAGTTATAGTTATTGTACATGATCATTACACGTGTTGCTACTTTCAGTTATTGTAGATGATTGTTATGCATGTTGTTACTAACAGTTATTGTACACGATAGTTACACGTGTTGTTAATTACAGTTATTTTAGATGATAGTTACGCGTGTCGTTAGTTATTTTAGATGATAGTTTACACTTGTAGCTATTTACAGTTATTGTAGACGATTGTTATGCATGTTGTTACTAACAGTTTATTGTACACGATAGTTACACGTGTTGTCAATTACAGTTATTTTAAATGATATTTACGCGTGTCGTTAGTTATTTTAGATGATAGTTTACACTTGTAGCTATTTACAGTTATTGTAGACGATTGTTATGCATGTTGTTACTAACAGTTTATTGTACACGATAGTTACACGTGTTGTTAATTACAGTTATTGTAGACAATAGTTATGCATTACGTTACTTACATTTATTGTAGACGATTGTTACACGTGTTGTAACTTTCAGTTATTGTAGACGATTGTTTCATGTGTTGTTAGTTACAGTCATTTTAAATGATAGTTATACGTACCATTAGTTATAGTTATTGTAGATGACAGTTATAATTGTTGTTACTAACATATACACGATAGTTACACGTGTCATTACTTACAGTTTTGGTAGACGATAGTTTCACGCGTAGTTAGTTATAATTATTGTAGACGATAGTTACACGTGTTGTTGGTTACAGTTACTTTATACATAGTTACACGTGTCATTAACTACATTAAATGTAAACTAATTAAACTAAATTAAATGTTATTGTAGATGATAGTTACACTTGTTGTTAGTAACATTCAATATACACGATAGTTACACGTGTCATCACCTACAGTTATCGTAGATTATAGTTACACATGTCGTTTCACGTATTATTAGCTACAGTTATTTTTACCCTACTTATACGTGTCTTTACTTTCAGTTATTATTGACGAAAATGGAGTTAGTTAGTAGATCTGACATTTGCACATTCCTGAAACAATTCAACGGTACATTTTAAAGCATATTTACTGATATTTAACGTTTTAAAATTAACCTGAATATGGCAGGATTTGTGTAAAATATGTGAATACGAATATAACAATTACTTTCCAAGTCTATATAATTAAAAGTAATGATTACACAATAGTTTAAGTTGTGTTCCTAAAAACACAACTGAAACTATTAAACTTACTGTCCCACAAAGATGATGCTGTGATTGTTTTATCTAGCAATTAGGATTTATTCAGTAAGTTGTAAAATGAGGAATTATGTTAGAAAATGGATTTAAAATGAATATAAATAAGAATGAACTTCTTGTTACTAGACCACAATTTACATTAGACGAAGATATTGATCATTGTTTAGTGTAAAAAATGGAAGAACAACTCAACACTAGATGAACAGACATTGAGTTGTACATTAAGTGAATGAGTTTTATGATTTGTTCAATTACTTTGTATAACGTAATCTTTTAATAAAACGTACAGGATGGTCAGCAGTCAATCTAAAAATTCGATTATTTGCCTTTAAAACTGGTCCTATTAGTTATAGCAAGCGGAACTTCGAAACTAACGTTATTGCTCTTATAACAGACGTGGTGGCTCAGTAGTTTGGGTTATCCCGAAGGCTGTGGAGGATAATTTTCAAGGTCCTAGTCCACCGAACGATACTGAGCTGACGGTCGGCACACGCCATACTACATGCCAATGTGAATTGGCGAGTGAAGTTAAAAAATATATATTTAGTTTTTTTAATTATAGTTCTAAATATCCGCTGTGGAAAGATAATATAAAAAGAACATAAAATAATATGAAAAATATAAATAAAACTAATTCTATAAAGCTTATTATAAAATTAGTAAAAACATTATAACGGCCTAGCTAGTTACAATTATAAGGCGACAAAACACACGATTCACGTTCTTGAATGTATTTGGGTGCAGACATTGACGGGGTATTACAGCATCAAGTGAACAGCTTGTAAAGTTTAATCCGAGACTAAGACATTGATTGCAAACTCCAGAGCACCCCCTACCCCGTCACACCAAACCACTCTCATCCACTTCACTCTATTCGAAGCGTGTAACACTATACTGTCCATTGTTTACAATATCTGGTTGGGGTTTTAATTTAAGAGATCCCCTTCTATCGAAGCACTTAGTGTTACAGAATAATGTTTCTTTTTTTTTTATTTCGTAAAAGGCCTCACCAAAAGCGTTTACTTAAATAAATACCTCATATCGATTTTGTATTATTATTATTTTTAGTTATTCATACTATGTTTGTTATCACAGATTTAATAAAGTTCAAATTAAAAAAAAAATTACTGAGCAATTTGGCAACCATTCAAGTGTACCAACTTCGAAAGAGATCTGTTTAACCTTTTTTTTTACTTTCAATTATTAATTTCTATAACAAATAGAATTTTCACTTTTTCTTAAAAAAATTTAATAAAATTAACTAAATATAGGCTATATAGTAACATTCTAAAACGTAAGGAGGGAATTTATTGAATCGAAATATAAAAATAGGTTTCAGTAAAAAATGTTTCCAAATATTTCCATTTTTTAGATATTGGCAAATAATTACTGTTTTAAATTACTTTTTGGTCTAAAGGAGACAAAAAAATTATTAAAGTGTTCCTAGTAAGGTTAGCTCGTAAAGAATATATTACAAAAATAATATAATGCTTTCATTTTGTGTATTTGAAAATTGCGGACATTAAATATTGAAAGACAATTTAAAAGATTAGGTGGTTTCTTGCTCAAAATCATTAAAAATAACAGTCATTGTGCATGTTACCTTCACTCGATAAGGAACTAAGCAATAACCATTTCAATCAAGTCAATGCAAGCTTGTTAGCTTTGCCGTCGACTTAGTTGAGTTTGTATTTAGGCCAACTGGCATAGATCCAGATCACGTGCATGCAGATATGTTAATGACTTCTGCCCCTCTTACATTACGTTCATGTTGACAGTTGTGGTTGAGTGCGAGGCTTTACTGCGTATTAAACACTGATACTGTATAGTTGTAAAGCTACAATGAAGGTCTTGCATAATCTAAAGGTAAATTATGTAACCTACCACACTCGTTACTGGTGTAATTCCGCAGACTTGCTGAGGGACAGTTTGTTGTTTAGTAAATACAATAGTAACATTTTGATGCTTAACCTTTTATCTAATATTATAGTGTTCTGAATGTAACACTAAGTGAACGGTCTTTTTTAAACTTATAATTTACTATATACAACAGGTTTATTTCAATCATTGATGTTTCTATAATATTCATTATAAATCATTATAAGCAATTTAGGAAATATACATTTCTAATAAGTTAATATAGTCAATAATATTTGTTGTGTGGTGATAATATTCTTTGGAAACAAAGGCAAAATGAAATTTAATTGTGTCAAACTTGGAAACTACTTGATGCTAGTTTCATTGATTTATGGGGCCATTGAAAGTCGTCAAAATATCACATTTTCATAATTTTCTTAGTAGTTTAATTAATTTTAATCTAATCAATAAAATCCATCAATATTTGACCATTTAGTAAAATATATTTGTTGAAGTGTTCTTAGATATGTGGGGAATGGTAGTAGGTATTCTTAGTGGCACATGAAATTGCTGAAAACCCACGACCATAGATAACTAACTCAACCCAGATAGCTCATTCCAATGCAAAAGAGTATTGACAAATTTTTCGTAGTTAGTGAACTGTCTGCTTTAAAGCACGTCGAGCAGCTGTGAACTGAGCGGCGTTGTTAGATTGAACTCAGTCACGCGTTTAGTCCAGTTCACCTAGTTTCCCCTATACTATGAGCTGTCTGGGTAGTTTTAGTTTTCTGTGCTCACTACTAATCCTAGCTAGATCTATGTATTCAGTCATCCACTCAACTCAATATTGATGTGAGTATGTATACAGAGCACTGCCGATAGATGTATTTATACACATTAATTACAATAAATTCATGTTAGTAGTAAAGACGAGGTTCTACATGGCTAGGAATCACAGATACTAGACTGTCCGCGCATGCGTAAGGCTATGTTTGAAACACGTACAAAAACAACAAAAAGTACACCACAAGTTTTTTCAATTGTTAGAGAGGTTCTACTGTGGTTGTATAAACACATTCTTCTCAAATATTATTCGTGTCAATGTGTAAAATTATCTATCTAATGTGAGAAAAGCAATTTACTGAATTTCCATAGTTCTGTGTTATTTATTTACTTTATTTACCGATTAAATTACAACATTTTAATTTCTCATACGTAAAAAAAGGATCTTATTAAACATTAAAAGAATTATTATCTAAACAAATAATTATATTTATTGCTGTGTGTTTATTTTACATCACTGGTTACGTAAATTATTACCCCTAATTTGAAGTATGAGTCTTTGTATATAAAATATTTACTTTTAGTTTCCATACTTTATTTTAATTATTGTTTTGGTTATTTATTTGTTTATTTTAAATTATTTACTATGTGTTCAGTACAGATCTAAGGCAAGCTGGAGTTTTGTTATTGAGGAGGTTTGTGCGTGCGTAAAGTAAACCTAAATCATACAACAGGTGTGTGATAAGTGCAGACAAGTGTTGTTACAAAATATGCAGTGAGTAAACAAAGTATAGTTTCTGTAAGCCCTGGGTATATACATGGTGAACCTCCCCCCCTAGCCCCTCCCCGGAACCCATTGATCAAGAGAATAATAGCAGCTCTAAACAACAATGGAGACCAGAATATTTAAAGAGTTCGTTGACTTTTATTAATTACCTTTTTATCTATATTTTAGGATAAGATGAAAGAGTATCTTCATCTATATTACTATCGATGAGTGTATCTTGTAATTGTTATCAGACTGATCCCATCTTAAATATATTTTTAAATACACTATTGTTTAAATAATCAAAGGAAATGCTTTGTTCTATCAAACCACCTAATTAAATCTCTGCCAAATTTATTTATCAAGTTGTAAGAGATATTTTAACTAGCTTACTTATCAAGTTTCAACAAATATATATACTTTGTCGGAGTGAATAAACAAAAACGTCATCAGAAAAAAAATCCGTTTTAAAAGTTTAAACTCCTTTCACTACCCTTTTCACAATCTTTTGGCTTAAATAAGGTAAAATTGCAACATTTTGGCATATATGGCCTTTGTTTTCTTTTAAGTGAACTTAAAAGTGAAACCTGAGAAAGTGTAGAACTGATTTACAATTTGGGACCGTCCAGTGTGAAAAAAAACTATCAAGAAGAGCGTATAGTGAATGTATCCATACATGTTCATATCACTATAGTACAATTTTTAAAATTGGGTTAGAGTTTAGTAAGTGTCAGATATAATAAAGGAAAATATCATACATGTTTTCATTTTCTGAAAGAAATAATATTAAATTATCTTTACCATAGCAAAATGTGTACCATAAATAAATTTGTATTTAAAAAGATAATATCATACACCAAAACCTCTTTTAACGACCAGAAATTTATAAAATTGACATCGGATTCAGCAACACAACATAGTGTTGTATCAGTAACTGCCTCGGCAGATTAATATGATTAAATATCAACAGTTTGACAAACGAGAATACAATGTTATACATTCTCTAGACATGTAAGGTTTGATGGAAACGATTTCAATATATAAAATATTTTAGTTCATACAGTGTCTGCACACAACTGTCTGGCCTAGAATATAAGTACCAGATGAAGTTCAATTACTGTAGTTAGAACTCCAAATAAAATAATCATTTAAATAAAAATAAAGGTCTAATATAAGAATATAGACTTGTAAAATTGAGTAACCGCATAAAATGATTGTATTAATAAAATTTTATGTAAGCTGTTCATTAATGAATAATATTTAATAATACATTTGGGTATGGCAAATGAGTTTATTTTCCATTTTAAGATTTAATGAACGTACATTCTTTTCATGAAATAACTTTATTTACAATATTTAAAGCTTTACAATATTTTAAATAAATATCTTTTTAAATAAATAATCTTCAATGTTAAATAAGACTTAAATATATACATATAATATTAATTTTATGTTTCTTCTTTTGCAACTTCATTGCTTTCTTTGATATCTTTAACTTCTTTCTCATTCAAATCTTTCGCTTCCCGGCTGGCTTCCGTAGTGTCTCGTTCTGCCTCTTTGGATTCCTTAACTTCCTTCACGTCTTTCTTCTCCTTATTTTCCTTGACATCCTCCTTGTTTTCCTTGGAGTGTTTGGGTTTTTTGCCCTTGTTCTCCGGCTTGTTAACAAAGGCCTTGCCCTCTCTGGCTTGGAGTTGCTGGTACTTGTCGATGGCACTGTGGACGAACTCGGTGATGGAATCCAGCCGATCCTGGGAGAACAGGGATCGCACGCTCTCCCTGTTCAGCCGAAGACCCAGAAAACTGATGGTACAAATGGGTGTTAGGGCACATACAGCTGTGGTGGCAGCGCCCCCTAGAATGAGCAGCAGGAAGACCCCCATCACGAACAGGCCAACCTTACTTCCCAGGAACAACACGATCTTGTTTAAGGGGAAAGGCAGCAGGTGGGTGAGCAGTCCAGCCCCCAGTGCTACCCCGCCCAATCTGTGGAGAGTAGAGGGGCCCTCAGGTTCTGGGCCTAAAAAACAAAGCATTATTGTGAACCTATTTCCTAAAAGAAGTCATTTTATATCCGTTAATTTCTATGAGTAGTGTTACCATGCTATATTACAACTTTTGTACTGTTTTCATATTCAAAATGTAGTTTTTTAATTAGCATAATACGTGAATTAGCTACATATATGTTAATTAACATATAAAGTTTATGTAAACGTTACACAGCACAACAATCTTTCAATGTAAGTACAGAATTCATAAATATACATTAATAAGTAAAAAATATGCAAAATTATGTTGCGGATCTGAGGAAGGTAACGTGGTTTGCCAAAATCGACCACAATAGCATTTGTGCATTTTAAAATTATATTGTGATATACTTGTGAATATTGTAGTTTTACTGTAGTATATTTGTGCATTTTGTGCTTTGTAATATACGTGTGCTTTTTGTACTTTTATTGTACTATATTTGCGCGTTTTATACTTATATTGTAATGTATGTTTGTTGTGTGAGATGTTCACTTGTGCTATATATAACATACGATTCGGTTTCATTTCTTGAATACTCAAATAAAACATATTATTCGAGCTATGTAGTGCATATTTAAAGGTAATCAAAGAGTAAAATTGTAAGTTAAAATAATAAAATAACAATCCAGTTACCCTTTCCTTAAAAATATGGCGTTACTTGTCCAACAGTTGTGCCTCAGTATTGACTAGTTAGTAAAAGTGAAGCTACCCTTTATTAAAAAAGATAATTGAATTCTTAACTATTTACTACTAATGATTTTGAAAACTAAATTGGTTATAAATATTGATTGAACAAATATTTATGTTGCTTGGCATTCAAACGATGAAATCTATTTACCAAATTAATTTACAGTTTTAGAATTCTCAATTTGTTCAAAAGCGATTTTTAAAATTTAGTTTTTGTTACTTACAGTTTATTAAAGCCTATTTGTGTATTAAATGCCTACTTAGATTTTTTACAGTAGTTCATCTATTTAAAAAATAACATTAAGAGATAAAAACACCAAAGAATAACCTGACTCTCATCCGTACTTTCACACCAAACGTAAACGATGAGTTAACGTATTCAAAAATATCAATCATTGGTATACTTAATTTCATATTGTTATATATTTGAACGACGTATCTACAGAATTTGTTTACAAACATATTCGTAAAAATTAATAAGACTAAACATAGATGAAAGTATGTATTCTAGTAAAAATCGGAAACTTACGGATTCAGAACAATATTTATGAATATTCTATTTATTCCGGTTTTAACACCTGTTTTTAGTCAGCAGCTATTTAGTTTGTTTTGTTAGCTGCTTTGATTTAAAGTATCGTTCTAAAAGTAAATAATGGTTTAAATATATTACATTACTTAAATACATTATTGTTGATCAATGCATTTTAGAGAGCATTCCTTTTCATGTCATTTTAAAAACAACTCAATACCAATGAGTCATTATGTTTATTGATTTATTATAATATGCAGCCATTAATTTAAATATTTTAGATGACATCGACAGTTTATTATTTATTGGTTTACATACAATACATTGGTTATTTGGACTACAGACCAATTAATTGTGTTGTTAGCTTTTAACGATAAACTATAATGTAAAAAAATAGTTACAAAAGATATACAGTATTTTCTTTATATTTTTAGTAGCTTGTTCTTACTCTACGCTTAATAATTTTCGTATTACGTCATACATATTTTTTTTTTATGAATATTCCAATCGTGCTTCAAAATGTTTTACAATAATTATATTCTAACGCACTTTCTTTAAAAGTATAACACAATTTAAAGGTAGAGCCATCAAACCTGTAGGTGCGATGATGCCTTCATATCCAGTCTGCACCGTAAATCCCTGAGGTACATGTGCTGGTTGCTGGTCCCAGTACTGGGCGTAGCTCTGGGCCGCCGGCGGGTACGGCGCCTGAGCGCCAGAGGATAGCAGCTGGGAGACACTGCCCAGGGTGCGTTCATCAACAGGCTGGGCGGTCGTCAGCGACGCCACCATCAACACTGCTGCTACTACTGCTGAGTACATCTGAAACACCGGGACTTTATTACTTGACATACCCTCGAAAAATGAAAAAAAACCGTACATTATTTAAGGCTGACAAGTGACCTCTTAAAAACACCTTTTACATATGTAATACAAATTGTTATAAAATAACGAGTATGAAATTAAAAGTAATTTAACGGTTTTATAGAGAAGGTGTCAATTTAAGACTTTAAAAAATCAACAAAGTTGAACAATTTTATGCAATAAAACAATTAGTAACTCTTTAAATATAATACAAAAAAAAAGGTACGGATTAATGTACCTTTATCAGACAGAAAACAAAATCAGAAGAGATCTGAAATAGAAAGAGTTAGGCCAATGTAGTTCTAGATTCAGTTAAATAGTCAAAATAATATATTTAATGTACATAAATAAATCTATAAATTAACAATTATCAAATCTTGCCCTCAAATAAATTGTAAATATGGTACACATAAACAAAGACTTTATTGCAAATATTTTGCCAATTTGATAAAGACTATTATAGGTAATAAACAATGGATGAAATAAATTTCGATAAATTCTTATTAAATAAATAATATATCTCAAACAAATAGAGAGAAGAATAAAATGGAGACTATAGCATCTCTAAAACCTTATATAAATCGAAACTAAAAATAAAAATATATTTATTTATTACATCAGTTTCATAAACTATAAAATGATAACCTCAATCTTACTCACGTTAGACAAATGTTTCAGAAGTTCTGTAATTTCACCTTACATGTATTAATATGATAATAAAACGTATTGTCTTGCAATAGGGAAGAACTTTAAACCATTGAGAAGACTATTAATTATCCAAAGAATATTAATAAATACAAAAAAATAAATGTGTCGTAATAATAATTACCAAGCAAATGGTTTGTACGTAAAGTAAGGTTTCATTAAAACTATATCCCATAAAAAGCTCTTATGGTTCATGGTCCTCCATACACTAATTACTTAAACCAATTTGAATAACTTTTAATTAGGGATAAATCTATTAATATTAAACTAATCGACAGAACATCACAGTTGGCTGGGATAATTTTCTTTATATTTATAACAGGGGAGATATTTTATCTTATTCTTTGTTTATGGTTTTATGAGTTTGTTGGGATTTCAATTTATATTTCATTATGGAAGTTAAAACAAATTATTTTTATTTGCATACAAATATATAAACACTATTGTAATATTCTGCTAAGTGTTTTGGGCTAAAATATAGACAGCTTAAAATATGCTCTTTTCTTTTTCTTCTATTTCCATGTCCAGTGAATAAGGGATTCGCTGGAACATGGAAGGGAGTGGAAGTAAATAACAAAAGTAAAGACACCAAACAAAATTATTTAGTTTCGTAAGGAGAGCAAAACTGATAAATTCCTTTGAAAAGATTTAAATGGTAAAAAATGTGCAAATATTAAATTATTGGCACAATTTTTCTCATTGTTTACCATATTAATAAAATGAAATAACTGAAATATTAATAAAATGAAATAAAATTAAATAAAAAGTAAATAACTGATCAAATGTTATTGCTTTTATTCGTCGAATTTTTCCGATAGGAAATATTTTATATCTATAGATACATAGGTAATAAAATAAAATAATCAAAATAAACATCTAAGGACGACAAACTATTTCTAAAACATATTTTAAACTAATTCAATTTAAAATTAAAATAAAAAAATGTGAGTGATATGTACAGTGGATGATCAGGCTCAGAGAAAGTGTGCGGGGACCTTCCAGGATGTTTGGCGTTGCCATACTGTACAAGCTCCGTGAGAAAACATGAATCGGATCTTGTATAGCAATGGAACTTTAAAGTTTAGTATGATGAATCCGGGATGACGTCATGAGTGAATGAGTCATTTACTAACGTTAGTGAAACCACTGATTTTATAAGTAGTGAAATATTGATTTGTGCTAAATTTAATGTATCTACCCGAAACAAATTATATGCCCAGAAAAGTTAGGACGGCATCTTTTATATGCATATGTAGATTTTAAATAAACAGTTAAAATAACAATAATATGACAACTGTATTGTTCAAAACTCAATAATGTGACGGTTGAACAATGTAAGCTACTCATATATCCAATCATGAAGGTGGTTTGAAATGCAATACAATGTGGTTTGATAACAATTGAAGTACCATTCAGCTGTTCCCTTAACGATGGTTTGACTTTTGTCGTAACAAACTTTCATTACGTCACTAATTAACAGACGTAAATTTACCCTAAGTTAGTAACAAACACACTTTGAAAGGAATACAGCTATAAAAAGTCACTTTTTACTGTTTAAAAATCATTATTGTAAAATCAGATTGTTAAAAACTTTCCGATATTCAATACCGAAGTTTAGTTCCCTCGGAATGTTTCAGGATTGTAAGTGGGACGTTCAGTTAGGATACCGACAGAAATACTTGGAGAAAGTCTCACATTAGTTCCGGCCCCTTTCTCCCCAGTCATTGGGGTTGGAGTGGAAGTGGCCTACGCTTAGGATGCAGTCTAAAATAGAAAGTAACATTGCCGGGAGTGAGTTGTACACTCAGAATACCAAGACAACTATTGGTACTGCTAATGTATTAAATGTGATGTCTCATATAAGTGTTTTAAATTAAATAAATATGTTTAATTTTATGGCTTCTTATTATTAATATTAGCAAACTATTAAAACATATACTGGTTAAAAATTTAATTGCATTTCGTGGACGAATAAAATAAATTGTAAATAAGTCATATTTTTATAACTTTGCCATTCTGACAGTAATACTTGATGTTTAAATACTGACAGTAATGTGTGACAATTTAAAATTAATTTGATTTAAACCTTCGAATCGTTGTTTTTAACGAAAAAGACTAAGTACAGACACATCATATATGGTTTTACAATTCATTGGTTAAATCTTTTCGAATCCAAAAAAATTATAGTAAATTAATAAATACAATTTCAGTAAGATTTATTTTTATTTCTAATGTTTATAAAATTAAATCCTTAGAATAGCTAAAAAAATTAATCTAAAAAAAATCGAGTTGGTGGAAACATTTTTTCACAATATAAAAATATTAATTTATACTATACTAGCTGTATCCGCCCGCTTCGCCGGTCATAATATTGAGTTTGATTTAGAACCTAATAGCTGAAAGAATTCGAGCATTTTTGCTTCTTCTACCAATATTAGATTTTTTAGGAGGCATGTCATATAAAGTAAACTGCAAAACAAATAATTATTTATTTTTTATTTTCACGTTTCACCACATGTTTTAACTACCGAGGAAAAAAGGTTAACACCAATTTTGTATTTACAGATCACCTGATCAAGTAAAATTAGTGTGTGCTACACTCTCAAGGTGAAATGTACAACTACAATAAATCAAAACATATACAGTACTATTGTTGTGAGAACTTCAATCTGCTTATGGCATGTGAAACTACATTAAACCACACAGTCATATGTTTTTTGTAAACAATTCAGATTCTCCATTTGAATAACATGGGATCTTTAGGAGCCCGTGGGGCGGGACCCTGTGGACGGATCTGCATCAAACTTCACAGAAATCATCTCGGGAGTATACAGGACAACATCCTAAAGTTTCATGGTGATCGTTTGGATGGTTTGGAAGCGCATAAACTTCAAACATATATATATATATATATATATATATATATATATATATATATATATATATATATATACACGAACATCCTCTTTTATAAATATAGATTTTTTCATTTTCAAAAAGGATATCTTTTTCTTCAAAATTAAGTACACACCAGAGTAGACAACGTCATTTTTTTGTACTTACGTCAGTTGCTAAACTCCAATACAATATTAAATTTATAAATATTTTTGAAAATCTAGTCATAATAATTGTACAAATTATCAGTGAGCACAAAATATATTTCATGATTCAATTCATATGCTGTATTAAATATAGAAGTAAACTCATTTATTCAATCACAATCAAGAGAACGGCTTGTGTGGACACCAGTGGCATTCCAAAGGAAAATACCTTTCTTAATTCCTCTGGTCTTAGAATGGTAAAAGTGATAACATATGTACATTCTTTGCACTTATACTTAAGTAACATTGTAATGTATGACTTTTACTTTTTTTTTTTTTAGTGTTACAGAAATATATCCATCGAATGTGGATGATAAAAGATTTTTATAAGTTGTATAAACAACCAACTGGTAATTTCAATGAATAGTAGTAAATTTAACCTTAAAATACAATGATTTAACTTTTTTAATGCCAAGTTTAAAGTATTAGGCCCTAAAGTTAAAAATATTTTCCATTTAATAAAAACTGGATATTTTTTAATCCTAAGATGATGTTATGATTTAAATCTTACTGTTTGTTAAATTGTGGGATCCATTTGAGTTACACTTAGACTGTTTGAACTATATAGAAATATTTCTGAATTTGGACCTTGACATTAACATCTGTACACATATTTGACCTTTCGAATGTATTTCAAGCTGCATCTTCAGGTCGAATAAACTTTGCTGTTCAATTAAAAAGTACAATAAATTTTTTGAAATCTACAGTGGTGTATTACTCTTAAATTAGGAAGGCTTCATGATTGAGTTTGATGCTTGCAATTATGAAATAATGTATACATGTATTTTCAGCACCGGTCGAGAGCTGGGGCTTTGTTATAATTATGTTCGTATATTCAAAAAACGAAACTAAGCAAATATGTTTAGATTTTTTCATTTATATATTTATATTTTTATCATTTATATATTTTGCCATTAACATAGTTTAATCATACCTTTTACCTATGTTAGAACTCTCTACATATTTTAAAAACATAGTTTACATGTATTTAAATAATTTTTACATTCATCGTTTGTAAAAATATATTATCAGACGTTATGAATACTGTAACGCATTCTAAGCTGAAATTAGACTTAAACGTCAACCATTTACAAAGGAAAACTTTTAAAATTAGACAGTTTTCAACCTCAATACCGAGCTATAGTGGATGTCGGGCCTAAATGGTAGAAGTTTGTTCATTAGTAGACCCGTTTAAAACACAGCCATTCCTGTAGAGACAAGTGTTCTTTGTTTTATAGGTTGAAATGGGGTATATTCGTAAAGTGGAATTTAGTTCCTTAATTAACATAATGTTATCGTAAAGTTACTAAATAAAATTAGTGGTTTGTCAATAAAATAATATCAATTGCCATATAATTGGTCATGCCTTAAAACGTCCCCTTCACAACACACCCTATGTGTATTGTACTTCTTACTTACTCTACCAAAACGTGCTTAAGTGTCTGCAGAGACTGTCAGCCTTTCTTTTGGTTTTAACCCAATAAGAACAATGTTATTTTCAAACCGGACATATGATCATGCGAATCCAAACTAAACAGTCTTATTTTAATGGATTCTATCCAAACAAATTGCACTTGATCAAGTATAAAGTTGCACGTTGGAATTGCTTTGCGAATTCCCAATCAGTTTCATAGAAAAGACATAAAATGATTAGTTTAAAGTTTTTATTTTCACCTATTTTTCAAAACTAGGCGTATGTATTCAAAATATTAAAACCAAATCTAATGCACATATGATAATGTTCAATATGACACCGCATACAGAACCTTTCGTCAATAAAAACCGAACAAATATGGATTCGCAAATAATATTGTTATGGTATTAAAACCAAGATGGCCGACAGGCTCTGCAGACTCTTAAGTGGACGAGAGGACTAAAGAATCTTAACTTTGCTAGATAAATAAAGACTGTTTTAATTTTTTTTCACAATACTATTCAATATTTGTATCAAATGACAATAAAGCAGATGACATTATTTTTAGTTCACGTCGGCTATCTGACCCTGGGAAATTTGTTAAGTTGCTTGGCATTAGTTTGGACCCAGGGCTTAGTTGGAAATGTCATTCTAACTCTCTTTGCTCTCTCTGTCAAGGGTTATATTTTGCCTAAGGAAGTTAAGGTTGTGTGTTAATCGTAATGTGCTCATTATGGCTTACTATGGACTGTTTCACTCCCACATTTCTTATGATACAATTCTCTGGGGTAACTCATTTGGAGCTAAAGAAGTTTTTAAATCCCAAAAGAAAGCTATCCGTAGCATTATGAGTATCAAATCTACAGATTCGTGTAAGCCATATTTTTTAAGTCTTGAAATACTCACACTTCCTTGCATTTGTATTTTGCAGCCATTGGTTTCTGTAAAAGAAAACCTTAACATGTTTAATTTAAGAAGTCAGATTCATTCGCACAATACCAGGATTCAGAACAACATAGATATAAGGAATTTTAGGTTTAGTAAAACACAACAAACATATATGTTTAAAGGTGTGCAACTGTTTAATAAGTTACCTACCACAGCTAGAACAGTGAGCATATCAAATTTTAAGCATGTTTTAACTAAATGGTTGAAAAGTAAAGCCTTTTATTCTTTAGATGAAATGTACTTGCACGACCTTAGCGATCTTAACTTCTAGTGATTTAGATTGTAATATTAGGAATGACGTATGTTTTTAATATAAGACTTTAGATTATATACAATGACATTGTCAATGCATGTAAAACTTGTTGGACGACAATAAAGATATGAATATGAAATATTATTTACAAAAATAACCCCAAAATCTTAAATTTATATTCAACGAGTGATGTACAATTTAATTAATATTCAGATAGTCTCATCCTTATTGTTCCCGCAATCTCTCCATGAAACTTGGCTCATACACGTTGATGCATGAGAGCACTTCGATACTTTTCAAATAAATGTGCCTCATACACTCTCTACTCTAAGGATGGGCTGGAGTGATCTGAGTTGCGTGACTTGGGGCTGGTTTCCGACCAGCAGGAATATATTCTTTATAAAACCAGTCTTAAATTCCTCAAGTCAAGTGACAATGTAGCTCCTGGTAGTCCTGTAAAGCGTTTGCTCTCTAGCCTATATTATTATTTAGCATTTGCTCACAAACCTATTTAATTATTAAAATTTGTTAAGAAATTCTTGAATAAATGCTTATTGTCGTCCTTTTATAACTTTTCACAACATGTTGGCTTTGTTTTTTTTTCTAATTTAAACTATTTTAAATACGTTTATAGTAAATGTTAAAATAAAAATTCAAATACGCTAAGCAATCAATATTTCCCGATTACAAAACTACGTATTAAACTTACTTTAGTCGGAAAATCTGGTTTTTCCATTTGACGTTTGTCTTATGGAGAAAAGAAACAAAATATCCGACCATTTCATCCTCCCATGATTTTTACCACTTAAAAAAAGCTGATATTGTATGAAGAATACGGTTTTGAAGCTAATTTACCGTACTTTAGTAGCTTTAAAACCTACTACTTTAGTGATGACGTACAGGTGGGTCAATACTGCTGTACGTGAATGGGTGGGTGGGTCATCACTGATATACGTGTATGGGTGGTTGGGTGGGTCATAATGGTTTTAAGTGTATGGATAGGTGGGTGGGTCTTCACTGCTGTACGTGTATGGGTGGGTGGGTCATCACTGTATGGATAGGTGGGTGGGTTTTCACTGCTGTACGTGTATGGGTGGGAGAGTGGGTCATAACTGTTTTACGTGTATGGATAGGTGGGTGGGTCTTCACTGCTGTACGTGTATGGGTAGGAGGGTGGGTCATAACTGTTTTACGTGTATGGATAGGTGGGTGGGTCTTCACTGCTGTACGTGTATGGGTGGGTGGGTGGTTCATTACTGATATACGTGTAAGGGTGGTCTGGTGGGTCATAACTGTTTTACGTGTATGGATAGGTGGGTGGGTCATCACTGCTGTACGTGTATGGGTGGGAGGGTGGGTCATAACTGTTTTACGAGTATGGATAGGTGGGTGGGTCTTCACTGCTGTACGTGTATGGGTGGGAGATGGGTCATAACTGTTTTACTTGTATGGATAGGTGGGTGGGTCTTCACTGCTGTACGTGTATGGGTGGGAGGGTGGGTCATAACTGTTTTACGTGTATGGATAGGTGGGTGGGTTTTCACTGCTGTACGTGTATGGGTAGGAGGGTGGGTCATAACTGTTTTACGTGTATGGATAGGTGGGTGGGTCTTCACTGCTGTACGTGTATGGGTGGGTGGGTGGTTCATTACTGATATACGTGTAAGGGTGGTCTGGTGGGTCATAACTGTTTTACGTGTATGGATAGGTGGGTGGGTCATCACTGCTGTACGTGTATGGGTGGGAGGGTGGGTCATAACTGTTTTACGTGTATGGATAGGTGGGTGGGTCTTCACTGCTGTACGTGTATGGGTGGGTGGGTGGTTCATTACTGATATACGTGTAAGGGTGGTCTGGTGGGTCATAACTGTTTTACTTGTATGGATAGGTGGGTGGGTCTTCACTGCTGTACGTGTATGGGTGGGTGGGTGGTTCATTACTGATATACGTGTAAGGGTGGTCTGGTGGGTCATAACTGTTTTACTTGTATGGATAGGTGGGTGGGTCTTCACTGCTGTACGTGTATGGGTGGGAGGGTGGGTCATAACTGTTTTACGTGTATGGATAGGTGGGTGGGTCTTCGTACGTGTATGGGTGGGTCATCACTGATATACGTGTAAGGGTGGTCGGGTGGGTCATAACTGTTTTACGTGTATGGATAGGTGGGTGGGTCTTCACTGCTGTACGTGTATGGGTGGGAGGGTGGTTCATAACTGTTTTACGTGTATGGATAGGTGGGTGGGTCTTCACTGCTGTACGTGTATGGGTGGGAGGGTGGGTTATTAGATTAGATTCGTAATATACCAGTATTATAAAGTTAGTATCTTCTAGTGACGTTTTAAGATTTGGTATGATCAAATGATGGTGGGGTGGATATGTAGGTTAGGTGGGGGGGGGATGAATAGTTCTGTGAATGAAGGCTGTCTGGGGGATATCATAAGTAAAGAAATATATGCGAGTTCATAAACGTACACTAAAACTGCATTCTTCATACAATATCAGCCTTTTTTATTTTTATTTTATTTTATTCTTTTATTCCCTTTCAGAACTTTCAAATAAAATGTCCACAAACTCACACATTTGATCTTTAAATTATTCTTCCCTTAAATTAAAAAAAGTATAGAATCTCATATTTTTACTTATAATTTTGAGATATTTTGCATGTGATTTAATTCAAAGTTTATAATTACGAACATAATTTGCAGGATTGTAAGCACTGCAGTGCCCTACGACTACTAAAACGTTAAGTATGAGCAGGTGCATAAGAGCCTATTAATGTTCCACAGTAAATCAAAGACATATACTAGCACGGACAAACTATACCCACTCATACGAAAAGGATAATGCCCAAGATTAAATACCGTCCAAGCTGTCTTATTTTCAAGGATGAATGTTATGTTAGTATCACTATGGAAAGAAGCAAATATTAAGTTTAGAAAGAAGTTATTATTTCATTCGCCACAGTTTCAAATAGCAAACAGAAACATTTCATAATACTGCAGCTGTAATAATATTGATACTTTTTGTGTCAATGTTTAAAAAAAGTCGGTTTAGTTAACATAATCCTATTATATTTAAACTATCCTAATGTTGTAACTTTAAAACTATTGTTCAGCTAAATATGTTTTATTAATTTTCAGTTTTTTAATTAGCATTGTTATTTATTTTTGGTTAATTTTTTTAGATGTTGTTTCCGTTACTGAAAAACCTTGATATTTATTTTTAACTATCTATAAACCGTAGTGTTACTCTATAAAAAAAAAGAGTAATTTTAAATGCTCAAACATTTTACTCATTACAAATATTTTACTATTTGATGCGAACACTTATTTTGCAAACATTTTCACTGTTGTATTATTTACGTAGAAAAACGTATAGTAAAAATGTACTTTGGATCTTGTCTTGAACACTGATTATTAATTGTAAATACGACTCTGACTACTATTTTTATGCTAAAATTGACAAGATTTTTTTAAGGAATTTAACACTGTATTGCAGCATACTTTGTTTCAATTTAAGTAATCTTTAAATATTATCTTTGTTGTGAATTTCATCGCCTGTACAACAGTTATAAACTAATATAACACTAAAAGAGATCAAACTCACACAAAAGCAGCAAGCGAGTGTTTTTCAATTTCATGGCCGGAAATAGCCTTTATCGCCATGATGCATATTGAATACACACCACCTGGCACGCTAAAGCTGCTCACTTCACTATCGACAACAATAAATAATGGCGGTTTACCTCAATAAATGTTTGTTTGAAGAATGTATTTGGGACACGTTATTTCACTTCATTCGATTTAAATCGTGTTTTGCCTTTCGTATTACTGATTACTTAATCAGTAATAACATTTAACTATACAACAGAATTATCAATACATGAATTCTATAATTTATCTCTGCATATTCTGTATTTGTTGTAATTAATGTTAAATAGACGTGGCTATGAAATAAACTACATTATAACCAATTATTGCACTAGTGGGTCTTATTTAAGATAACGTTTAATAAATATAAAGCCGCCATTTTGAAGATTCCAGCCCATGGGGTCACGTGATCATAGGCCTATAAATTGAGTTGTTGAACACCATTTTTCATTCTTTTGTGAATCCCTCTGGTCCGAGGAAGTTGAGCGTAGTTCACCGAAATCGATCACCATAATATTTATTCGTTTTGTATTTGTATTGTAATATATTTGTGCGTTTTGTGCTTATATTGTAATACATTTGGTGTTGTGTGACGTTTTACTTGTACTGAATTATAATAGGTAAGGATCCTCTGAATTTAAACTAAATGGGATTAATTCAAAACATTTTTCTATAATTGAAGGTGAAGTTTTACATATTCTTGATAACCTATAAAAAGCTGTAATACATTAAATATAGAACAGTTATAAACAGAATATAGGTCATATTCGGGAGATATATAAATACAATTACAATTGTATCAGCTGTAATCACTCGAGGCGATTCCAAACGGTGGAACAAGAAACCTAGGTGAAAAATGTATTGCCAGTTATTGCTAGTGTGCTTACAATTTGACACGACTCTTCAGCATACAAGCATTGTTGGCAAGCATACATTTTAAGTGTCAAACAATGTAACTCTTTTGACATTTACTTGATCACACCATCATGGCCTTAGAAGCAATGTGATCAAGTTTATAAACTACTGTCGGTGCATAAATGCTACAGTCAATGAATAACGTAAACTCTCCAAACACACTCAGCTTAAGTCCTACAGATCAAGTCAAATTTATAATATTATAATGAATTTAAAAAACAATAATTCAGCCGGATACGATGGGATAACTCACAGAGTTCTTCGCCACTGTGCGAGATACATTTGTAAACCACTTTCAGAAGTGATTAATTTATCACTGTCAGAGGGTTTATTTCCACAGGTTTTAAAACAGACCTGTGGAAATAAACCCCCCCACATATTGGGCGTATGGGAAATACGCCCAATATTTAAAGATGGAAATAGTAATTCTCCAGATAATTGGAGACCAATTGCGAATGTTTCAACATTTTCAAAAATATATGAACATGTTTTTGCACGTAGATTATTAAATTGTTTATCTCATCATAAACTAATATGTAAAGAACAGTTCGGTTTTGTGCAAGGATAAAACATAACAGATGCCATGGTTAGTTGTATAACGAAAGCTATTCTTGCTTTAGATGAGAAATGTAAAGCTGTAGGTGTTTTCTTGGATTTGCAGAAAGCGTTCAACTGTTTGGATCATTCAATAATCTTTTATAGACTTTATGACCTCGGAGCTCGAGTAGTGCCTCTAGATTGGATTAAATCGTTTTTAATATCAAGAAAGCAAAGAGTACGATTAAAAAATGAAAGTTCAAATAATATAGAGTTAAATTTTGGAATACCCCAAGGCACTGTCTTGGGACCGATAATTTTTGTCTTATATACAAACAGTATAACTGCGTCACTAAAAAACTTAAATATAACAATGTATGCGGATGATATAGCGGTTCTTTTCAAAAACAACATCGTAGCTGAATTAGAAATATATAGTTATCTAAATCTTACTAACCTATTCCAATATTTAAATAATAATAATTTACATGTAAATCCAAATAAATCCAGTTGTGTATATTTTACAAACCACAGGAATGTTGCTGATAGTCCATTAATCATGATGAATGACTTTGAGCTTCCATTTCAAACTGAAACGAAATATCTTGGCCTAACGTTCGATCAAAATTTCAGGTGGACTCCTTACATTGACAGCATTTGTTCAACATTTTCGTCGCAATTATTTTTATTGAGTAGATATTCTAAATTAAATAACACTCTTATTATGAGACTTATCTACTGCTCACTTATAGAATCTAGATTGAGAGACAGTATAATACTATGGGGTTCTGCATCCCGTACCGCTTTATTGAGAGTTTTTCGTTTACAGAAGAGAGCAATCCGTATAATGGCTGGTGTGAATAGAAGAACTTCATGTAAAGAAATTTTAAAATCATTTCAAATTTTAACTTTATCATCTCTGTATATATATGAAATCTTAATATTCCTCAAATTTAAATTGACAAATTTTCAAACCGGCTCAAACACGCATAAATATAATACAAGATATTGTGATCAACACAGGCAAACTTCCCATAGATTAGAACTAACAGCTTCCCTTCCCCAAAATATGGAGCCAAAGTTATTCAATGAACTGCCAAATAATATAAAATCACAACAAAACTTTAATATATTTAAAGCATCCCTGCAACACTTTTTACTGGATCGAGCATTTTACTCTGTAGAGGAATTCTTAATAGTGAATAATAAGGATTAAGAATAGGGATGACATTTATTATTTTAGATTTTAGTACATAAATATTTGCTATTTTAATTGGAGTAACTTAAATTTACATTTACAGTTACTTTAATTTTATATATATATATATATATATATATATATATATATATATATATATATATATTTATTTATTTATATATAAATATATTTGACCTTCGTAATGACATTGTAAAATTTGTCTACTATAAATAAATATTTTGAATAAAATAGAGGCCATGAACAATCTAATCACACCATTGTTATCTTTGTTTAGTTTTATGGTATGACATTTGTATTTTAAATTTTAGTTTAGGTTTCAATAATTGTTATTCTAGTTGGAACAAAAAATTATAGATACTTTTACTAGTTTTCACTGTGTTACTAGTTTATTAGAATTCTTTTTGCATTAATTTTTTACTAGTAAGATTTTCAGTAATTTTTTAATCCAGCTTGAAAAAAATAGCTGTTAAAACCTAAAATAATTTTAGAATCCATATTTCATAACGTAAAACTAAACGGATTAACAATGGTGTCACTGGATTATTCATTGATCTCATAGTTTTTCAGTAAACGTTCTTCAAATTTGGGTGCACATAATTTTAGCACCGACAGTAAGTCTGATCTTTAATTTTTGCCATGCGTCTTCTCCCACTCACAAATTTCCCAAACAATTTAATATAAATAAAAACATTTTCCTAGTAATGGGTTTGGTGGAGTAAAACGTCAAATAAACAAATTTCTACATTATAAACGTGTTTATCACCAGGAATCAATGTAAAGGATCCGACCAGGATTCAAACTTGGGATCCAAGCAGAGATGCTGAATGTTGTAGATACGAGCGCAACAAACGTCTTCTTTGGTTTGTAATGATATTACTTTACAGTTGCAGGGTACGTTTATATGTTTTTTTTATAAAATGTTCCTTTTTATCTTTGTTAAAATGAGTAAAAACTAGAACACCAATATGAGATAATCTGTCCCGAATGTGTTTTAAAAGGAAAGTCCTTCAGAGAGTAAATATAAAATTAAAGAAATAACTTAACTTATTTTCAAAATATTACCAAAAGAAAGTGATCTTCTCCCCCTATCCTATAAAATAACTAGCTATTAAAATGCTACTCTATTTACCTATCAAGTCATATATTTGAAAATAAATATTTTTAGTCGATCTTTATAAAACAAAGTAATGTAAGATGGGGTGGACATAAACCTTGTCACATTATAAGATAGTTATAATTAAATATTACTTAAGGTAATGATATGTTTTGCTAATCGAAGTAGACAACAGTTATTCTTGCTCCCTTTTCTTGAATTTAAACTAAATATCAAACTCAAGCTACTAAATTCGCTGTGTTTATACTAATTCAAAATCTTATAAGTTGTCAGTACTGTACAGTGAAAGAACATAACAACAATATTTACTTAAATACACAACCATACTTACTTACTTAAATGTATAAAAAAATCAATTTTTTTCCAAACATTATTTAGGAATAGATTTTGAAAAAATTATAAGAATTATTCCTAAGTAGCCTATCTTTCTTTATATATTAGATAAACAAATATTTGTGCTGATAATGTTTATCTTTCAAATAGTTCTTTAAATTTTAAACGCCTATAAAATCAATCACTTCTAAAGTTATTTGACTGTAATATATGACGCTTGTTTTATACTTAAGAAATCATATAACGTTTGTAATATGTTTACTGTTTCACTATACATAACATGTTTACGAAATAATAAACTTGTAGTAATAAATAAATATAAAATATTTATCATGTCTATAGATTTATTATGGTTATTTACATTATATTTCGTGGTACAATATGGGTTAGATTTTTTTTCCTAAGTAAATTACAAACATTAAAAAATCAAACAAAGATTACAAATTAAATAAAACAAAATTATAATTTATTTGATTGGTAAAAGCAGTATGTTTTCATTTATTTTTCCAGTATTGCTAACAGAAAATACTAAGTTGTAAGGTATAAACATATCAAATTAACTAGTTTTTTTTGGAAAATATCACGAAAATTATAGGTATCATAAACTATATATGTTTAAAAATTAAACATTTGAATTTTTTTTTTATTTGTGTGATGTTTCGTAAAATCTTTGAGTAGAAATTAAAAAAAAAAATGAAAATGTATCAAGCTGACGTTATTTAATCAATAATATATTTAAAACAATTCTATTGTCTTATTACATTAAATCTTTATGACAAATACTTAGTGAAACTTACCTTGACTAGCTGGTGCGTGGTGGCCTACAACACGAATGCTGGCGGATTCCACCCCCTTACCTTATAAGTGCTGCCCTAACGGTGCTTTCTCCCCTACGTACTACTGATCTAGTTCCGCTTTCACTGTCATCATCGAGAGTGAATTTGGAAAAATGTTCACATCAGTAAATGCTAGACATATTTTAATTGATTAAGTTTTGTTTTCATAGCACATCAATTAACATCTATATGTGGCTTCCATTAATTGTATGGTTAATTATAACTGGTGTAATTAGTACTAGACCAAAACATACATTTTCATAAATTGAGTGACAATGAGGAAGTAATCGATATCTCATGTCATGTACTTTAGTTAAAATTAAATCTTACCTCTGAAGTGTTAATATTATATATTTTGTTTGTAAAAAAGACGTTTTCTTCTTGAATTGAATTTCATTTTCTTATAAGGGTTGGAATCAAATTTAAAAGGATGTTATCGAATTAAAAAGGCCATTGTCCTCTTGAAAAGACTGTAGTCATCTTATTTAGATATACTCTGCATTGTCAAAAAGCCACTCTAGTTTGGGAAGTCTGCCAATGTTGTTTTCTTAAAAGAACCAATGCCTTCTTCAATGGTTCGTTATCTTCTTGAAATGACCATTGTTTTATTTAAAGGTTCATTATCTTCTTGAAAAGGTTTGTTCTTCTTGAAAGAACCTTGTCTTCTTCTACTTCAATCAGATTTGTTTTTCCGTTAAATTTGAAAGGTCAAATGTGATTGACAATAGACCTTTTATGACTATAACAGCAGTAACTAAAAGCTTGTATTCGAAACTTTTAAATGTATTTTGGACGGCCCAAAAATAACTCTGGTTAAGTTTACTAAATGGATATGTGTTATGAAAGGAAAATCACAGCTCCCCTGAGTTAACAAAGTGTAATGAAGTTGTGAACTTATTTCTGAATAAAATGTCCAACAACACGCTTGATTTATCGTATGAGAGTACGGAGTGTTGGTTAAAGTATGATAAGTGTTGTCATGTTAAAGTATGATAGGTGTTGTCATTTTTAAGTATGATAAGTGTTGTCAGTGTTGTCATGTTAAAGTATGATAAGTGTTATCATGTTAAAGTATGATAAGTGTTGTCATGTTAAATTATGATAAGTGTTGTCAGTTTAAAGTATGATAAGTGTTGTCAGTGTTGTCCGTGTTGTCTTGTTAAAGTATGATAAGTGTTGTCATGTTAAAGTATGATAAGTGTTGTCTTGTTAAAGTATGATAAGTGTTGTCATTTTAAAGTATGATAAGTGTTGTCATTTTAAAGTATGATAAGTGTTGTCATTTTAAAGTATGATAAGTGTTGTCAGTGTTGTCATTTTAAAGTATGATAAGTGTTGTCATTTTAAAGTATGATAAGTGTTGTCATGTTAAAGTATGATAAGTGTTATCATGTTAAAGTATGATAAGTGTTGTCAATGTTGTCATGTTAAAGAATGATGTGTTGTCATTTTAAAGTATGATAAGTGTTGTCATGTTAAAGTATGCTAAGTGTTGTCATATTAAAGTATGATAAGTGTTGTTATGTTAAAGTATGATAAGTTTTGTCAGTGTTGTCATGTTAAAGTATGATAAGTGTTGTCAGTGTTGTCATGTTAAAGTATGATAAGTGTTGTCATGTTAAAGTATCAAAGTGTTGTCATGTTAAAGTATGATAAGTGTTGTCATTTTAAAGTATGGTAAGTGTTGTCATGTTAGAGTAGGATAAGTGTTGTCATGTTTTCTATTAGTTATTTGAAATGCTCCTCGATAAATGCCAGGAAAGCTGTTATCTTGAGTTCCTGTTATTTTCTACGTTACTTAAACACTAATCACAAAAAGACAACAACCTTTGCCTATATTACTAAGAATACAACACAAACATTTTTAAAATTATAAGGAAAGAAAAATGAGATGTTCCATTATATTCTTTACCATCATAACACGTGCTAATAATATAAGAAAGAAAAACACATTGCATCATATTGGAGAACCCAACTAAAAACTTATAAACTGGCTGATATAACTGTAAATTTTAGCCATGTCCGAATTTTCCTAATGATGAAACAATGTTTATAAAGCTTATCCCTCAAAAGAGTAAGCTTACTGAATACTCTGTTATTACAGAGTAATATTACATTACTATGTAATAAACATATTCAATGGTGCGTATTACATTTTATGCCATTTACACTGTAAAAATCAACTAGGTTTTAATTTATTCATTTAAATTCAAAAGAATCTTAATTCCATGTGGAATTAAGATTCTTTTTGTGTACTCAATTTATGTAAATTGATTACACAAATATGTACAGTTTAGAAAAGTATATGTCTTAACTTCTTAAATAAATGATAACATAAAAATTGAAATAAATAAAAAAAATAAATGTAATGCCATTACTTAATCAAACTTAATATTTGTGGGATAAAAAATACCAATATTACTTAATATTTGTTTAGTAAATAACAAATACATTATTGCTTACTTAAGCTTATTTCTTATTTATATTTTTATAAAGAAATTACAGAACAATAATATTAGAAATAAATTAATCTAAAATATCAGTTTGTTCCTGCTCAGTACATTAAACTTTTAAAAGCAATTTTTTAAATGGCTTAATACAATTAATAGTACAATAAATGTCTCCCATGCTAAAGAGCCTCACTAACAAATGAGCAATGTTCCCCTCCCCTCTCGCCCCTCAGAGCCCCACCGGCACCGGAACGCAAATTCGACATGGCAAATTCGAATTTATGGTAAACTCTAGCAATGAAGATTATTTATATATTATTAATCCACTCTTTTAGCCAAATACAACTGTACATAAGCCAAAGACAAAATCTAACATGAAACCAAATATTGTTAGATTTTGGTCCCAAAAATCTAAACTTTGAATTTGGTTGGTGATTTATTAAAATATTACTTCCTGCATCAACATCTCTCTGACATTAAACTGTAAATAATGGGGGATATGGAACAAAATATCTTTGTGTTTGTGTGTGAAAGGCATTAAGGGCTTGAAGGAAAAGACATTCTGGTAACTTCCCACCTGGTAGCTTCCCACCTGGTAACTTCCCACCTGGTAACTTCCCACCTGGTAACTTCCCACCTGGTAACTTCCCACCTGGTTTCTGGAGTACTATTCTCCATAAGTCCAATGACCAATTTTTCCAAACGAGCAAAAGCATAGCTCCACTATTACACTCTTAGAGAATTTGTTTGATAGCCAATTTTAATATTTTAAATATGAAACGTTATTAAATATATAATTGTTTATTGCTTATAGTGTTTCTAATTTTTTGTGTTTTTTAATTGAAATGATTTTTGATAGACGTATGTTAAATAAGGTACAATAAATGTAAAATAATACATTAAATACATTAAGGGATCAAGTTTCTCCTTTAAAATTCGTACAAAATTATATATGCAAATTTATCAGACATGGACAAACATGGAGAATAGATCAAAGATAGCTACCACTAACCCCGTCCCCTCCGGTAAAATTGTTCGATGTCAACCATGTTTATGTATACGCACGTATCGTGTATTTGAGCTATATTTTTCATCAAGTTGAGAACATGCACCTGGGGTAAGAGGGAGTGGTTTACGGTATTCAATAAAACATTATTTTTTAAATCTTTTTGAATAAAATCGTTAGTCTGCATTAAGTAATAAATGGGTTGTGGGGAAACATTCTTAAACCCATTGTAAAACTTTAGAATGTTGTAGACACTCCATGGAGACATGGCTACCTAAAGTGACTAATTTTGCCCTTTTGTTGCATAACTCGTTAACACACCGTCTGATATATGTCTCTTAAAATGTTTAGAATATAGTGGATGAAAGGTACTAACCTAGTCTTATTGTAAATCTAAAAAAAAACTTATATGTTAAGTGTTATCAATTCTTTTTCTATAAATGATATTTGTGGAAATTTTCAGTTGAAATTTGTACATTTGTTTTGGCTAAAAGAGTGGATTAATAATATTTAAATAATCTTCATTGCTAGAGTTTTACTATAAATGAAGGGGTTATGTCCTTCTGTCGAATTTGCGTCCTGGTGCCGGTGGGGGCTCTTAGGGGCGAGAGGGGAGGGGAACACACTGCTCGTTTGTCAGTGAGGATCTTTAGCATGGGAACACCCTTAAGTAGCAGAGTCGTATATCTCGAAATCAAAAAATTATTTGATTGTGTAATGTAAGGCTTATATGAGAATCACTGCAATGTGTATCTGAACCTATTTCTCTAACAACTGTACCTGTGTTTAATCAATAGGCGTACTAACGATGACGTCACAGTTGTGAATAAATTAACAGATTATTGCCATTCATTGTTGAATAAATTAGTTATTCCATCACAACTGAATCAATACCAGTTGTAATGTACTGTATCCTCTCCTCTTGTAACTCAGTGCAGAGATTCCTTCACCAATTAATTATCCTGTTTATATGTTTTCATTAGACCTTCATGCAGTCTTGTTTTGGCATCATATAAGTATATAATGTAGGGATTTCTACTAAGATAACTGTGCAAAGAAAATAAGCAGAGAGCTGGGCTTCACAAAATGTAGGGAGAGTTGGAAATACGATCAATAACTGTATTATGTTGATTTGATGAAAAGTCCAGTGTGTATCCGTATACAAATAAAGTATGTAGGGTAAGTAGAAAAGAGCCTTGTACGTACATGTTTTGCAGATGGCATAACAAATTGATAATAAAAAAATAAAAAAACATAGTTTGCACTAGTCCAATAGTAACACATCATTAAGGGCAAGTTAAGAATAGCGTATAGTTGTTGGCGTAGGAAGCTTGGCGGTAAATCTAGTGCCGAGTATGTATAGGGAGAGGATGGAGACCCAACAGGGGTAACGCATTTAAGGTGGATGGAGGCCCATCTGGTTCCACTTATGAATAATATACTTGGAAGCTTAACTTTTGTCATGTGTGGATACAACGCCTGGAGGCTCATCCGGTGTTTTGATATGAGGTAGGTGGAAACTAATATGGTGCAATTTATGGATACAACGTACGGGTGCTCATATGGTGCCATGAACTATGTATGGATACAATTATTGGGTGACCATCTGGTTAAAAGTGTGTGTAGAACCGTTTGGCTACCATACATTTGTTCTTGTATGGGAAACATGTGAGCAATCCGATACTAATTAGATTTAAATCTTTAATCATAATGAAATATGCAAATATAAGACACAATAAATATAACAATATCATCAAATAAATATTTATTTACTTATTTAGTTTGTTAGTTGGTTTTCATTTAAACAAGGAATTGTCTGTACATAGTGAACAAACACTTAGAAGTTTAAAATTTCAATTGATCATTTTAGGAATAAATAGGTCCAAAGAATTGGCGCAAACGTTTCCCCAAATTAAACACTAAAAAAATCAAAACCTTGAAATTTACCAGTTTGATGTTTTTTTGCCATAACTAAAAAACTAGTCAAATTAGAAACATGCAGTTTTTACTAAAATATTTAAAATTGTAATCCACATTTTTCCTGAAATTTTAATCAAAATTGTTTGAGTTGGTTTTGAGAAAATTCCATTTTTATTTGTTTTTTGGCCATAAAAATAAAAAAAACAAATTTCCGAAAAATGAAAAAATGGTCTAGAGATATTAAATTTAAGAGATATTACATACCCCTACATACAAAATTTCATAAAATTCTAGCTACGGGTTGGTTTACAGCGAAATTCATATACAGACAGAAAGACACACACAGATAACAACATTTTTTTCGAAAATAAAAAAACACTTTTTGAGTTATGGATTTTACACTTAAAATGGATTTTTAGACCAACTTTTAAACAACTTTTTTGGACGATCACAATACTTTCTCTATGCTAACGCATATGGGAGAAAGTTGAAAGGTGAAAACAAAACAATTGTTCGACTAACAAACATATAAAATCCATTACACCTAAATAATAATTATATTTTCGCTTAAATTGTAATTAGATCATAGTAAATATCAATGTTTACTTTTCTATACTTATGTGCTATAAAATATCCTCACTATATTGTAGGCATCGCTTAAAATACTGTTCTTAAAGTTTAATCTAGAAAATCAATATTATAATATGAATGTTCCAAAATATCTACTTCTAAAGTAGATTGATTTAAATTTCGTAACAACAAAACTCCGAACAGTTGCAAAAGTAAAATTCTAAGACAAAGGGGTAGCAGATGGAGGAATGTCCTAAATATACAATCCGGACCCTAACACATTAGGGTTTCCACCTCCCGATCGGCGAAAGTTCAAGGCAAGGCTATAATTTTGGTAGGTCAGTTCCCAGCCTCGTTAACTTTCTTCCCTTGCCTTTGTTCAGGAAAGTGTCAAATACTTCAGCAAATACTTATAAATCCCGATTTTTTTCAATAAATAAAAATTATTAGAATATTATTTATTGAAGTTAATAATTTATTTGAGGAAACTATAGAAGTAAGGAGACTCTAGGGATGACTCAAACTTTTGAAATATGCAATAAAATATAAAGAATAGGTTTATTTTTTTATCATTCCATAATTTTTGTTGTGACTACACCATAAATCTTTGAAAGTCTTACTTTTATGTATTTTGGGCTTAGAAGTGGATATAAAAGAACACAAACAAGACCATCTAGGTAAAATTTCATCAATCAGTGATGATTTTTCCAAGATCAGTTTTTTAAATAAAATATTTTAACTGTGTTAATATAACCATCCATAATTGATAACGCATAAGATACTGTGATTATACAAATATTTTTAGTCATATTTGATAGGGATTCTAGTTTCATGTATGTCTGAGTTATCGAATTTAATATGAAAATAACTTTGCAATATGTGATAATGAACTACGTACATTATTTACGAATAAGCAAAACTTATAATTTTTTATTGTAACTACAACTTTGTATGGTTCACAATAAAAACAGCCCAGTTAGAGTCCTAGATACCTATATAGGTTCTAACATGTAAGTTAATTTCAGTACAATATTGTATCAGTTATATCCCCAACGCAGCCTATAGCCTGTTACAAAGGAAAAATTTTATTTCTTAATTACTATGTAAGTAGGTAGCTAGACTTTTTTATGAAATAATTTTTATGAAAGGTCTACCGATGTTATCTTAGACATGACGTAACAACACAACATGGCGTGTATTTTCTTCTGATTACATCGTATTACATTTATGTTGGCTGATGTTCTGTTTGTTCATAAAGAATGTAACGAAAATTTCATATCAAGTCCATGTATAGTTAAACTTTTAACAGTTCTATAAATAAAACGTTTAACACAAGGGAATGTCAAGAAAAATGTCTCGAATTTGTAACAATAACTTTTTATGGTCTTATTTTGAACTTTTACTATGCAAATGAAACCTGATGGAATTGCCAATCGAGAACAATTTAAAGGGATAAATCCTTTAGACCCTAAGTAGTGGAGTAAAGGGGCATTTAAACGTACAATGGTACCATTTGTTAGTTAAACGTTGGCTGTTTCAATGGACATCTTAAGGGTGAAGCTGAACGTAATAAAAGTTTATTTGACAATTTGTTTTAATTGGGTCATGTAATAACTGTTAGGATCTTTCAAAATTAAAGTAATTTATCATGTAACTGCTCCACCACATTTCCTGGTCATTTGAAGTAAACTGCATACTGTTTTGACTTTTTATATGGTAGTATTTTCTTATTAAAACACTATACACACACCAGTACTGTTTTTAATTAAACTTTCTTTATTCTATACATCCATAAAAATGCAATAGGTTATTTGGATCTTTGAAATTCACATCAACATTCCAGTTATGAGCTTCAAAGCTCTCATGTTACTATTATGGACAGTGTGTTTTCCTATGACGTCATTTATTTATTTGTTACTCTCAATGTCAGCTGTTTGGGCAATTTTACTACTTAACAGTTTATATACATATAATGAAATCTTTCTTTATACAGCGAGTCACTGTTAAGTATTTAGCTAGTAATTATTTCTACTAACCAAACACATTAAAACACAAGAATTTAAACAAATAAAGTTACCACAAATTACAAATTAACACAATTGAAGCTATTTATTATTAATTATAAATATCGGGGTCATATACAAGAGTCTAACTGCGCTCAGCTGTTGTAGTAATGGAGTACCTAACGAGACAATAAATGGTCGCCAAATTATGTTAATGTGGCCCTGTTCCCACTAGATTACTCTAATTACTGTACCTAATTATGCATTTATGGTCCTTATAATTGTGAGGTACGTATGAACTTTTAACACAGTTTTAGTTATTGTATGAGTAATCATATTATGTAGTCTGAGCCACCAGGCAAAAACCCTACGAAATAAGCGTACTGATGTCAGAATAAAATTTGTTTAGTTTAATAAGATAATATTTGTTTTCTTCACTTGTTACTCTAATTATAACATTTCAAATGTGCATATATTCCTATTTTTTTATATACTATTGAAATTGTATAGCGTCATACTATCAGTTTATTTAAATTCACAAAAGTCACTCAAGTCTAATAAATACTACCTTTATTTAAATACTGTTCCTTAAATGAAGAAGATATGACTAGTTGCTCTTAGCTATCCCTCCCTTCCCCACAACATTTCTATATACATCCCATGACTCATTGTTGAGGGAACACGCTGCCATAGGGCTGTCTTCTGGCCTCATATATAAGGTAAATTCTTATCTTTGTAAAAGAAAGTTCATGGTTAAGTTATTTGGAGATGTTTATAATATATTCATTCCCAGCTCTGGAAAGCCTCAAGGATCCAACTTAGGGCCCTTAATTTTTACTATATATTTTAGTGGCGTCACTTTTTTCTTGATGTGTAATATTCAGCTTTTCGCTGAAGATGTCAAATTCTCACTTTCTATTTGAGGAACCGAAGATCGCTTAGCTTTGAAATCAGCTGTTGACTATGCTGTAAAGTGGGCTGCTGCCAATCAGATGCCCCAAATAACAGGAGCTATCTTGAGAATGTCACAGTTATTTCGATTGAGTTTAGGGCTTTATTTTAATAAACCTATCAATGTTGACAAAAGAAGTCCCTTTTATGGATGGTTTTAGAGATTAATCGGTAAGACATTCGTCAACAACATCATGCTTTAACTCTCTCAGCCTAATTTACTGTCGTGGTCACCACATCTCATTCGATAACACCTGTCTGAAAGTAACAGTACATACCTGTACAAAGAGTGAAGTGTATGCAACCATGAACTGTTAGAATCATAGATACTGCTTTTAATTTTGCTGAAATTGAAATAGTTTTGATGTTTCTAGTAATTTTAGAGGCAATTCAACACGACCTTAGAAAACTGATAGGGCTAAATATTTGTTCGCAATCAGGTGTAATAGACTTTATAATTTTAAACCCAATAACTTCAAGGGTAACACCCAAAGGAAGGAAATGGCCCCATAATGTATTGACTAGTGTGGAGGGGGTGTTCAATAACCACACCGGCATGTGGTTGGTCCATTGTCATATATGTGTAGAGTGGGTGAAAAATGAAGAATAATGCCCTGTGTGATAGTTGTACTGTATTTCCAAAGGAGGGGATAATAAGTTTGAAAGTACCATAATTATGGAAACAGGATTAAGTGTAGTATGATATTGAATAATTTAGTCATTTTATATAATCCTATAACACTGATTTTTTGATTTGAATTTAATACTATCAAACAAAATACTTTTTATGTATATACTGCATTCATATAGACGTTAGAATTAAAAGAAAAACTATGACAGAGATCTGTATGAAATAAAACAGCTGGTAATTTTATTTCTTGCCTCAAAAGAATAACGGTGGGGTAGTTTAAACGTATACAACGTTTCATATCGTATGGAAAGACTAGAATCCAAGTCGATGATCTTACTCAAAATGTAAAATTCCTACTGAAACAGTTCTTGATATTATATTGCATATAAATAGATTACTCTATTGTATGCAGAAAAATTACTGCTAGAAGAACGTTTTTCCTTCTAGATTAAACTAAATTAGCACTCTTAATTGACACTGGAAAATTAACAGTGTCAAACAGCATACCAATCAATTCTATTGTACTAATAGCATTTTAGTCCATCCAACACCATTTTAACACCTCAAATGTTGGAGCCAGCAGACATTAGGCTACGTTTATTAACGTTTAATAGCATATAAGTAGAAAGTTTTAACATAACCACTAATAAGAGCCCATTAAAAGCTTTGGTTAATGTACTAATGTAGCGGTAAATAGCCAATTTACACAGTTAGTAGTTTCAGGGCGCGTAGTTTCTGCTGAACAAGTACTGAGAAGCTTTTAACCTTGTTAAAAAGTAAGTTAGTTTTACTTTCGATTGCTCTTCATTGACCTTCGATAGAAATACTTGTAACTTTCAATAAAACTCGACAAAAATTATGGCCTTTCATTTTATAATCTATAAAATTATATTACTTTACAATCGTCTCGTTTACTTCAGTTTTTATTGGACTCTAACATGTTAGAATTATGTATAGTACTTGAAATTGCATTGCAAGACTTAAACTTTGTTTTTCCTCAGAAAAGGATTTTAATTTTTTAAATATGTGATTTGCGTCTAAGTATATTAATTTTTTTGCAAACACAAATAAACTCATTTGCTATATTTGAAGCAAAGTTAAATCATTTATGTCTGGACTACCTTGTTTTGTTTAAAATGGATATTTTATTAATAGTTAACACTTTTAAAGTAAAAAGTAATTTAGTCACTTATTTATATTCTACAAGTATTTTTGCTCGAGCTTAACAACAGAAAATAAGGGAGGTCGCATCCAATAGTTCGCGTCGAGTTAGTGTATCGAGTAGTTATTTCTCCAGTTTGCCATGCGATGACAGTACCAGTATCTTGTCAGTCCCTCCTTCATTACTCTTAAATCCTCAAGGATTAACGTATTAATTATTACTACACGTATAAAGATGTAGATGAGTTGTAACCTACTTGTAACTGCCACTGAGGTATTCGCTGTGGCTATACGAAGGCGATCGCTCAGCTCTCTTACATGTGGAAGAGAGGACTAAGAGTCCTAAATCCACGTTAATAAAGAATATTTTCATTACATAAAAGAGCGACCTCTGTATCTTCTTATCTGTGGCTAGCTCACCTAAATCTATATTGTATAACAGCCAAATACCACTGACTGACTCACTCAATCATCACGAAATCTCAAAAACAACCGATCGGATTTACACGAAATTTTAAAGGAAGTTAGCTTTATAGTCGAAGAGACCCACTAAGAAAGGATTTTTAGAAATTATATTCCTAAGGGGTATAATTTATAATTAATTACAGCCCCTCAAAATTTCCTTTCATTCTACGGTGTTTTGTGAACTATCTGTTTTTGTGAACTTTGTATTTAATACAAAGTGTTGTGTTGTGCTCCGAACTATCGTGTGTGAACCGTTAGACAACATCGACGGACAGACCTGACGGATCCATCTCAGCTCTTCGCTCAAGATATGTACAAGTAATCTCCTTTAAGGGTTCATTTTATTTTCATTAACTTATTAATACAGAACGACTCTTAAGCGATCGTAAGTGGTAATGTCTTTAGAAATATAATTAGTTTTTTTAACTTAAACGTTACATGGCCCCATAAAATAGATTAAATTAAAGAATCCCTCAAACAAATTTTAAACAGATAATTTAACTTAATAGGCCTCATTCACTCTCTGTGGTCATCATCTTCATAAATAAAAATAGTGAGAAATACATTTTATTTAACAACTATTACGATTAAACATAAAGACTGGCTGTAATTGGGCTTGTATTAGTACCTTGAGTCACCGGTAGTTGTTCGTCATCTACTAACAGCTGGCTGCTAGTTATGAAAGTGCACTGACCAACACCACCAGCTGGTGGCTGAGGTGGCTCTGTTGCCTTCAAGTAAAGCATCAATTCACCAATTTATTCATCATTATTATTTGCCTTCGTTATATCGATACTAAGTGAATATTATAAACTAACACAGTTTAAGAAAACCATATACTAATTTTGCTCCAACAACATATAATTAATTGTACTAATCATGAATAAAATCACTAAAGAAACTACAACCAATAAAATCATGTCAACTACTGTAGACAAGAGAAATAAAAATATAAGAAAATTGTTATGTATACATTTCTAAATGAATAAAAAAATAAAAAGTAAAAAAATAAGAATAGCTAATATCAACTATTAAATATTTTGAGTTTATTAGAGTGTATGTTGGTTTTGCCATACGCCGATTCGTTATTCTATTTAACAACAATCTGGACAGTTTAGTGCCACAATATGACAGAGATATACATCAATTTAATGTTGAACATTTCCTTGTATGAAAATCCAGGAAGTTTGTGTGGTTATCCTGCATAAAGCGGTTTATGATTGTCTGTTTGTATCAACGAGATTTCAAAGTTAGAGTTTCGTACATCTATTGCATCTACATTGAAATCCATTAAAAACATTATATTCATTGTTTTTTAATAATTACAACCCTTGATAGCTTAAACTAAACTAAAACGTAATTTTAAAATAATGTTTGAAAATTGAATGAAATAAGGTCATTCGTAGAAGCCACTGATTATGAAAACATTCACACAAAAAGACAATTTAATGTGTTCTTAATTAATTTTTAAATGAAAATAATATTATATTCTGAATTAAAAAATGGAAAATATTATTTTTTGTGTTTTATGAAATAACATGCATTGTGGCACTATATAACCAAATCAAACATAAACAAATACTATCAGAGGCTTATAAATAAATTATATGAGCTCTTTTTTCCACGGATTGTTATTTCCAGGAACAACTCAAAAAAAATTAAATGAAACATTCAAAACTAAACTAGAGCAATTAAAACTAAGAATTGTGATGAGGACATTTATATAGACTAACATTTGAATACCCAATTATTATATTTAAGTTGTACAGCTACTCTGCACCCTTCAGTTGTACAGCTACTCTGCACCCTTCAGTTGTACAGCTACTCTGCACCCTTCGGTTGTACAGCTACTCTGCACCCTTCGGTTGTACAGCTACTCTGCACCCTTCGGTTGTGGCTCATAATAAGCTTTCTCATCCATAGTTAATAGTCATTACACAGTTTAATCAGTGCCAAATGAATCTGTTTTTAATGTATTTCAATGTAGATGCAATAGATGTACGACACTCTAACTTTTAAATCTCGTTGGTACAAACAGACAATCATAAACCGCTTTAGGCAGGATAACCACACAAACTTCCTGGATGTGTATCACCATTTTTAAATAAATAAGCAAATGGCGATTGTTGATTGTTATATAAAAATCAAACAAATATAATATTCGGGCAACAATGTAGCCTCTTATAGTCAATGCTATATCTTTATTTTCCGTTCGAAACTATTTCGAAACTGTACGTTGTTTAGGATTTTTGTATTTACGATCTTTTCAGTCTAAGAGAACAATTAGTAAAAATCAAGTACGAGGAAGGTAAATCTGCTTTACAGAAATTGATCACCATATTATATTTTGCATTTTGTACTTAAATTGTAATGCATTTATTGTGCTCATCACTGTGGCCACTGACTCAAAAAAAAAAAAAAAAAGTTATGTAGAAGCACTGATATCTAAAAGCATTGACTGCAAGATAATTAGGATACTTTCATAATGTGTTATGATAATAATTTGTACTAATATTTTAGATTTGTCCTTTATTTATTTTGCAAGTTATGTTGAATCATTCATTTTATGTGGTTCATTTTATCTGTTTCTTACTAACTGTTAATAAATATTTGTCTATGTAGAATATAATAACAATGCTCATAATGTGGTTTATAAAGATAAATAAATCTTTCGTTTTAGTATGTCTAAATTTGAACTTTAAAACATACGAATTAAAATTTTCCTGCAACAGCTGACTATAAACAAAATGTATAAATTCATCAAACATATATATTATTTATCAAACATAATGGCTTTTAAAACGATGGACGAAGTCTTAAATTTGATTTTAAAGTTCCAAATAGTTCATAAATCTTCAAAAACAATACTTTTGATCCACGTGAAATGCAAATAATGTTAGGAGACAATCGACCGATTGAAATGTGGCTCTTTTCGTATTCTTGGTGTATGAAATTTAAATATTTGTTAAATTTACTCCATTTTCAGTAAATAAATACTGAACTATTGTTTTTTTAGTTAGTTTCAGTAGATATTATAGTAATGAAAAATTAATCACAATTGCGAGTTAATAAAATAAAGCCCACGGCTGTACGGTTGATTGGGAATGCAAGTGAATTAAAATGCGTTGTTTAATCCCTTTTCACTTGTCAATACCTGACACACATTGAAGTCGCTAACTTGTGTCCGATACCTGTGTGATATAAATATGTATTTAGCTGACTCCGCTCCCCCACTCAAACATCTAGGTCACTTTCCTCCCCACGAGGGGAAGGCCGTAACTGGAGCACTCTATTCTGAGGAACGGAACTTTTCGACACTTTTCGGATTTAAGGGGAATCTGAGTGGCACACTGAAATAAAAGTGTAATTAAATTGAAACAACAAAAGTGCTGATTTGTCAATTAGATTTTATCTTTTTACAAAGTATTTTATTGCTAATAAATTGAAACACATTGTAAATTGTTGTCAATAGGTAATTTAATAACATTTTACTTAAAATAAAAAAATCCATGTTCTGGGAAAAATTAAAACATAAAGAGAATAGAAATGCCCTATTATGGTGAAATTTGAATTACATATTTTAATGGAAGTTATATTAAATACATAGTATCTTGGAACAACACTAGAATATTTAAAACTCGTGTGTCTAAATAATGAAATATTTGACAAAGTGAAAACCAGGTTTAAATGGTTGGGTGGACATTTGAATACTCACTCTTAATGTTATATAAAAAAAACACCACCCGTGGCTGACAGGAACGACGTCTGCAACGCTGGCCTCGCGTCGCTACAGGCTACCTCGGGAGCCGGAGCGATCTGTTGGAAACGTGGCCAGCGTGGCTTGAGCCACTTTTTGATCACTTAATTTCAGTTCGATACATATTTCCGATAAATGTGATACCGTAGCTGATGATATGTGACTGGTGGTGTAACTGACTGCGTGGCTAGTGTGTATCAATCCAATATGGAAGGATTCTACGCCACGTTTGGTGTCATGGCCTTAACGGAGACAATCGTATATTATTATTTTCAAATATGTTGGTGTTCACTTTTTAATTTTTTTAAAACTTGATTAGTATATTTTTTAGGAGGAGTACATATGTTCTGAGTCATCGTGGGGTTAAAATAAAAAAAACACATTTTCAGAAAAATACAATTATTATCATTTAAAACTTTGTAAGTAGCTACCATTATACAATGTTTATGTATGTTTATAGCACTTTTATCTTTAAAGGAAGTTCAGTCCTGTTAATTTCCCCTTTGGGTATACTTCTGTGCTCCTTCCTTAAAGAATAATGCTTTGTCTTATCCTTTTTGGACATTCTTTATTTGGAGCAAATTTATCACTGAACTTTAGTAAAGATGAATTAATCTACTTCACTAACTGTAAATATATATATATTTTGAGAACTTACACACACACACATATATATATATATATTAGTGGAGTTTTTTTTACAAAAATATAATTTTTGGTACTTTTTATCAGTAATTTGTTTTCGATTTATGAACGCATTCACTGCCAAAGAAATTCATTAGTATGGTTGTAATCTCACTAAATATAAAGAATTATATTTTATTGATAGTAATGTTATATACAATAGCAACCTTAACTGAGGTTTACCAAATATGTTACGTACGTTTTTTGTGAATTAAACTAGTTTCAAATTCAAAATTATAAACTCGTACTTAACATTTATGAATGTTAACTCTTTATTTATAATTTATTAATTTTATCACCAACCCTATATCTACGACTTTACGACACATATCCGATTAACGTGTTTAAACTTGATTTAATAGGGAAAATGGGGTGATAAGTCAAATATATTAACGAAATAACTGTTTTCTTTATATTTAGTTGTACAGGTAACAAAGAACGACGCTTAAAAAACTGAGAGTAGGGACGTGAATGTAACATTCTTGGTAAGTTGACGTTAAAATACAGAATTTTTTTTAAATTGTAATATTCCATAGTTCGTAATATAAGCATAATTTATTTACAATTTAAAACACCTAGTGATTGTTAGAAGATTACAATGACATTAAATATTAATTCAAATATTGTTATCAGTCACATGACTTAAACTGCAGAATTAGGGTTGATGAATATCATAAATGTGTTCAATTTGAAACGAAAAATAAGATGTCAAAACACGTACAAACAATTTTTTAAAGATAATCCCCACCGACAGTAAGTTATAAGCGGACGTCCGTTCATTGTGAGAAGTCTGACCTCAAAGCTTCAAATATATTACTCTCATTTCAAAGTGGGATAACAAAGCCATGTCACAGTAAAGGCATTGCTGCAAACATTTGCTCAGCGCACTGTTAAATTACCAAGTCTACTTTTATTTGCTACTAAGCAACCGGATGTTTTCATTAGTTTTGTTTAATAAAGTCATCCGTCACTCCTGAATGGAAGGGGGGGGAGTCAGACTGCGATATTCCCTACTCTACCTCAGCCAACTGTTTACATTTTGTACGCTGTACTTTTGTGTACATGGAATATACGTTAAATACTTGTGTTTTATTTAAAACAACCTTAAGCCCTACATTCTTTTATTTAATATAAGTTATTATACAACAAATTATTTATGTAAGAGAAGCATTATATATGTTATTTAATGTAAGCTTATCACAATAACACTTACACATTCAGTTACATTTATAAGTACACTGATAGATAAATGACGGATTTCCCTGTGAAGATAAAATGAAAATATGTATTGTACCTAACGTGATAAGGAAGCTTGACGTATTTACTTATAAAATGACATTTTAAGAGCCTCATGGCACTGAAAAATACTGTAGGCACTTCCCAGCAATCAAAGAAATTGTAGGAACTTCCCATCGGTGAAAGAAATTGTAAGGTACGTCCAAGCTATGACACAAATTTTAAGAACTCCCTGGCAATTAAACAAATGTTTCAGGCACTTCCCAGCATTGACACAAGTTTTAAGGGACTTCTTGGCACTAAACAAATGTTTCAGGCACTTCCCAGTATTAACACAAGTTTTAATGGACTTCTTGGCACTAAACAAATGTTTCAGGCACTTCCCAGTATTGACACAAGTTTTAAGGGACTTCTTGGCACTAAACAAATGTTTCAGGCACTTCCCAGCAATGACACAAGTTTTAAGGGACTTCTTGGCACTAAACAAATGTTTTAGGCACTTCCCAGTATTGACACAAGTTTTAAGGGACTTCTTGGCACTAAACAAATGTTTCAGGCACTTCCCAGCATTGACACAAGTTTTAAGGAACTTCTTGGCACTAAAAAAATGTTTCAGGCACTTCACAGCAATGACACAAGTTTTAAGGGACTTCTTGGCACTAAACAAATGTTTCAGGCACTTCCTAGCATTGACACAAGTTGTAAGGGACTTCTTGGCACTAAACAAATGTTTCAGGCACTTTTCAGCAATGACACAAGTTTTAAGGGACTTCTTAGCACTAAACAAATGTTTCAGGTACTTCCTAGCATTGACACAAGTTGTAAGGGACTTCTTGGCACTAAACAAATGTTTCAGGCACTTCCTAGCATTGACACAACTTGTAAGGGACTTCTTGGCACTAAACAAATGTTTCAGGCACTTCCTAGCATTGACACAAGTTGTAAGGGACTTCTTGGCACTAAACAAATGTTTCAGGCACTTCCTAGCATTGACACAAGTTGTAAGGGACTTCTTGGCACTAAACAAATGTTTCAGGCACTTCACAGCAATGACACAAGTTTTAAGGGACTTCTTGGCACTAAACAAATGTTTCAGGCACTTCCTAGCATTGACACAAGTTGTAAGGGACTTCTTGGCACTAAACAAATGTTTCAGGCACTTCCCAGCAATGACACAAGTTTTAAGGGACTTCTTGGCACCAAACAAATGTTTCAGGCACTTCCCAGCATTGACACAAGTTTTAAGGGACTTCTTAGCACTAAACAAATGTTTCAGGCACTTCCTAGCATTGACACAAGTTGTAAGGGACTTCTTGGCACTAAACAAATGTTTCAGGCACTTCCCAGCAATGACACAAGTTTTAAGGGACTTCTTGGCACCAAACAAATGTTTCAGGCACTTCCCAGCATTGACACAAGTTTTAAGGGACTTCTTAGCACTAAACAAATGTTTCAGGCACTTCCTAGCATTGACACAAGTTGTAAGGGACTTCTTGGCACCAAACAAATGTTTCAGGCACTTCCTAGCATTGACACAAGTTGTAAGGGACTTCTTGGCACCAAACAAATGTTTCAGGCACTTCCCAGCATTGACACAAGTTTTAAGGGACTTCTTAGCACTAAACAAATGTTTCAGGCACTTCCTAGCATTGACACAAGTTGTAAGGGACTTCTTGGCACTAAACAAATGTTTCAGGCACTTCCCAGCAATGACACAAGTTTTAAGGGACTTCCTACACTGACCTAAACTGTTAGGACTTTCAGGGAAGATAACCATTCAATATTTGGCAAACTTAAAGCCACTGGACAGTTTTAACATAGCTCACTTTATGAAATAAAAGGATTTTTTAAGGAGATATTGAACTTACCTATCTCTAGAACTACATTCTTAGGCATAAGAATCGTACCCCATTAAATTAATTTCGACATTGAAACTCAATTATTTAATATAATTGGGGACAGCAAAATATTATTTGTGCGTGTGCGTGTGTGCGCGCGCGTGTGCGTGCGTGCGTGTGTGTGTGTGTGTGTGTGTGTGTGTGTGTGTGTGTGTGTGTGTGTGTGTGTGTGTGTGTGTGTGTGTGTGTGTGTGTGTGTGTGTGTGTGTGTGTGTGTGTGTGTGTGTGTGTGTGTGTGTGTGTGTGTGTGTGTGTGTGTGTGTGTTTTGTAATACATGCCATAAGGATTAAAACAAGACTAAGTAATTAGTTTTACGACCTCTAGGAGCTAAGAAAATAAAACAAAGTTTCAGGGAATTGATAAAACCTTTTTTTTATCTCGAAGAGGTAAAGTCATAAAATTTATAAAAGTTACAGATAACATTCTTGTCAAAGATGATTTAAAATATAAATGCGATTCATTAACGGGTTTGTTGAGTAGTAATAGTGTAAATTTGATGTACAGTGAAAGCTGGTCAAAATTCTGGTGCTTTTTTTCTTTTTGCTACAACTAGGATAATACATATTAATCCTCGTTGTATAATTTTCAAATGCATACGTCATAATGTACAATTTAATAAGGAAAACAATTGTGTGATTAGATTTTTCGTAGTTCTCTTAGTTTTTTTGAAAACAACCTTCAAACTCGAGTGCAAATAATTTCTGTGTCGACAGAAGTAGTCTAATGAAACGAATATGACAGTGGTGTGATACAACTGAAGCCAATCGTCACGTTTGAGCTATACGTATTGTTATAGTAACAATAACAAATGGAAATCTTTTTAAATCTCCATTATATCCAAGATTACCATTTGACCTTGAAGGCACATAAGAAGGGTGTGCCTTAACTTAAACAGATGCTTTGTAAGAAACGCATCTGTTTAAGTACTTTCTTCAAGTTATGTGCTACTTGAAATAAACTTCCACCAGTTTATGTGCTGTTTACTATACCTTGAGTTCAACCATAAAGGTTTTAATAATATATTTATGAAGCATTAAACAGTTTCGCGAAGTTACTTCTCTACCAGGGAAACGTTTAGGTGGTAAATATACTTGCCATATATGTTAAACGAATTCTTAAATCTGCAATAATATTATTGAAAGTCTATTGGTTGAAGTACCATCCACGTTTCACAACACAACTGTAATAGGTGAATTTTGCCTATCCAAAAACATGTTTGGTGACAAAATTACAAGTGACTCGATTCTTAAATTAGGTGCTTAATATACCTTTTTATGTTTATTCGTAATAAGAACCTTCAAATAACTAATTCTCATTAAGAAAATTTTTTGGCAAAATAATAACTGTTAAATTACAAAATATAGTTACAAAATAGTTTTAAAATAAACTTTGATAAAACCAGTAGTTTCATAGATATTTAATTTTCCTATTGAAGGCTACCGTTCAGGAAAATATACGGAAAATTACAACTATACTTTTAGTAGTAAAAATATATACCCTAGAAGTTGTTAAACGAATTGGTGATTGATACACCAGGAGTGTTATGAAAGTGAAACGTCACTATAAAAAATATATATAAGTAAAAGTACAGTAATATGCTTCAGAATTATTATATTATTTTACATAATAAAATATGAGTTAAGTTTGTGTATTTCTTGAAATATTGTATGTATACAATCTGCATAGTTACAACAGAGAAACTGAAATGACCCTTATCTAAATTTTTATGTGACTGAATACAAGCACAGTAGTGTGATGAGCGAAGCTAGTTAGTAGTAATGCAATTATAAACACAAATATATCAGTGTATTAAAGGAAAGCCTGTAAAAAGGTTATTTTGTAAACGTCCTACTTGTGCTGCTACCTAGTGGCGTTAATAACAAGTGTGTTATGTTTCCAGTGAAATCCCCTAGAATGCGTTTCCAGGTTCTTATAGACGGTCCCCTCTTATTTATTTCTATATTGTTTTATTAGTTAATATGTATATTGAAATTCGTCAAGTTTATTAAAATTTGGCACCGTTCATTCATAATTATTTCATTATAAGGCTCTTAACACAAATAATTGATTCATTTATTTACCATTGATTTGAGTCATATTTAAAAGAATATGGCTATCTAACTTTAGTAAGATTGACATTAGACATCCTATTACATGACCACTGACACTCAAAATGTCATATTATGATTGTTTTCATATTTGTTTTAATTCTTAGATCAGTTCATTATCTACAGAACATCCTCAGTGTTTATTACTCTATTAGTTTGATTTTTAACAAATATATTTAAGGTAACTCAGATTGTGTAGTAAGAAAAATAATAATTTATAATTTTAGAATTTAGTAAAATAAATATAATTAAAAATTAACTATCTTTGAATTTTCAAAATGATACACATGAACGTATTATACATTTAAAAATCACCACCAAACATATACATTTATTTTTTTTTCTCCTCACAGTTGAGAATACTTTACAATCTAGTGTTACGGTGTTCAATTGACTGTTTGCATATTCAGGGTGTATATGAATTCTCTGATAAGCTCATTTGGTTGTTTTTACTAGTTCATTTAGAATCACAAATATCATATTTTAAGTGTCCAAAACACCTTGGTTATTCTTCCAGCCGCCATTTTGTTTATTTTTCACTTTTCAATTAGTATCTCAAAAACCAAAAAGTGTATTAAGCTGTAATTTCCATGCCCCTTTACAACATAAACATACATTTGGAGAAAAATTACTGGTTTTCCTGTATCAAAAGTTTCAAAATGGCGGCCATTTAAAATATTTAATCCAAAACAACTCCTAAACCAAAAATTACATTAAATTTGTAATTGCACAGAATAATTTTTTTAGACAACGTAATTACAAATCCAATTATTTAACTATTTTCAAAATAGGATGAAAAGTAACAAATAAATTGTCATTTATGTTGCAGTATGTACAATGCAATATGCCAGTACTATGTGCAACACAAATGTAACAGCTGATAATAATAAAGTAAATGTGATATTCTTAAATCATATGTTTACATGAACTTTATTATTGTACTAGTCAGCTGATTTACGACTACGACAAATAACTTTATTATTATCAACTTATACATATGTGTTGCTCATTGTACTGGCATATTGCATTGTACGTACTATCACATATATTATCGTTACCTTTTTATTTTTCATCTAATTTTTAAAATCGTTATATCATTACATTTCTAATTATATTTTCCAAAAATAATTGTTCAATATTTAATATAATTATTGGTTTACGTGTTATTTTGGATTTGAACGTTTAAATGGCTACCTTTTTGAAAATTTCGATACAGGAAAACCAGTAGGTTTTCTCCAAACGATTATTTATGTTGTAAAGGGCTATGCAAAATTACAGCCTAATATATGGTTTTTGAGATATAAATTTAAAAGTCAAAAACAAAATGGCGGCTGGAAGAATAACCAAGGTTTTTGGACACTTAAATATGATATTTGTGATTCTAAATGAACCAGTAACAACAAAGAGAGCTTATCAGAGAGTTCAGAGACACCCTGAATAAAAAAGAGCATTTATATAAAAAGTTGAAATTAATCATAAGAAGGCACTTAACATACATACACACACACACACACACACACACACACACACACACACACACACACACACACACACACACACACACACACACACACACACACACACACACACACACACACACACACACACACACACACACACACACACACACACACACACACACACACACACACACACACACACACACACACACACACACACACACACACACACACACACACACACACACACACACACACACACACACACACACACACACACACACACACACACACACACACACACACACACACACACACACACACATATATATATATATATATATATATATGTGTAACCTATTTTATTAACTTTGTTTCACCGAGATAGTATTTAATATCAGTGGATTTGAACATAGTAAAATCGTTAAATATCATACGTACACAAAAATTGTATTTTGCTGTCCCCAGTTACATGAAATGATTGAGTTTCAAAGTCGAAAATAATTTACTGGAGTAACATGGCCATGAAGGCCTTATATTGTAATTATATACGTAAATTCGTCAAGCTTCATTATTTTGTTAGGTAAAATAGAAATTTTTATTTTATCTTCAGAAGAAAGTATTACAGTTATTTATCTATTAATACGACTGAATTTGTAGGTTTGACTGTGGCATGCTTACAATAAATATTGTCTCCAATGTTTTCCTTACAAATAAGTTTTACTTAAAATAATATGGAAAAGAATAGTGGGCTTGAGATTGTTTTAAATAATATAAACAATGTTAGATTCTTAGAATTTAGAGAATTAATTTTTTATCTTAAAATTCTGAATTTACATTATATAGAATTAAAATTGTATTCAAATTGTTAATTTCGTATTTCTCCTATTAAATAATGATACAAACAATATTAAAATTATTATTTAAGTGCTGTGTACATATAATTTTATCTTTAGTACACTTTTTTGTTATCAGGTTATAGATCTATTTTCACTAAATTTACCTTTCTTTAACAAATATTTCTCTTTCACTAATCTTCACTAGAAATGTATGGGATTGTGGATTATCCGACAAGTTTTTTTTAACGAATTCAAACTTCCTTACACGCTAAAGCGAAATCTACAAATTATAGTTTGAATCATTCCTTAGAAAGTGCCAGTAATAGTTTTGTTGAAAGATGAACAATTTGCCCGCCCACTCCGGTTCACCACTGATTGGATTCTTAAACGTTGTCCGAAGTTAATCTTCAGCCAACATTCCAGGAGTTGAGTTACTGACAGGTTCTGGAGAATCTGTGAGCAGGCTAGAGTTTAATCACCCGATCACATGATTTGTTTAATTACAATGTAATGTAGAATTTAGTTCAACACAAATAATTATTTCGATGTGATAACTATAAAATAAATATGAAATCACTTCAATAACTATTTCAGATTTTAGTTGCCTAGAACGTAGCATAATTTTATTTGGATACCTAGTTTATTTTAGAAACGGGTATTAAATGTTAGTAAAAGTGAACATAAAATAACGATTAACTTATTTTTTTGCTTTGATTTGTGTCACACAAAAAAAATGTCGGAGAACACTTTACATAAATAAGAACTGTTATTAAGAGTTACATTCGGTTAATGTTAATGTCTCGTTTAACTTTAAATATTAGTTTCTACACAACAAATCTTTAAAAAGTAAGTAATTTTTGTGTAAATATTACAGATATATATTATCGAGATTTCGTAAGTCCATTCCTCTCCGTTCAGTCCTTGAGTAATCCTTTTTACTCGATGTGTTTGTAATTGAGATATATTTCAACATTACTAATATCTAATTCCCATTGTTTTGTAACGAATTGCCTCAGTGTTGGCTAATTCTACAACAGGAAGAATCTAGAAGGCGTTGGTAGAAAATGTTAACTATAAAAATATAACTAACTAACCCATGTTTAATGGCGAAGAGTAATTAATGAGATAATTCCCAACATACGCGCTGATAGTTAACGTTGACCCAGCTATAAGCTCTTCGGGAAAAGAATGGTATGTAATTCAACACAGAATTAGTAGCTTTGACAAGTTAGATTCTGTGTTAGTGATATAATTTTTATTTACTTCCATTTTGTTAAAGAATATTTTGTAGTAACACTAGTACAGTACTTTAGAAATATCTTTTTTACAACTAAAATCATATTATCCAAATATTAATTTCAGCCATTGTGCTGGTATAATAAAAGCTTATAATAAAACAAATATTGATATTAATTATTTTCAGATGAATAGAAACTGAATGTAAAGAAGAAGAAGATTGTATTGTAGTAACAGCATTTAATAGAATATCACGAACTATTCAAAGTATGGAATTTCGTTTCACAACTGCAGTTTGCTGAAACAACAGTCAAGGTAGGAACACCCAAGTAGAGCAAGAATTCCTAAACTTCACTTGGCCTGGTTGAGTCAGATTTGTAAATCATTCATTCAGCCTCAGTTGAATCGAGGAAACGGCCGTTGAGCAATGCAAAGCCACAATCGTCATCGGACGGTGACTGGTCGGTGCCCGCATACCGGCACCGGGGTTACCTCACAGAGGCAAAGATAAACTTGGAGTTTTGAATGGTGGCACCAAGAATTCCTTACAATGACAAGATGAACTTGGAGTTCTGAATGGTGGCACCAAGAATTCCTTACAATGCCACAAGATAAACCTGGAGTTCTGAATGATGGCAACGATTTTACCTTACAATGACACAAGATGAACTTAGAATTCTGAATAGTGGCACCGCGAATTATTTTACAGCGACATAATATGAACTTGTGATTCTGAATGGTGGCATCTCAAATTACCTTACAGTTCCACAAGATAAACTTGGAGTTCTGAATGATGACACCAAAAATTCCTTACAATGCCACAAGATGATCCTGGAGTTCTGGATGGGGGTACCAAGAATTCCTTACAATGCCACAAGATAAACATGGAGTTATGAATGGTGGCACCAAGAATTCCTTACACTGCCACGAGATAAACATAGAGTTCTGAATGGTGACACCAAGAATTGTAATACAGTGAAGTGACACAATATGAACTTGGAGTTCTGAGTGGCGACACCGAGGTTACCTTACAGTGACACAAGATAAACTTGGAATTCTGAGTGGCGGCACCGAGGTACCTTACAGTGACACCAGATAAACTTGGAATTCTGAGTGGTGGCACCGAGGTTACCTTACAGTGACACAAGATAAACTTGGAATTCTGAGTGGCGGCACCGAGGTTACCTTACAGTGACACAAGATAAACTTGGAATTATGAGTGGCGGCACTGAGGTTACCTTACAGTGACACAATATAAACTTGGAATTCTGAATGGTGGCTCTAGGGTTATCACAGCAATTCAAGATAACTCGGAGGGTGAATGCCGGCAGCAAGGGTACACTTGAAATGCTAAATGCTACCATTAAACTACATGTGCAATAACGTAGAATATGTTGCGGCAACCGTTAAAAATAATTTTAATGTTGGCAAACACTGCATTGGACACCATACAATTACTTCTCTGTAATATATTGACAACATATCACTCCCACCTTCAACGAGGTGATTTTTTTAGATCTCACCTTCCCCCGCCAAGATTTCCAATTAAATGATAGTATAAAGACGGGCCATATTTAATTTTGTTAATGCGTAGAGGTAATCTACTCAACATACATAATCATTTAATTGTTGTTTTATATTTTTTTCAATTAATTAGCCTCTTTATTGGACCTAAAGGTGGGTATGGTGTATACCATCTACTATTATACTGATCATTTATCATTCCCAAAAGCTATTATAATACTGAACAATATTTTAAGGAATGTTATATTTGTCTAGATATACATAAAAAAATATTCCCCAAATTAACACTAAAGGGTCATTAGTAGAAAGTGTAGCAGTCTCTTTATGACATACTAGGCCTGTAATAAGGCCGTCAAAACCCCTTTGTATTTCATATTTTTAATACTTTACCCCAACCCCCACCCCCCAGTAGTGGAGTGGCTCTGCCTAACTGAAATAAACCCGGGGGAGGGGGGTCCATCTGGTTTCTTTATGGAATACAACTTTTATTGATTTATAGTTTGTTTTAGAACAGGCAACCTGGAAATAAAATATTTTAATCGCATATTTTAGACATTATTTTTAACTAAACTAAAATATTTAATATTCGACATAAAACAACAGTACTAGGGTATTTGTAAAGGTTTAACAAGGAATATAATATTCAGACTTAGTCTCCCTGGCCAAATGGATAAGCTAAGGTCATACATAATTAAAGCGCACAAAGGACAAATGCGAAAGATGAAATCCTCACTAAGCCTTCAGATCCAACTGTTTAACTGAACCTGACAAATCACAACAAAAAGTAGCTGGATAGATTACCCCATCACGTGATCCAGATGATGATATTCCATTGTTTAACAATGGCGGGGGTTGTTAATGGTTTGCTGGAGATAAATTATGGAATAATACATTTCATATTTTGGTGTTAATGCTTTCATAATTCAAACACTTTCATTTTAAACTATCATATGTTTTAATTTCTGTTGTTTCTAGCCATTCATGTCTCTTATGTTTTAAAACATAATCATGTAACTTTAAGACGTAAGAAATGTTTGACATTTGTGTGCTGGAAAGTATTTGGTTTAAACCAACAAAGGGTGATTGTTTTAACTGGATCTGCAATGAGGGTCAATAAGGTAGTAAAATTAAAATATTGATAATACATAGATAACCTCCTCAATCACATAAAGTTGGGTTAGATTTTATAATCTAAACTGTTTGGATTAAAATTAACATAATGCGTTTTTCAAAATACGTGTTTTCCCTATTTCATAACTCACAAAATCCCCCTAATTTCTGTATATAATCTGCATTTATAACATAGTATGTTTTCTATTAAGTAAAAAGTAAACAAGTAACTAGAAATGCATCTTAGTTACAAACTTACTTCTTCCCTGTATTACAAGTGCAAAATACATACGTGATTTAAGTTTGTGCGCGGAGAATTGTTATGATAAACTGATGTCGGATCAGATAAATAAAGACTGAACGTGAAGATTAAGAAGATAAATTTTAGCGTACTAACAGTATTTTTGGGATGACATGGACTGTTAAAATTACGGAGTTTCGTTTTGAGAAATTAGAAAAATTCCAATGGTTAACCTAAAAATAAGCAGATGTTACATTATTAGAACAATTAGAACAGGAAATGCGTTGAATAACTAAACACAAAGCCTGGTTTAGTCAATTTCAACCAGCTGATTATAAATTCTAATTGTTATGTTAATCTCAAACCAAAATGGAAACACATGTTGTAAGAAAGCTAAACTTACAACAGAAAATAAAGGAAGTGGTCGAATCACTAGGGGGACATAAAGAAGAACAACATCATCAAACTGTTGTTTGAAAGGAATTTTTGTCTTGGACTGTTAAGTTGTTTTGTAGTTTAAAAGTTCTTACCAGACTAATCAAAACGATAAAAGTGAGTCTTGTAATATTCTAAAAGAAATGAAATGTATTGGTGGTTATAATAAAATATAAACATTTGTATACTTTTCATTGACTACTAACGAGTTTTGCGGTAACTGCCATAGCTGGGAGATCACAAAATCGTGACAGTCCAGCTACCAGACTTGTTGCTCGTTTAGAACTACACAGGGGATACGTACATCTTTAAAGTGTTGCTATGGCACAAACAATATCACACTCCCTGCAATTACTGGAAGTATAAATGGGTATTGACGCCAGATCAGTCATGTTATTGTGGGGAATATATCCAAACAATTGATCACATAGTTACAGAGTGCCCCCTGCGCTATTTTACGGAGGACTTATCTAGCATAAACAGAATCAGTAAAGCAGGTCTTAAATTGCTCGATGGATTGGACAGTGGCTTTGTGACAGGATGTCACTTTACGTTTTTATTCAATTATTATGTTATCAATTACTTTTGGATCTTTATCCAAATATACATCGCAGTTTTTTGAAATTAACAAATGGTAGCTGACAACAAACTATACGATATATACATATATACTACTAAAATAAAAATAATAATTTTCAAAATTGTATTTTATCCTATAATTTGTTATTTACATAGATATTAGTATTGAAACAAATATATCTTGGGTTGGTGCCCATGTACATTAATTACAAAATTGAGTGAATTCTAACCTATGCATAATATGTTTTCGGATATTGTATGCCCTTTTATATTACCTAAAAAGTTCAGGAAAAGTGTTAAAAATATTAAAGAGCTGTTAATGGTAGTGCCCAACTCATTACAATTTCAGATTCGTTACCAAAACCTTTACGTACTCCAAGAGTACCAATGTGGTGATCAGTCAGCATCACCGTCTCCATAAAGTAAGTAATCATCGTTGGAAGGTCATAGGTCACAGTTACGCAAGGAGCAGAGGCGCCAGCCATGCATATAATCGTTACTTGTTACTGTACTGTCACCACATTCCCTACCTGTACCTAAAAGTACCTATGTGGTGATCAGTCAGCATCGCCGTCTCCATAAAGTAAGCAATCATCGTTGGAAGGTCATAGGTCACAGTTACGCAAAGAGAGCAGAGGCGCCAGCCATGGATATAAACGTTACTTGTTACTGTACTGTCACCATATTTCCTACCTGTGACTCACAGAACTTACGTTACAATCAGTCAGCATCGCCGTCTTCATAAAGTGAGTCATCATCGTTAGAAGGTCATCGATCACAGTTATGCAAGGATGCCAGCCATGGTTGTCAACTTTACTGGATACTGTACTGTCACCACATTTCTTAACTGTACCTAACTGAACCTACATGGGGATCAGTCAGCATCGCCGTCTCCAGAAAGTGAGTCATCATCGTTAGAAGGTCATCGGTCACCGTTACACAAGGAGCCATGGTTGTTATTACTTGTTACTGTACTGTCACCACAACTCCTACCTGTACCTAACAGAACCTATATGGTGATCAGTCAGCATCGCCGTTACCAGAAAGTGAGTCATCATCGTTGGAAGGTCATCGGTCACAGTTACACAAGGATCAGAAGTGCCAGCCATGGTTATCATCGTGACCTGTTACCGCAGCGTCACTTTATTTCTCTACCAACGGTTGTACTTTGCATATGGATTCATCATGCTGTGAACTATTTTTCTTTTTAAAAACACTAAAATGAAGGTTGTTAATATTTAACTTCCTTTAATCATAATCGCAAATGTCAAGTGGTAGTTAAACTGAAGTGACACCGTTACTATTTGCCACTGTGTTCCCTAGTTCCCTGAAACTCAATATTAAGGTCAGGAACGGTGATTAGCGACGTTGATCTCCTTGGTGTTACAAGTAAGAAGCCGTTAGTTCGCGCAGCTCGTAGCATAATTTATGTAAGTTTCAGATGTTGCTGTATGTAGCCTTCAGTGACCGAACTGTTGGAATCGTTTAGCTGTCATTGTTGTAAGAGTCGCATCTTCCTTTATTCTACAACTGTAAACCAATAATTTTGTTTGTCGTGTTTATACTATCAAATTAAAATATATATATACAATTTTGTACTTAACTCCAAATATAATATTATTTCAGCCGATGTCATTATAATAATTAATTAGTAATTAATTTTATAATATAGTAAAATACTTAATTTTTATTTCTCTTTAATAATTAAAATGCATACTTATAGTCTTGCATGCGTATTCTTCTATCAAGCATGTAAATGATGCTTTGTTCCTGAACTATATCTATACCAATCAAACAATCCTACGTTTCACAGCCATAGTGTTCTTATTATTTTAATAACACATACCTGGTGTTATTTAAAAACTATTGTATACATTTTCACTCTTAACTAGGTATATATTAACTATTATAAAATTATACGTGTCATACATTGTTATTGGATAGTTTAATATAACATTTAAATATATTTTCAGGTAATAAAATTAATCTTAGTTAACATTAAATACAGTTTAAATTGTAATTTATAATATCCCATTTATATATCTTAAAATAATATGTTATTTTTTGCAATAATCTACATAATATCAATGCTAATGTAGTTTAGACCTGTTTACTAATCAAACGTATTAATTAATAGTGATTTATTTTAATGAAATTCTAACTGCGTATATACAACTGCAAGTAATTATGGAATTACAAAACAATCATATAAGCAACATATTAAACAACTATAAAAATTATGTAAGTGGTTGTAGCTAGCAACTTTCTACAAGATATTTTTATATTTTGTTTCAATACATGATTTAACCATTTTCCTTGAGATTCCATAAGGATTTTTGTCCATTTGCATAGCTCAAAACCCCAAAAGACCAAAACATTCTCAGTGAAAATTTAAACAGTAAGCCTCATTATTGTCGATTACAGTGAGTGGGGGGAGGGGGGTTTCTCCTACCCAACCACTCACTGTTGAACAAATACGACTTGCTTGTGTTTATGTTATAATTCAAATTTAAAATCATTTATTATTTCTTAAATTTATTTTTACATTGCAGTGTCTTTTTTAATCTCTCTAGCATATAGCTATTTGAGAGATCAACTAATTTTTCATAACAAAATATCTTTAATATATAGGTAATCTTAAAATAAATAACAAACGAAACAAAAATAAATATACAAATCAATAAGCACCAAGGAAGTCGAATAACATTTGTTATTCACTATACATACCAATTTTTGTTCAACAATGTAATTTTTTTAATATCAGTAGTCCTAATTTTCATTTTATTTTGGAATTCATATAAATTGATTATTTGATTGTTTAAAACTTCCTCCTGGATCACGACTGGCATTCCTAACTACATATAAGCTTCAAAGCACTAAACACTAACACAATGGAAACAAATAAATAAACAATATACATAACTATATAATATAAATATACAATAAATCGGCAGTAAATAAGTAATATTAAACACTATATAGACTATGAACAATTCAACAAAAAAATAAATAAAAACAAAAACAAATGAAGTCAATTATGTGCATGTAACATACTGTATGTATAATCCAAATAAATAACGATACAAATAACAACAAATAAAATCTAACAGAAATAAACACAATGGAATAATAAATAAATAAATAATATACATAACTATATAAATTAAATATGCTATAAATCGGCAATAAATAAAGAATATTAAATACTATAATAATGTTTAAAAATATGTTAACAATTGCAAGTGCTATAATAATTATGATTAGGCCTGTGATAAATCAAAATAAATTGACATATGTATACGAAATAAATACATATTTATTAAAGTAACCATTCAACGTCGACGGTTTAACAACCCCCCTCCCCCCACACAATGAAGTTACTCGCTGCTCATGTGAGTACTAGTTACTACTAGTAGACCACAAAAAGGAGTGCCATTCCTTTCTGAGCCACTGAACCTTGGTATTGTTCCCTTGTTTCAAAGCGTCGTGTTGAGGTAACAACATTGTTTGCCGCAAACAATGCTCAGGGCACAATACACTGGCAGGGAACTGGCACATGTTCTGTCACAAGCAAACAATAACAGAAGTGTGACATATGCTATCATAAACTGTGCTCTAGTGATTGCTGTGAACGAAGTGGTTTAAATTAACCAGTTATTTGCAGAATAAATTCTCTCGTGCATACTCATTTTTTATACTAACGAAAATTTCATTGATGACTTTGAAAAAAATAGTTAGGACGACCATACAGTAACTATAGCAAAAAGTTAATTTGTAAAAATTCATCAATAAAATTATTCATAAAAAAAGCTAAGAAAATCGGAAATTTAGGCTACATACAGAGTGTTAGTGAACTCTCTTTAAGCAAAATTATAGGTTTGTTCCTTGGGTCAAGACATAAAAAAAAACACCTTACAACCATTTGTCTAAAATGTCTAGATTTCTGTTAGTTGCTCAAATTGTTGAAAGTCACACCTGCACATATTTGCTGCAGCCAAAAAGGTGTGCTGAAAAATAAACTAGGATTTTATAGAATCCTAGAATGTTCTCTTTCCCTCCACTCTGACTCCATTCTGTACGGGCATCTCTTCACTCACCTTAAACAGATGAAAGACCATCCTTGATCTGCTGTATCATAAACTACACATCTTTCAGCTTTAGAAAAAAGCTTTAGTAAAACTACATTTGCTGTCATACTGATTTGTCATTGGGCTATTAATTAATGACACTTTCTAAGGAATAGTCGGCCTTAGTTTGTAACAATGACTACATTCGCTCATCTACACTCATCACACTCATTCGAAATCCATATTCGCCCATATCTTGACGATCGGCGTCTTATGAATAAAAGAAAAAAAAATTGTTGGTCTGTAAGTGTTTTTACAAATGTTTTTTAACTCAAGATTTATTTGAGTTATAAACTTCAAATTCGGGCTTCATGTGTGTCGTTATAGGTATTATGAATCGTTAACATTTCTTTGCTGTAACTAAAGCCGTTTCAAGATGGCGTTAATTTAAAATTGTTAATGTAAAATTTAATGAAAACCGTTATGAATACAACAAATGTTGACGAAAGATACAACATATAGAATTTAAAAACAAATCTAATGATAACTTGTTTGATAAAACCTAATGATTAATAGCTGAGTAATCGATTTTGACAACATTAACAATTATGGTACCAAACACCATACTTGTTTTTTACGATAATAATTAATCACGCACTGTACGAACGATATAACAATGGCATTCTCTCTCTCTCTCTCTCTCTCTCTCTCTCTCTCTCTCTCTCTCTCTCTCTCTCTCTCTCTCTCTCTCTCTCTCTCTCTCTCTCTCTCTCTCTCTCTCTCTCTCTCTCTCTCTCTCTCTCTCTCTCTCTCTCTCTCTCTCTCTCTCTCTCTCTCTCTCTCTCTCTCTCTCTCTCTCTCTCTCTCTCTCTCTCTCTCTCTCTCTTTCTCTCTTCTTGACTTATGAGTCAAGAAGTCATATAAGAACAGTATTCCTTATCATTTTAATCATATTGACAATAATTCCATGTTAAACAAATAATATACATAATGCATTTTCATTCTTATATTCGACAGTATAAGACGGTTCTGTGTCAAATATGATAGGAGGTAAGTGTTGAGGGGACTTTAAAGAAGTTTGGTTCTTATAGGAAACTCTTATAGAAGTCTTGGTATTGTGTTTTAGGTTGTGGTCAGTATTTTGTCCATATTATTTACAACTATTTGTGTCTCCTAGTTGCTATGGCTAATGAATGTTAGAGATTGTCATGCTTAAAAATAAGTCAAACTTGGTAACAAAGACCACACTCATATATTTAGGATTGACACTTTATATAATAAACTAGCTGTACCCGCCCGCTTCACCGGTCATAATACTGAGTTTGATTACATAATGTTATACAGTCAAAAGGTATTTGACTTCTAACCTAAATGGAAAAATTAGTTTAAAGACTTGCAATCAAAATATAAGTAAAAATTCCAGCAAATTCCAGAACATGAAAAATTACTAAAAGAAACTATATCTAAATACTTTGTTTTTTTAAAAACAATTATGATCTAATATCAAATTTAGAACAGCTGATGTTATATATAATTTACCACGCTGCACATAATTATTTTAATTTTAAAGTTTAGCCTACCAAAATTTTATTCAATTTGTTCTTATTTAAGAGCTATTAATCAAATAAATCAATTAATATAGCTCCATAAGAATACCATGGGAATTATGAAGGCAAGTGGGACCAAGTCCTGAGGTCAGAGAGGACAATGCTTTCTTAGTGAGCCTCTAGGGGCCAAGATAAATCTATGCCCAACAGTTAAAGTCAATTGGACGTATAGTATTTGTAGAAATAGTAATTAATGGTAAATGTCTTTAATATACGACAATTGTCTCTAAATCAATTAAATTTTGGGGTTCTCCATGTATAGCTCCATCACATGTATAGCCAGGTCCGATGAACTGGCTATACATGTGTTAAAATTAAATCTAAACATTTCCAATTAAAATCAATTTGTTCTCTTAGATAAAAAGTTTTAAAGTATAGACAAATCTGTAAGTCTACTTTTAGAGGGCACAAATTACTGTAGCTGACTCTGAATCAGTGAAATATCGGGTTTCTCACCATATTTAGCCATATCCTATGAACTGGCCATGCATTTGGTCAAACTGAATTGTGCATTTTCCGATTAAAATCAGTTTCTTCTCTTAGATAACAAAGTTTCACAGTCTAGGAAAATCTTTACGTCTACTCTTAGAAACTGTAAATTAACCAATTTGATTTACGCGCACAGATTGAAAATCTAGCTCTACCTAAGGATGGACGAGGTGAGATAGAGTAAAAAGTCATAGGGCCAAAATTGCAGATCGTCTCAAATCAGGCACAGAACATGGTGTTAGTTTTGCTGTAGAACCGTTCATTTAGCCAGTACAGTCCAATTAGAGAAACGCTGTTTTTGACATTTAAAATTGTTAGCACTAAAAAGGCTTCCATCTTCGATTTACTAAGAATTTTTCAAAATCCCTTCTTATTGCACATCTACAACATAAGACCTTTGACTCTACACAATGTCGGCCTCATCGGCTTAATATTTTTTTAGTTATAGCGATGAGTAAATGAGTCAGTGGTATTTGACTTTTGTATGTATAGATTAAAATCAACAGGGGATATAATTCCTGTTTATATCCAAACCATTTATTCAATGTACACTTTCCATGTGATATTGGAGAATTCTATAATATAACTATATTGTGGTTGTTTTTATTTTACTCAAGAGAAAGACATTAGTCCCTTGACGAAAGTCTTCTGGTCAGAATGGCTTATTTGATTTCACTCTACAGATTAACATTGAGATTGTTCACAATCGATACGGAAATCAAATTTGACGCTTCGATCTGATAGTGGAACGAATCTGAGTTCAATCGTAGGGCAAATAGCAGGTAGGCTAATGACCATCGTTACATATTCAGTGAGAAGCGGTTTTATCTGTAACACAGTTACTCGTCCAGCGTGCTGATAGCCAGCAGCTGAGGTTACGTGATCCCGGAGTCAGCAGGGAAAGTGATCATCTCCATCCTTTCACCAGGGCCAGTCCACCCACCTCCTGCCCGCGCAATATCGATTGTTGTACATCGACTCTTACTTCAACGATTACTTCATTTGACCTTTCCTACTACAGTAGAACGTCGATTTACCGAACGTCAGTTATCCGAAACGTCAGTTAACCGAACCAAACCTGAAAACAATATTTTTTTTATATACGCAAAATACACGTTGTAAATTTATGTTCCAACACTTATATTTAATATTTTTTTATTTTTTAATAAACGTACCATACTACAGTAACTGTATACAGTACATATAGTGCATATTTTATTACGAAAAAGAAATTATAGTTAGCGCACAGCCCGCGCGGCGTACCGCTTCTGCCAGACTCGGTGCCTGCGCCGTAACATCGAGCCTTCCAGGAAACGACGAAAATAAACAACGGGCGCGCCGTGCACCTACCACTGTCTAGTCTGAGCTTCACTGTCAAGCGTTTGTACTACAGTAATTGACATTGAATGTGCTCAGTCGCTTGTTAATCGTCATTCACTCGTGTAGTGCAGCGCTGAAACTTTGTAAAGTTGTTTGTTTTCTTTAAGCTAGTGTTGAATAGTATTAGACTCAAGTTTCAGGAACATTAGTCCAGTAAATTTTAACTGGACTACTTAACACAAAATTAAAGTATTATGTGGATACAGTACTTAAATGTGTTGTGTTTTTAATTTCAATATGCCCAATCCATTACATAAACTTATCAATAAGCGTCTATAACGGCATGGTTAAAAATATGTTTGATTATCCGAACATGTCGTTATCCGAACACCCTGAGGTCCCAATTAGTTCGGATAATCGACTCTCTACTGTATGTCAAAATGCAAAGCCGGATTATGATGAGTTGTTTTTGCGTTTGAATGCCAAATAATTCAAAATTTAGCAATTGAGAACGTTGTTATTGCTAAAAGTGGCCAGGATATAGTATTTAATTATTATATTACATATATGTACAGTATATGTTTTCCTGGGAGCAACAAAACGGAGAAAAAAGTGATGGGAAAACAAGATTAAAAATTGTTATATGATAATTACAATTTACAAAACAAAATAGTTGTGTGTCAATGTTAAAATATTGATATCCCACCCCATGTGGGATATCAATATTTTATGAAAGGGATTATGAAACCTGGATATATCCAGGTTTCATAATCCCTAAACACCTACTCATCTAATTGAAATAAGACAGATAATCTCTTATCTGTGAAATTGATAGTCATTAACTGTGTGATCCATAGTTTGAAGTTTAGCTCCACGATTAGTGCCACTCCCCACTATTAGTTTTAGTTGTTGCATCTTCGTTTGTTTGTGTACAGTTGAGCAGTCAATTTCTTACGAATACAAAGAAATGCCCTTTTGCCTATGAGAGTCATAGGGTCTGATAGCAGCAAAACTGCCCTTACCGTTCAACTTTCAACCTTATCCCACATTGTAGTCCAACTCAGTTTTGGCCAGGATATACTTGAAATCATCTAAGCGGCTTGTCGAAGAGGTAGTTTTCTAAATATAAGTTGTCCAGCACGTTGAAATATATCTTATAACACTAGAACATTTGTAATAGATTTTCAACGAGAATGCCTAGTTAGTTAAAATTGTATGCAAAGGAACAAAAGCACGAAATATTTACTTAACTACAGTTAATTTTTATCATTATTTTATTTTTCGTATGAATACTTATTTATTCTTAAAATGTTATACTGAGTAACTGCCGTGGCTCTTGGTACCCAAGATGGGGCTTTGTCCGTCCCCTAACACATTGCCTCCAGATGTTCCGGTCTATTGCCTCCTCTTCTCTTCTTCCCAGCCTTCTGATATCTTTTCTAATCTAGTCTCGCCATCTCAAATTGGGTCTTCCTGGTGATAACTAAAGCTATATAATTATAACTATAAAAAGGCTCCAATTGACGTAAAATATTTATAAGGTTAATTTTTATTATTATTATTACCTCATAGCTGCATTGATATGAGCTAAATTTTAGTCGTAGATCAAGTTTTGGAAGGTAAGAGACTAAATCTAAAAGTTGTTTACAATACCACTGTACGTGTACGGGTGGATGGGTGGGTATTTATCGAAATTCAAAATAGGATAGTCTCCTCATTGCACTTATAACTTTTTGTCAAATATATTTCTGCTGAAACTATCTAGCCCAAGAATATACTCCATAAGACTAAAAAATACAAAAATAAACTGTTTATTAAAACTGACACATAAGTAATAAAAATAACAGAGTAAGTATTAAAAGTCGTTTAACTATAGGATATAGTATGCCTTTTCGATATTGATAACTAGTTAGTATGAAGTACATGAGTGCTATCTGCAATTTTTATTCAGATATATAATTGTATAATGTTAAATAAATATGTAACATAGATATTTTTTCAGTATCAAACAATTATACTTTTTGAAGTCAAATATTTAATATATATATTGGTAATGACTGAATATTTCATCAGGAATAGGAAATACTAATTTCGTTGCGTTTCTCAAATTTGTGTATATTTACCACTTCTGGGTTAACAATTAATATTTGTTCAAGAATTATTGTGTGCCCTTACAAAAGTGTGGCCCCACAAACTTAAATATACGAATAGTAATGTTTGTAATTGGAAGACTTTTCACCTTTACAGTTTGTATCAATCTTTTGATTATTCCTCAGTACATTTGAGGTGAAACGTTTCACATCTGTCTCCAAGTATGTTGATTGTTATTGTTTATTAGGTCTGTAATAATTACTGGTCTTAGATATCGTGAATGTTGAGTGAGTACTGTCAGAAATTCTCAACTATTGGTGCATCATAACACCTCTATAGTGTATTTATTGAATGACCCGACTTAACTCCAGAGCGCTCTTACAGCAAATGATGGAACTACAATGAGTTTGAGAATGATGATAATAGTAATATAATAATTTGTTCCATCTGCTTTTTACATTATTATATATACAATTTAATTTTTTTGGAACTATAGCTAACCACTTTACCAGTTGTGTGGTTAGCAGAAATATACAAAAAATAACATAAAAAAGAGTTAAGTTATAATGATAACCATTAGTTTATAGTTAGAATATTATGTTTCTTATTACTATTGGATTTTATTTGTTGTTATTTGTACGGTTATTTCTTTGGATTATACATACATTACATGCACATCGTTGATTTCATTTGTTTTTGTTTTTATTAATTTTTTGAATTGTTCAGAGTCCATATAGTAATTAATATTGTTTATTTATTGCCGATTTATAGTATATTTGTTTTATATAGTTGTGTATATTATTTATTTGTTTATTTCCACTGTGTTAATATTTAATGCTTTAAGGCTCATGTGGATTTAGGACTACCAGTCATGATCCAGGAGGAAGTTTTCAGCAATCAAACAATTAATTGAGATAAACTCCAAAATAAAATAAAAAATTAAGATAACTGATATAAAAAAATTACATTTTTGAAAAAAATGACTCTAATAATAAATAACAAATGTTGTTTGGTTTCCTTTAACTATGTTTCCTTGGTGTTTGTTGATTTGTTTATTTATTTTTGTTTGGTTTTTAGTTACTTTAAGATTACTCATATATTTAAATATTTCATTATGATAAAATTAGTTGATCTCTCAAATAGCTATATGCTAGAGAGATTAAAAAAACACTGCAATGTAATATCAATTTAAGAAATAATAAATGATTTTGAATTAAAACAAAAATTAATAAATGTCAACAATCCCATTTCATATAGCGTCCAAATCAAACTTGTGTTTAACACACACGATCATCAAAAATACACTTAATTACAACTATGAAAATACAAACGTACACATACAAACTACATACATACATGTAGATATAATTTAGGACTAAAGAATAAACCTAAAAACATTCAAAGCACATTCAACTATTAACATTAAACTTATGAGATAATGTAAATAATAATAATTATATATAAAAAATGGCATTAGAGTTATAGAAGTACTAACCATTATTTGAGATACATACATGAAAACATACATGAATTCAATTGCAACAATGTGACGAACCAATGACGACACGATTTTAAGCCAGTTGCAATAATAACAATGCCTGCACTCTTGCCAAGTTTCAGTTCTTTGAATGCACCGCAACTTTTTTATAACTGAAATGTTTAATATTGAAAATCTGAGTGTTAGTAAACATATTATGATGGCGAACTTTAAATTATTATTTCCTATTGTTTAAAAATTGCAATTAACGCTTTATTTATATTTTTTCCTGTTGTATTACCAAATTATAAATGCCTCTTTAAACGGAAAAGTAGTGCTCTTGGCAACATCGCACGTCAGAGGTACACTCAAATGCCACTAGGCGCGCTCGTGCCAAGTTGGGTTATTCATTAAATAAAGTATAAATGTAGAGGTGAATCTCGAGGGCTAGTTTATTGTAGACAAAATCCTTAGCTACTAGGGCAGGAAGCGAACCATTAGGAACAATATGTCATATCTAACAATTCATGCATGGAGCTGCAGAAAAATACAGTCTGCACGGTAAGAAATGCTGTTTATTTTACATTTAATGTTGGTAAACCATTTTCAAACAAAACATTAAATTTATCTTTTAGCATGGCCTTCATATTTAAGCTATTTACTGTCGTCTGAAATATAAATTGTCTCAATCAGCCTTGAGACCTAGTGAGTGTAGTCAAACAGATAGGAACTCTGTGCTACTTCAGAATTCTTATACACATTTAATAAACATTGGTTTTTATAAGAAAAAAATCAAGGCTTTGAAGCTAGTTTGTAATGATATCTCGTTTTACACTGTGTACAGTACGATTATTGATTTTTTCTTGAATTGATTTTCCTTTTTTTTAATTAATTTATTCAAATAGCATTGTTAGGGAAGGTAAAGAGTTGCTATCCTTTAATTTTAAAAATTAAGTATCGTTATTTTTTGTACAGGTGTGGAGGTCTTAATCATTAATATATTTTTTTTCTTTGTGTGGCTCCCATAATTGGGCCCTTGGTCTGTTGGGGTCGCAGTTGTTTTTCACAGGTTTCAGTGAGTATGTTATCTTTAGTTTCGTTTGATTTTTGAATATATCTGTTTGAATACAAATAAATCTTATGTTTAATAATTTATCCTATATCTGGTTGTATTTAGACTGTATTATATATTATTGTATTATAACCAAGAACGTATTATATAATTTGGAGTACTTTATTTAGACCCTTAATTTATAATTGTGTTTCTTCCGTTATTTTTTATTTCAATTTTTTTTTTTTTATTTTTCATAAAATGTAACTTTTTACTGTGATTAATATTTTTACCTGTGAAACTGAACTATACATGTGAAAACAATAAATAAATACATTATTATTATTTTGTACATCCGATTGTAGTAGCGATTTCACCATCACGAGCCACCGTTCCAACTCTCCAGTTTTCCTCGTGGAAAGTCAGGGATGGGAAGTCGTTACTTACTCTTCCCAGAGGAACACCTTGACATTACCATCAGTAGGACTGACGTCTATACTAACCGTGCATACCAACCGAGAATACTAACCGTGCAAATATTGCATCAGTCATGATTATTTAGATAGGTAACAGCTTTTGTGTTTTGTTATATTTTAATTTCAGTTTTTAACAATTTTCGATAGTGTTGTATGCTAAAATTTGCATATAAGACAACACGAATTTATTAGGATGTTAGCACAAGAAAAGGTACAAATATACTTGTGATCAGTTTAGATAAATCACATTTATGGACCTCCCAGCGAAGATTTTTACCCGTGGTTAACCGAACTTGATCTTTAACTTATACTCTAATAAATGTGTGTTGTGCGAGATTCGTTTGTATTGTTTTTATATCAACTCGTAATACGCTAGCAAAAAAAAAAAAAAAAATACATTAGACAAACATATATTCTATTCAGCGATAGTTGAGAGTGAAGCTCCGCCCACAGCTGGTGTGATGTAGGCGCTAGGCCGATTCAAATGTTGCTGAAGTAATGAACTGTCCTTTCTGCCTGAGCCTGAATTACTGACTGCCAATGAATCAGTCTAGTTGTATATTAAGGGTCCATGTGGACACCCTCTTTTTGTTGGCCGGCGCCCTTGTGACAGCGACAGTCTAGGCGGAACCTCACTCTCAACTCTCACCGAACGAACCGTTTATTTTAAATAAGCATCGTCTTACTTCACTTCTATTTATAATCGAGTAAAATGTATTATATTTTAATTTATTCAAGTTTGCATTCAAAATTATTTGTCTGTCTTTGAAGAGGTGGAAAAGGATGATCCAGAGGAAGATCAGTGGCACGAGGGAAAGGCGTTCTTATGATTCTGTATACACTCACGCGTCATTAGCAGTGTATATATATATATATGTATATATATATATATATATATATATATATATGTAGACTTGTGCAACTGTGCTGATTTATGCAGAGTACAGCATGATATTTATCCATGTATGTAATCGTGCTTGGTACTAATTTTTACAATTTTAATATTTAAATAAGGATAAATACGCAGTTATCTCAAGATGTAACGGTTTTACATAGATTTATGATGGTTACAAATGGCGCGTATCGAAAATAACTAAATAAATTATTTGGCGGGTGTCCATACAGTTGGTTACATGGGATTCTCGTTACACTTTTGGAGTAAAACCTGTATTTATCACATTACAAGAATGACACCCTCCTTCATTAACAACCTCAGTAAGAAATTAAAATCTCTCACAATAATTGACTTATTTTACTCACGTTACGATAGCTTCCTATTTATGTTAACATTGATACTGTTCATGAATTATTCCACATTCACATAAATATGCACAACAACTTATTAACTTATTTTGATATATATAAAACACTTGCTAACTTACTTACTGTATACATCGTAGGTTAGCAAAAACAATAAAGTGATAAATGTTCTGTTTGCAGATGATAAAATAACGTGATAGTACTTTTCTGAGGTGAAAATGGAAAAGATTCTTTGAAAGATGTTAAAAACTGTATCATCTGTGGTACATAATAGTAATCAATTTATTCATATTTACCTTTTCTCTAACATTAGGATTATTGGTAATCTACTAGCAGTACGGGATTGGTTTTAGTCATACCTATAGATTATAAAGCAATATACTGAGATATCGGCAGTCAATGGGGCTGTCTATCAGCGGCGTTACACCTCCTCTGAGACTTGTGCAGTGACTGGGTTGTCTCAAGGGTCCATCCTAGGCCCAATCCTACTTGCTTTATATACAAACGATCTACCTTCAAGTGTTGATCATTCCGGAGTCTATATTTTTGCTGACGACACCTCCCTTTCCTTGTCTAGTCCTAATAGCGATCTGTTGGAACCACTCGCTTTTTTTGGATGCAAACAGCTCGCTTCAATGGTGTGACAATAACTTACTCTTTTTTCAAAATAATAACCTACTTTTTAATTTTCAAAATGTCCAATTTTCCATTGAAATTACAAAATAAACCTAGTTTACCTTTAGATGAATAGCAGATAAATTTTACTAAAACTGTCAAATTTCTGGGCGTGACTCGTGATGAAAATCTAAAATTCCATTCACACATTGAACATGTTTTTAATCGCATAAGCTCAGGTATTTTTGTCTTGAGGACTACGGCCGGTTATGTAGGTTCTCGTGTTCTCCTTTCCACCTACTACGGCTTTCTGTGTCCTCTTTTGGTTTATGGAGTCCCTATGTGGAGTTGTGAGAGCCAAAGAATAATGCAACCGTTTAGACTTCAGAAAAAGGCTACGAGAGTTATTTTTTGTTCGGTAAATTCTAATCTTGCAGAAACATCATCCTGCAAGTAAATTCTAATCTTGCAGAATTCAGGACAAAACTGAAAGGAATATAACAAATTCTTTATATTCCTTTCTGTTTTGTCCTGAATTCTTTGTAGTCTGACAACAACTTGAGCTCATTTAGCTTGACTGAGTCAGTTAGCTAAATTACTTAGTATCTTTTCACATTGTATTATAATTTAATTTAGTTTTGAATTTTCCAAAGTAACTTTGTATTTCTGTTGTCAATGTGGAATAAAGAGATTACGACTTATGACTTCATATCCAACATTTTAATAGTCATGACCAGACCAAAGCCAACAAACAACTTTCAAAGCAGTTCAGTCAGATATGCAGTGCACATGCTTGTTTTGGAAGCACGGATAAATAAACTAATGTTTTATTTGCCCTATTGTTGAGTAATAGCAATGAAACCTACGTCAGTAGGTGTCTCAGTTGTTACTAGAAAAGTTTACACATCAGCCCATGATGACAGCTAACCTCAGTTGGTTTTAGTAACACCACAATAAATGGTGTGATGAGAATATACATACTTTAGAGTTTAGTGTCAGACCCAACTCAGATAGATGGCTTCAAATAACGAGATTTTCGCATAACCAACTTTCCTGTTTTGCATTTTGCGTACTTTCCTCGTCCGTAGATTTTGAAAACAATTATTTAAGTGGGCACTGTATGATGATGCACAAATGCTAACATTGCACTATTGTGATGACGCGTAAAAGGCTGCAAGGCGGAGGCAAGTTCGTGTCGGGGGGGTCCATTGTGCTTGTAAACGGCTTCCGGGGACCACTCCTGTTGATTGCCTAACTTGCCAAATGTCACTCCTTCACTGAGCCTTACGTAAATAATGGCAATGTAGAGCGACTCAGGATCTTGGCCTTGAAGAAGACAGATAATCTGTTATACTTTTACATATCTCAATTTCCATTTTATATAATTATTATCATTTGTATAATCACAACCACTGTTTATTTACAAAATCTGCTAATTACGAAAGCTTAACACTTCAGCCAAGTTATAAAGTGAATTCAAATAATTATTTGAAGTGCAACACAGGCATAAGGATCATATTAATTGATAAATAAGTCTTATAGTGCCCTTCTGGATCGAATCTATGTAAACAAAATAATAATTATACAGTACATAATGTAACACTATCGGACAGTTAGATGCTATGATTCATGTTTTTGTTACTATTTCCACTCAAACTAACAGATTTTTACAGTTCCCCCCATTAATACGTCTGTTTGCATTATACGATTTCTATTATTTTAATTACCATGACACATTTAATGTGAATAGAATCTAGATTTTCAGGTAACCACCTTATTAAAGTGATATTTACACGTGACGTTTCGCCCATAATGTGATGTTGCATCATCAGTGGTATCACTGAGACCTCTCTAAATCACAATTACATGTTAATGGAACATGTAGATTTTGGTTATAAATTGGACGATTAAGCCTTAGTACTTATTTATAAAGATGTTGTCCATAAAGTATTTTAAAATAACTTAACGTTATTTTCTATCTGATATATATTGAAAATTGCCCACTGATTCGTCCATACACGAACGGTAGTACATAAAATAGGGCATGGGTTTTCGTGCTGGACTTGATTTATTTGTTTTGAATCATATACATTATTTTAGATAAAAGGTATTCTTCATAATAGTTATGATAAGCTAAAAGAGAAATGGCAAATATCTCAGTGATGTTTGGAGTGTGTGGTAATATTGGTTTGATGAAGTTGGTCTCACCGAGAGAGCGAGAGAGAGAGAGAGAGAGAGAGAGAGAGAGAGAGAGAGAGAGAGAGAGAGAGAGAGAGAGAGAGAGAGAGAGAGAGAGAGAGAGAGAGAGAGAGAGAGAGAGAGAGAGAGAGAGAGAGAGAGAGAGAGAGAGAGAGAGAGAGAGAGAGAGAGAGAGAGAGAGAGAGAGAGAGAGAGAGAGAGAGAGAGAGAGAGAGAGAGAGAGAGAGAGAGAGAGAGAGAGAGAGAGAGAGAGAGAGAGAGAGAGAGAGAGAGAGAGAGAGAGAGAGAGAGAGAGAGAGAGAGAGAGAGAGAGAGAGAGAGAGAGAGAGAGAGAGAGAGAGAGAGAGAGAGAGAGAGAGAGAGAGAGAGAGAGAGAGAGAGAGAGAGAGAGAGAGAGAGAGAGAGAGAGAGAGAGAGAGAGAGAGAGAGAGAGAGAGAGAGAGAGAGAGAGAGAGAGAGAGAGAGAGAGAGAGAGAGAGAGAGAGAGAGAGAGAGAGAGAGAGAGAGAGAGAGAGAGAGAGAGAGAGAGAGAGAGAGAGAGAGAGAGAGAGAGAGAGAGAGAGAGAGAGAGAGAGAGAGAGAGAGAGAGAGAGAGAGAGAGAGAGAGAGAGAGAGAGAGAGAGAGAGAGAGAGAGAGAGAGAGAGAGAGAGAGAGAGAGAGAGAGAGAGAGAGAGAGAGAGAGAGAGAGAGAGAGAGAGAGAGAGAGAGAGAGAGAGAGAGAGAGAGAGAGAGAGAGAGAGAGAGAGAGAGAGAGAGAGAGAGAGAGAGAGAGAGAGAGAGAGAGAGAGAGAGAGAGAGAGAGAGAGAGAGAGAGAGAGAGAGAGAGAGAGAGAGAGAGAGAGAGAGAGAGAGAGAGAGAGAGAGAGAGAGAGAGAGAGAGAGAGAGAGAGAGAGAGAGAGAGAGAGAGAGAGAGAGAGAGAGAGAGAGAGAGAGAGAGAGAGAGAGAGAGAGAGAGAGAGAGAGAGAGAGAGAGAGAGAGAGAGAGAGAGAGAGAGAGAGAGAGAGAGAGAGAGAGAGAGAGAGAGAGAGAGAGAGAGAGAGAGAGAGAGAGAGAGAGAGAGAGAGAGAGAGAGAGAGAGAGAGAGAGAGAGAGAGAGAGAGAGAGAGAGAGAGAGAGAGAGAGAGAGAGAGAGAGAGAGAGAGAGAGAGAGAGAGAGAGAGAGAGAGAGAGAGAGAGAGAGAGAGAGAGAGAGAGAGAGAGAGAGAGAGAGAGAGAGAGAGAGAGAGAGAGAGAGAGAGAGAGAGAGAGAGAGAGAGAGAGAGAGAGAGAGAGAGAGAGAGAGAGAGAGAGAGAGAGAGAGAGAGAGAGAGAGAGAGAGAGAGAGAGAGAGAGAGAGAGAGAGAGAGAGAGAGAGAGAGAGAGAGAGAGAGAGAGAGAGAGAGAGAGAGAGAGAGAAGAGAGAGAGAGAGAGAGAGAGAGAGAGAGAGAGAGAGAGAGAGAGAGAGAGAGAGAGAGAGAGAGAGAGAGAGAGAGAGAGAGAGAGAGAGAGAGAGAGAGAGAGAGAGAGAGAGAGAGAGAGAGAGAGAGAGAGAGAGAGAGAGAGAGAGAGAGAGAGAGAGAGAGAGAGAGAGAGAGAGAGAGAGAGAGAGAGAGAGAGAGAGAGAGAGAGAGAGAGAGAGAGAGAGAGAGAGAGAGAGAGAGAGAGAGAGAGAGAGAGAGAGAGAGAGAGAGAGAGAGAGAGAGAGAGAGAGAGAGGAGAGAGAGAGAGAGAGAGAGAGAGAGAGAGAGAGAGAGAGAGAGAGAGAGAGAGAGAGAGAGAGAGAGAGAGAGAGAGAGAGAGAGAGAGAGAGAGAGTTGAAATACATTTATCATGCTTGGAATTAATTTTTTTTTTATTTTACAGTAGTCAATCACTTAAACACTAAACTATTTATTGGTGTTAAATGTTTGCTATTGAATATGTTTTTCGAAAATGATTTTAAATTAAATTAGAGTTATATTAGAAACACATGCATTAGAAATAAATTTTAAATGTTTGATTAGTTACTGAAATAAATATGGTTAAATACAATACTAAATAAAACTAATTAAATATAGTAAATATGAATTATTCCATAAATAGCTATACTTTTTTAAAATTATCATGTGATTGTATATACATATGTCTATGTATTATTTTATTTATTTAAAACGAGTTGAAATGTCATGTACTCACTTATACACGTGGGACAGTATTAGCCTAGCCACCCACCCATTCACGTACAGTATCACTTGCACACCCACCCACACATACACTTAAGGTAGAATTGACCTACCTACCCACGCAGTCACGTACAGTGGCACTTGTGCAACCACCCACTCATGCAAGTAAATTAGTAGTGAAACACCCATTCACACCTACACGTGCGGTAGTATTAGCCCACCCACCCATAGATTTACAGTTGTATTGTAAGTAGCACATCACACAAGGATTGCTAAAAACTACTAGAATTGTTATGCGTTATGATATCATTACGCAATTTACGAACAACCTAGAAAAGGATTTTATAAAAACTGTGAACATTACTTTTTCATTTTATTTTCAAACAATTGCTTGATCAAGTATTACTGCTAAACTTAACAATTTAATAACATTAAAATTTGCATCTAATATTTATGAAATCTCACATATAAGTAAATTGTGTGTGGAGAACTAAATTTAAATAGCTTGGTTGATGTGAAAAGTACAGTTGATGTTTTACTTCATGAACATTTCTCACTTGTGCATTACTCACGAGTTATGTAAACAATAGCAAGAAGCTGAGTTGAAGCAGGGAAGACATTAACTGTTGCAAAAGAGCGCGTCAGTCGGGATGCGGAATGGGTGTTGTAACCTTTCAATGGGAACTGAAGACGGGCAACGGGTGAAGGTCTGTACCATCTCACAGGGTCCCACCGACCTTTCCCCTGCTCTACACCCGTGTCAGTTGAGGGAAGGATGTCGTACAGTAAGGGTGGTTCAGGTGTCATCGGGATTGACTATTGTTAAGTTAAATACTGACTTTCAAACTTACGTACTTAGAAGGAATAAGGAAAACGAAGAGTGCACAGTCAGTGAAAAATAAAACTAAAATGGGAATGAAATTCACCAGGTACTTCACGAAAAATACCAAAAACGTACTTTCTCTTTCAAGGATTCGGCCTCCAATATTTATGGTATCATATCACTTTAAGTATATTATAGGTAAAAACCTGTTATAATGAACCATAAGATTTTATCAGTCGAAATTAAGAAGTTTTATAAAATGTTTATAGTTAAATATGCGAAACTTTAATTGTAATTCTTGTTAATAAAAAACTCTCGATGTCACCTTATAGTCCACACTATTGTGCCTTTAAATAAACGTTGTGTTCACTATAACTAGGCGAACATTACACTTGAAACACAAATAATATTTAGTACCCTGGTGATACGACTATATCCAATATAGAGCTGATCTCCCAGCGATCAAAGAAGATTGCAACATTTCAAAATATTTGAAACAGGCCAAAAACGGATAAAATTAAATGGATTGGTATAACATAAACTGATATTTAAAATGGAGGCACGTTAAGACAAAATTTTATATTGGAATGCTTATCAGGGGGTGACAAAAAATAGTCGATAAAAAACGTGACCTTGTGAAAGAAAATGTAAAAGAATGAAAAAAGGTTTGGTTAATAAAATCTACTCACCAAACTCACATGTTTTGATTGTGCACATACGTGAATAATAACAACTTTGACTAGAAATATTTGAATTTAATTTTGTATATACAAAAAATTCCAACACTGCCATTTAACTATATGAATTGTAGTACATAAGGAAAATGATTGAATAATTTGACGATAGATTCAACTAAGAAAAGTTTCAGGTATTCAAGATCTTTTCCCAGGTGTTACGACATCCATAATATGATGCGCAAATATGGAGGATAACGACTTAGGAACAGAACGTAAACACCGAAATGACGCTGTCTCGACTAGGTTGAAATAGGCAGGAGTGAAAGTGTTTCTAAATGCAAGTCAGGAAAGACACGTCACAAGAAATTTGCCAGAATTCGAATAATAAACTTTCCAATACGAGGTGTTGAATAAGATTAGAATTCAGTGCTAATGAAATTGAGTAACTTGAAATAAAGTATGTGAAAATGTTTCTAACTTATTCTTCAAATTACTTTTCGTATAGATTCAGTTTTAATAATAGACTAAGGAACTCCCCAGCACGCTTCGCGTACCATCTCCGACGATCGATTCACTCGATACACCTCGGCCTTCGGTCCCGGCATTTTACTTATATCTTAAAATAATAGTAAATAAACTGTATAACGTAGAATCACAACACAGTTAGTATATTTACATTAAGAACTAAAGAAACAGTGTACAACGTTTCAGCTCTCTACCTACATGGGAAGTTGGAGAATTAGTGATGAGTGAGTGACCGAGTCAGGGATTTGTCTTTAAGATATGGATATATATGGCACAAGTTGATAAATGATTTTTTTTTTTTGTTAAACAGTATTCTCAAATCAACTTTATTTTTCTTAAGGCTAGCGTTTTGATAGTCTTTTTGAGATTAGGATGATAAATATCTTTGATGATCGGGCAGGAGTGTTTTTCCGATATTCAGCTCTTTCCTTCTGTTCCTATTCGTAATCGTGGCTAACACCTTCTATCCAATTCTACAGTTAACTTCCAAATTCTATAGTTAACTTCCCAATTCCTCGATGCTTAACTTATTTACAGTTAGTTTTAAAGTACTTAATTAATATATAGAATTATTGTTATTTTAAAATTGAAGATGGTCATCATCAAATTAAGATGAAGTAATTATTCAGACACATAGTTCTTTTCACGAACAGTTTTAGTTCATTTATAAAGGAGACAGACAAACTGAAACTCATAAACTTGGTATCGAAGCAGATATTTTTAAGAGCATTTCTGCTTCATTTATCAAATGTTCGTTCAAAATTTAAGTAATGTAAATTCACACTGCTTTTATTTTTACTCTCCTTCCGCTTGATGTCATTGAGCCACTCTCACAGGATCTCAACTCGATGTCATGATTTCTTTTTCCTTCCCGGATTGGGTTTCTTTGACGAGATTTCTGTTCCAATTCCTGTACAGTAGGACTGGCTTTAAATAATGTCCTGGGAAGCTTGCTTGATTAGAGTCCTGCATATCATGCCAACTTAAGGATTACTCGCACTAGTAGGTTTTTTGATATTTTTTTATAATGTAAATTATTTTAAGAAATAGTATGCGTGAATATCAAGTAGCCTTGATTATGATATTTATTTATTTGAGTATACATAACAGCCACAGACAACGAAGTCCTTACATCTATTAAGACAACAGTTTACAAAAAAAACTATAATGCAGTACATATGAAAATAAAGGAATTAAGTACTTCAAAACAATCACTTGGCTAAGTTAAATAAAAAATAAAATATTCTTTGCAATGTCAACAGTAAATGGAATTTAAAAAATATACTGTTAAATTGCAATAACATGGCATCTACATATTAACAGAAACTAGTTATACAATCCAAAAATATACTGTACTTGTACAACTGTCTAAAATATCAACATCATTTCTATGCGCATTCGAAAATCTAAGAGCCTGAAATATGTAAAAACTGTAGAACTGTAAGGTGTTATATCTTGGAATGAAAAATACTGTGGATGAACGCAAATTATCTACAGTTTATTTACAGCTAGCTTGGCTTTATTAGATTAAGACAAAGGGATTATATGAAGATCAAGAAAATAGGCCTCTTGCTAGTCTACTGATTAGCACTTCTGCTTCATATGTAGAGGCTCACGGGTTCAAATAGGCCTCTTGCTAGTCTAGTGATTAGCACTTCTGCTTCATATGTAGAGGCTCACGGGTTCAAATAGGCCTCTTGCTAGTCTAGTGATTAGCACTTCTGCTTCATATGTAGAGGCTCACGGGTTCAAATAGGCCTCTTGCTAGTCTAGTGATTAGCACTTCTGCTTCATATGTAGAGGCTCACGGGTTCAAATAGGCCTCTTGCTAGTCTAGTGATTAGCACTTCTGCTTCATATGTAGAGGCTCACGGGTTCAAATAGGCCTCTTGCTAGTCTAGTGATTAGCACTTCTGCTTCATATGTAGAGGCTCACGGGTTCAAATAGGCCTCTTGCTAGTCTAGTGATTAGCACTTCTGCTTCATATGTAGAGGCTCACGGGTTCAAATAGGCCTCTTGCTAGTCTAGTTATTAGCACTTCTGCTTCATATGTAGAGGCTCACGGGTTCAAATAGGCCTCTTGCTAGTCTAGTGATTAGCACTTCTGCTTCATATGTAGAGGCTCACGGGTTCAAATAGGCCTCTTGCTAGTCTAGTGATTAGCACTTCTGCTTCATATGTAGAGGCTCACGGGTGCAAATAGGCCTCTTGCTAGTCTAGTGATTAGCACTTCTGCTTCATATGTAGAGGCTCACGGGTTCAAATCCCTGGAGGACCACTACCAATTTGCTTTGAGGGATTTGAACCGTTGTCCCATAACAACTTTTGTAGAATAAGTAAAAAATTCCATTGGTAAAAAAATATAACAGCAAAAGTAGCTAAAAGAAGATTTTATATTTCGATTGTTCCCTTAAATAAATTGTCTTTTTATATTTTGATTTTATTGATTGATATTGATTGAAGATTTTATATTTTGATTGTTCCCTTAAATAAATTGTCTTTTTGTAAAAAGAGTAGCAACGTTATTGAGTGTATTTAAGAAGTCCAATCAAGAAGTAGGATTAACGTCCTTAGTTCTAGAATCAAGTATAAAAAATAGAAGGAAAAAACATGCAGTAACGTAAAAAAATTTGCAATTTGTTAATAATTTCACAGGAAGTGATCGGAATAGTTAAATTTGACATTAAGCCTATATTTTTTACATAAACCAGTTTTTTAATCAAATCAAAATTAAAATTTCGACTCAAATACTTGACTTTAGTCAACCATAGATCGTATATAATTTAATTACCTTGTTTGAAAGCATTTGTTTATTATGGCTTTATTTGATGTTGAGGTCCCCTTATATAGATGGTTAGGTAGTTAATTTTTAAGAGTTGATTTCCATAAAACTGATAATTTAAGCTAATAAGCCACATTATCCACCAACGTCAATAATACATCAAAATTTAATTTTATAAGTTAAATTGAGTATATTCCTACATAATTTTTATTTAAAACTATAAAACTTATTTATGAACAATTTCCAAGTGTTATTTGAAAGTTATTTGTTAGCATTGGATTGTTCATGATTGGTAGAAAATTATTGGAGATTTCCAATGCTTCAAGTATTTTAAGGTACAAACACAACGTTTCGACAAGTATAAAACTCCTGTCGTCTTTGGGTGTTATTTACTTGTTTAGTCTGAATCTACAACTAGTGTTTTCTTCAAGAATTGCCTGATAATTTAATAAAAACCTAAAAACTACATTCTTATGTCTATTTTATAATTATGTCTATAATTATACGTGTTCTTAAAAAACTATCACACATAACGCAATTGTGAAATGTAGTAGTTCGTGGTACGTAGTACCCCGTCCTGGTGGAGTTTTTGGAGAAAATCAAACACTGTCTGAATAAGTTGAATATATTTTTTCTCTTCAATAACCTGCTCTGTGTATTGTTGGAAATTTTCATTTTGTATTACTCAAGTATTTCATATTATTTATAATTTATATTTTTTTATAATTGTGTTTTTGAATGTGCTCCCTTTTTGAAAGTACAATATAAACCATCTATGAATACCGTACACTTCAGTCAAGTTGACTCACCGACACCCTATACCACTTGAAAAGTAATCTAGTCCATCTACAAAGAGACAAACCGAGCCACTTTTATATTTTAATGTACTGTACAAGTGGCCTATCAACTTTGTGTAAATGGTAAAACGTCATTTTTGCTTTAGGACACGTTTTCTTTTGGACGTTTCGTCACTTTTCCAGTAGAAAGACAGGTTTAACCATCAATAACTTAAGCATTTTTTTCTAGGTGTACTAGCTTTTTATCACAGGGATTCCAATAGTGAAAGAACCTTTAAAAGACCTTTACCAATTGCATATACAGAAATATACACTGTTTATCAGTATCAAAGAAAAATCGACCACGATAGTAGATTTAAAACTGAAGTATAATGTCACAAGTGTAAGATTTATAACGAAGAAAGTGACATCGAGTGACAGGTCGCTCCTATGGAACACAGATGGAATACAAAGTGGAGAGATGATTGCCTTTCGCTGATCATGGAGGATCTAGTGGCGACATTTCCAAGACCTCTCCCGTCCTTGACCCAATGACTTACCAACCCATCCTCAGTGACCTATCGACTCCAAAGGTCACATTCCATTGTCCAGGTGATGACAGTCACGAGTCTGTGATTATACTCCCGAAACTCGCGATGTCTTGTCACGCTTCTACGGAGAAAATACCATGTGATTTTTAATCAATAGGTATTTGTTTGACATTAAGAAACAAATTTTGACCTATCTCATATCTTATAGAAAGCAGCAAAATAATAAATTTTAATATTTTTTTAAAATTTAATTATTTATCAGGAAAAACACTGCACATTTTTTATATGCACTTTGTTATCTGTTTTTTTTTTTTTTTTCAAAAATAATTGAGAAATTAATGAAATGTAAATTAGTAAGTTATTTGGATAGAATGCAATTTGTTAGTCCTTCCCAGTTTGGTTTTAGAAAAGGAAAATCAACCAAAGAAGCAATATTGGCAATTACTGAAAAAATGTATTTTAGTATGAATAGAAAATAAAAAGCGACTGGTCTATTTGTAGACTTTAAAAAAGCTTTCGATTTTGAAGATCATGATATCTTATTAGAAAAGTTAGAGCACGCAGGAATAAGATGAAGATAAAGGATGCCCTCAGCTGGTTAAGGAGTTTTTTGTGCAACAGAATACAACATATTAAGATTAATGATAAGTTTAGTAACTCTCTCACAGTTAAGGCCGGAGTAGGCTACCCCAAGGGTCGGTGACCTCATCAATATTATTCTTGGTTTTTATTAACGACTTGTTGCAAGTACCATTTAATGGGGAAATATGTGCATTCGCAGATGACATTGCGTTATTTTATTCATTCATGGATACCGTCAGAGCAAAATATTATGGAATATCTAAATACTTTAAAAGAATGGTGTTTAAAAAAATAAAATGCAAGTAAATGCAAGTAAAACGAAAATCTTAAACTTCAGTCACATTCCCTCAAACTTTGATATTCCCTCAGACTTTGTATACCATATAGATAATTGTAGTGAAAATCATTTTAAATGTTAAAAAGTAGAAAAGGCTAAATACTTTAAATACCTTGAAATTTTATTGGATGAACATCTAAATTGGATAAAGCATTTAGAAACCCTACAAATTAAACAAAAATTATGATAAGAAAATTTTACTATTTAGGGAATGTTTGTGACACAATGACTATGAAAACTATTTATTTTGCTCTTATACATTCGAGACTTCAGTACGGAATACATTGTTGGGGAAGTGCTTGCAAGACTTTTTAAAAATCAGAAAAACACAAAATCATATAATTAGAATAATTACAAATAAAAATCGCAGAGAGAGTTCTTTTCCATTATATTATACACTAAAAACTCTCCCGATACAACACCTTGTTTTATATAAATTTTAAGATTTTTTTATGTCAAAAGTGGTAATACTGGCGCTACAAATTTATTACATAATACGAAGAGTGGGGCAAGTAGAACATTTAAAATCCCTAAAGTATCAAAAAGTGTTTTTAAACAATCTTTTCATTACATTGGACCTAAATATTTTAATCAATTACCATATGACATAAAAAGTAGAACAAATTGGAAATTTGTTTGTATGAATTTGAAGAATTGGCTATTTACGAAACAAGATCTAGACTATTTGGATTTTTTTAAATATAAATATTGACACTTCTTGCAATTAATATGGTTTCTTGTTATTTTAGTCTTGTATTGTATTTTATATAAGATATTTTAAGTTAAGTAGCAATAAATATAATGTAAGATGAATTTAAGATAACTTTTAAGTGTTTCATGCGCCACAGAGAGTTTTATTTTTACAAAGTAGAAGCTGGACTCATGTTCTATGTTTATAATATGTTTTTATTAAGCTATATTTTGTGTTTTTTTTTAGTATTTTGTAAATAAATGTTATACTGGCCACAAATACTTGTAAGTGTGGTCAGTTTTTTCCGAGCCATATTATTGTTTTTTATAATTGTAAAAATAGATGGAAATAAATCATTATCATATAGAATTTCTTCTGTGGAAAATTAAAACATAATTTTTATAAACATGTTTTGGGCATTTATATCAGCATTTATTCCCCTTGGACTTTTTGACCTTTACTCTAAACGAGGTTCATCAGAGTATATACACTCACAAGACATGGATCTTCAATCCTAAAATGTTCTTCCATGTGCTGCCATGATTATTAAGATTCCTAGTCAACCCATGGATATTCATTAATGTTCTTCCATGTACTCACCCTGATCATCAAGGTACCTATTCCTAGTCAACCCATGGATATTCATTAATGTTCTTCCATGTACTCACCCTGATCATCAAGGTACCTATTCCTAGTCAACCCATGGATATTCATTAATGTTCTTCCATGTACTCACCCTGATCATCAAGGTACCTATTCCTAGTCAACCCATGGATATTCATTAATGTTCTTCCATGTACTCACCCTGATCATCAAGGTACATATTCCTAGTCAACTCATGGATATTCATTAATGTTCTTCCATTAAATGTTCTTACATGTACTCACCCTGATCATCAAGGTACCTATTCCTAGTCAACTCATGGATATTCATTAATGTTCTTCCATTAAATGTTCTTCCATGTATTCACCATGATCATCAAGGTACCTATTCCTAGTCAACTCATGGATATTCATTAATGTTCTTCCATTAAATGTTCTTCCATGTATTCACCATGATCATCAAGGTACCTATTCCTAGTCAACCCATGGATATTCATTAATGTTCTTCCATGTACTCACCCTGATCATCAAGGTACATATTCCTAGTCAACTCATGGATATTCATTAATGTTCTTCCATTAAATGTTCTTACATGTACTCACCCTGATCATCAAGGTACCTATTCCTAGTCAACTCATGGATATTCATTAATGTTCTTCCATTAAATGTTCTTACATGTACTCACCCTGATCATCAAGGTACCTATTCCTAGTCAACTCATGGATATTCATTAATGTTCTTCCATGTACTCACCCTGATCATCAAGGTACATATTCCTAGTCAACTCATGGATATTCATTAATGTTCTTCCATTAAATGTTCTTACATGTACTCACCATGATCATCAAGGTACATATTCCTAGTCAACTCATGGATATTCATTAATGTTCATTCATTAAATGTTCTTCCATGTACTCACCCTGATCATCAATGTAATACCACTGTACGTGTATGGGTGGGCGGGTGAGTAATTGCAATTGTTCGTGTATGGGTGGGTGGGTGTGTTAATGCCATTGTACGTGTATGGGTGGGTGGGTGGGTTAATGCCACTGTACGTGTATGGGTGGGTCAATACCGCTGCACGTGTATAGGTGAGCGGGTGGGTCAATACCACTGTACGTGTATGGGTGGGTCAGGGCCATTGTACGTGTATGGGTGGGTAAATGCCATTGTACGTGTATGGGTGGATCAATGCCATTGAACGTGTATGGGTTGGGGGTGGGTCAATGCCATTGTACGTGTATGGGTGGGTGGGTGTGTCAATGCCATTGTACGTGTATGGGTGGGCGGGTGGGTCAATACCACTGTACGTGTATGGGTGGGCGGGTGGGTCAATGTCATTGTACGTGTATGGGTGGGCGGGTGGGTCAATGCCATTCTACGTGTATGGGTCGGTGGGTGGGTTAACGTAAGGATACAATTCCCAGCCTTCTTCTTCTAGTGAAGAGGAAAATTTCGGTCTTGTTAGGATTAACAAAGAACTCCTTGTTCCAAAACCACCTCAGGGCAGACTTGAGGACAATATCTGACACCGTGTATATTCATTAAAATAGTCACCCCATGGATATTCATTAATGTTCTTTCATTAAATGTTCTTACATGTACTCACCCTGATCATCAAGGTACATATTTCTAGTCAACCCATGGATATTCATTAATGTTCTTTCATTAAATGTTCTTCCATGAACTCACCGTAATGATCAGCATATATATTCCTTGTTAAACCATGGATACGAACATGATCATCCATGTACTCACCCTGATCGTCAAGGTACCTATTCCTAGTCAACCAAGGATATTTCATTAATGTTCTTTCATTAAATGTTCTTCCATGAACTCACCTTAATGATCAGCATACATATTCCTTGTTACACCATGGATATGAACATGATCATCCATGTACTCACCCTGATCATCAAGGTACCTATTCCTAGTCAACCAAGGATATTCATTAATGTTCTTTCATTAAATGTTCTTCCATGAACTTACCTTAATGATCAGCATACATATTCCTTGTTAAACCATGGATACGAACATGATCATCCATGTACTCACCCTGATCATCAAGGTACCTATTTCTAGTCAACCAAGGATATTCATTAATGTTCTTTCATTAAATGTTCTTCCATGAACTCACCTTAATGATCAGCATACATATTCCTAGTTAAACCATGGATACGAACATAATCTTCCATGTACTCACCCTGATCATCAAGGTACCTATTCCTAGTCAACCCATGGATATTCATTAGTGTTCTTTCATTAAATGTTTTTCCATGTACTCACCCTGATCATCAACATACATATTCCTAGTTAAACCATGGATACGAACATGGTGTTCCATGTACTCACCCTGATCATCAAGATACCTATTCCTAGTCAACCCATGGATATTTTTCCTACCTCGATCTGCTATGTATATCTTCTATCAGAGTATATTCTCTGAACCAATTCATGGATATTTTCGGACCGTGTTGTAACCTAAAGTCAATAAGGAGCAAGATACCTGAATTCAAAATCTCTATTTTATATAAAGTATATGACAATATTACAGTCACTAGGGTACGTAATTAACATTCATCAAATCACAGATTTCTGACTTAAATATACTTTTTTTATATAGACGAAAATATACAGCAATGACTAGTATTCAGATAGAAATAGTATCAAATCATTAGATAGTTTCCCAATGTTAGATATAGAGGATTCCTTTAGTAGCCTAATGGCGAGATTTAAATGGGAAGAAGATAATATATTTTAAGACTAGTTTTAACTCGAGAATAAGATGTTTTTCCGTTTTTTTACTAAAATTGTCCCCTTCTTAAGCAGGAATGTTTCGTGTCTTAAACGCTGTTTGTTTGTTTCATAAATATTTGTAAAATGAGCCATATGAATTTTCACTTTGTTTTACTTTCCTTGTGGAACAAATGTTTTATGGATTTATATTAAGTTACGGTTTATAGATTGTACCTATTATTTCCTTTTTTGGGTCGTCTAGAAATAAGGTGATCTTAATACTAAAAACCTAAAAGCATTTAAAATTAATTTCTTTAGATTCTTCTATAAGTTAACTCTGTTGTTTCAAGTTTCGTTCTGCAACAGTTATCCTCTGCTTATGGAATGCTTTCATTACATAACAGGAAATATCTAAGAGCGTAACCATTGTAGATGAGTTTTTACAACTTCCATAAAATAACTACATTTTGATGAAAGCTAGTGAGTGATGTTCGCTCTCACCTTTCTCTCATTGATTGGCCAGTCCAGTCCACACACGCTCGGCACGCGTGGCGAGGCACGTGAGTCCATCTACACGTGTGGAGAAAGCAACGTTTCCTTTGACAAATGACCTTCACTTTGTATTTGGTCAAGTTCAGAAAAGGAGTGGTATGTGAGCTAGCCGCCCATTCCTCTGCGCGTCTAGCGTCACTGTATGGCGTCGGTAATTACTGGAGGGAGAAACGGATAATTAGTGACGTAACTGACCGACCTCGCAGTTGATACAATGGAATGATGATTTATACAAAAAAGTACTTAACAAAAACATAGTAAAAAATAGTAAAGGAATATCACTGACCATGTATTGGTGTGCAGTTAAAAAACGTACAAATAATAATTATCGATAAACAGCAGTTATCTTTCTTCTTTATTATTATTAAGAAAAAAGCAACACTACATGATTCTCGGACCCATTCCTAAGATACATTTTGTATCCCGAAGTAAATTGACAAGTGACAAGAAATCTTCGAGATCATCACTCTAATGTGGAGAGGAAATGAGCAAAGTCACCTTTTCTTTCAGTAATAAAATAATAAAACTAAACTATATTTGATAAAAAAGCGTTATATTATAAAATAAATGTACATTGTACAGCAAAATAAGAAGAAATGTGTGAAAGGTATTCTATTATTAATATTTTATTTTACTATACACTTTCGATGTTACTATAAGTTATTTTTCGTAACCTTCAACATTGATCGCAGAATACGTAAGAATAGGTTTTAACTTCCCTAGGTGTCAAAGTCACTTTCTTGACCATATGGTTTAGTTTTATTATTTTATTACTGAAAGTAAAGGTGACTTTGCACATTTCATCTCCTTTTTAGAGGGATGGTCTCAACTTCTTGGCACATGTCAATTTACATCGACTGTTTATCTCAGGAATGGGTTCGAGAACCATGTAGGGTTGCTTTTTTCTTAATGTTCCTAATCACAAAACGAGAACGTGTCATAATATAAAGCAAAAAGTATCAATAAAAATTAACAATATAACTACGTTTGTTTTTAGTAGCGATATCATAATGTTCAAAGTGCAAATAAGTTCACTGAAAATGCTGTTGTTTCTGTATTCATTTTTCTCTGAACGTCTGGATTTTAGATAATATGTAACCTTTAGTAATGAAACCACAAATTAGGCTACTGCCCGTGTTCTTACTCTTGATTTAATATCCACTTTTTACTACAAGTATGGGTGGTAAGATGCAACTACTGAACATTTAAGTAGGACTGGCAAATTATCTGTCACGGGATTGTGGAGTCGAAATTATAATTATGGATCACATAGTTATTGAGTGTTCCATTTTCAAATATCATTAGTATGTATGTGGAAAGGTGTAAGTATGTACGTAAAATATTCTTTCTTCCTCTCATTCAGTCACATAGTAAATCATTTTTAGTCAATTATGATGACATGTAAGTTTTGAGAAGGATGCTCGTGGTTAAAGTCTGCATGCTAATTGACCTACAGGGGTTGTAATGTTAGTTTGTTGTGGTCGGAGCACTTATTTGAGAATTTAATTAGCAGGGTTTATTTATTTATTCATTTGACAACGATTTTTACAAGCAAGCACTCATGGGAGTAGACTATATATGATTAAAAATACAAGAAATTAGAATGACTATAATAACAGATAAATTTATTAACAGATTGTATGTCATGGAATTAAGAAACATAACCTCAAACCACGGCAAAAACGTATGACAGCAGACCACATATGATGATAACTATAATGATACAAAAAAAGTAGTTTTTACCATACTAAAGACAGTAACAAAATATGTGTTGGAAATTCAATAAATACTAAATTACGTATAGTAATTATACATAATAATTTGCTGGCGTGGTGTCTCAGTGACTAAAGCTTCGTACGTCGATGGGAATTCATTCGTTCAATAAAATTCACGTACAGGGCTTCAGGCCCTTGTCAACTTGTGGGTGATATTTTTAAATAAAGAACGAATAAGTGATAGAAAATCAAACACTATAATATTAGTAAATAACATAATATAATAAATTAATATTCTGTTCTTAGAGCCTGTAAACCCTGGATCGAAATCGAAGGTGATTGTGTAAATCATGGAATGAATGAGAGTGCTGGTGTTATTGTTTTGTAGCTTCAGTAGCTTTACTCTTACTTTTTTTAATTTTGTTTGAAAAAAGACAAGTGAACAAATGATAACTATTAGATGTATTCTTTTCAACATCTCTCTTATGTAAATTACTGTTATTGTTTTAAGCATCTTACGTAGTTATTTTTCTGTTTACTATACGTTTTCATTTTTCCCATGAATATAATTTTTCTGTAACATTATGACTGAATTTGTCCATCTCCTTAACACTATCTTCATAAGACTTAATATTCTTAGAATTCTTTTTTTTTTTTAATTTAAATGAGACAAACTAGTTGATATGTTAAGATGTGTATTATTTAATTTTGTTACATATTCTTATCAAAGTAGCAAACAACGAAAACAGAACTTGCTAAACACGTTTTTTTACTTTTGCTTGACGAATATCAGCATCTATAATTTGCTACTCAATCTAAATATTATTCAATAGTCTACTTAAGGGGCGTAATTTATCAATGTAACAACCGTGCACTAATCCTTCAAAAGTGTTACATGATCACGGATGTGGTACAGATCTCGGTTGATTATAGATCTAGGTTGTTTTCTTGTTTGGTTTTTTTGCCTTTCCTCATCTTTATTTAGAATATCTTTGTTTTGTTGCTATATATTTTCCTTGATTATTATTGTTATTGCTTGGAGGTTTGCTTTATTTTACTGTTTATTTTTATTCGACGTTTTTATATAACATTTGTAATTTTAGTATGGCATGATTAATTATGTCTAATGTTAATTGAGAGATGCAACTGGTGGTAGCTTGTTCCTCTCACAAAGGGATCTTCTTTTTAGAAAATCTATTTCTACGTGTTTATGTACTTATGATAGATTTATTTTTATAAGTAAATAAACAACATTACACAATTCATAATAGTAGCAACAGTAATTTTGTTCAGAGTTAAAAGGATACTTGAGTTAAACAGCAGAAATGAACTTTCATTACTTTTTCATGGCTTCCTGTGTTATTGAAACCGTTAATGCAGTGAATTGTCGGCATGAAGACTTCCTCTACCGCCAACCAGTGGTCTGTGTGACCGCCACCGAGGGCCAGCCGTCCCCCAAGGCCAACGGCTCCCTGTCTTGAGACTTATCATGCCCCCCTCCAACTTCATTTAATTCATACAATCCAAGATCTAACGACTTTAGATGTTGTACGGGAAACAACATTTCTTTTTTCGGAACCTCCTCCCTCAAGGTGACAATTCATACTCAAAAAAGTGTATTGAGTTTTATATAAAGAAGCAAAGGAGTGACTAGAGGTTACTTTTAGTTTTTTTTATTTTACACTACAATAATATAGACGTTAGTTTTACACCTAAAAACACGCCTTCGTTAAAGAAATTTAAAAAAAATTCAGTACACATACCTTTGAATAACATTTGGGCACTATACTCAGCTGGTATTTTGACCGACAACTCTAACCTTTTTTTATGTAGTCCTCAAAATTGAAGTTGTTATTGATTATAAAATATGTTTTCACAAGGTTGTTGTCCAATATAGTTTGGAAAAGAAGAGGTTAAAGTATAAAGCTTTAACGATTATCGAGTTTCGTATTACATTAGATACATTCTATATTCAATTGAGAAGACCCAACCTTTTACAAAGAATTAATATTTCCGAGGCAGATAATAAATATTGAAAGGTACTAAAACCATATAAATATCAATATCTCATAGCTGTAAAGATAAAATCGTCGAGTATATTACAAACGGTATTGTTAGGGTGCATGTGATGAGTAGCGTTAGTTGGCTACAGGAAAATTTGAGACAAGATGGTTTTGTAGACCCTAGAAGTTAAAAATAAACTGGTAAAACCACGCATACATAGTTACTGTAGACGAAAAATTTTAAAAAAGAGGAGGAAAATGAGACATACCAGAGTTGGAGCTCAACATTCTGGTATGGACCCCTGGATGGTCAGAATAGCTTAATCCTGACATTCACAACTGTAGGGCACGTGTTGTGATGTTGGTGAACGTCTATCAGTGATAAGGAAGGCTATCATGCAACCTCCTGTCCTGCGTATGCCTGATTTTTCCAGAGAATTCATACTTCATACTGATGCCTCCTCCTCCACCATTGCTGCTGTTCTTTCTCAGGAGTTTGATGGGGTCAGGCAGCCCATCGCTTTTGCTTCGAAGACGTTGTCTCACCAGGAAAAGAAAGCTTCTTCCATCCATGAATTAGAGTGTTTGGCTGTTATCTTTGGTACGGACAAGTTTCGGCGTTTCTTGGAACACGCTGATAGACTTTGCTTAGACTTTGATAGACTTGCTGGAGACTGACAATCAGGCAGTTTTTTGCCCATCCCAGACAGCTTGGGGAAATTGGTCGCTGGGTTGTCAAAATTTCTGCTTTTAAGTTCCGAGTCCAACATCTTAAGGGTACCCATCTTGAGGGTACCCAGAATGTCATCGTGGATGCTCTTTCCCGCATGTATCATGAGCCCAGTGATCCACATACTGAGGCTGTCGCTCAGTGGGGTGATATTCTTCTGGATTTTCCTCTGGCTTTTGACAATCCAGAAGAATAGTTTATTAAAAATTATGATTTGTTAGTTTTGTACACCACCACTGGATATATAGGTATACAAAATAAACTATATAATATAATTAATTTATCATTTTAATTATAACTGTTACGTTTCTATGATGGTACTGAAACACATTTATATCATGTTTACAAATTTATTTTAGTGAATTAATAATAATCTAATTACTAAACATGCTCTTTGCAAACAAAGAAAGCTCATCCTACTAATCTATAACTTTAGAGGTTCTATAAAGTTATTTTTAACTTAGATTAATCTAATATTTATTCATGTTTTTAAGTACACAAATACTATATCCTCTCGTATGGACGGAATGTGTTTTAATACTGGCAATGTCATATTCTTGTGTTGCATCAAACTAGGGTAGTTTCGTCATCCGAGAACCAATGGTTGTTCTCAGTCGAGGAAGTCAGTGATGGTGATTCTCGTTATGTAAGTCCTAAATATAACGACTGTTGCAAAGGCTAGGCTGTTGACCTTGGCCAGCTGAGACTGTACCTTCATGATCCCGGATACACTTTCGCCAGCAAGTTGCTGGGTACCAAATATCACCGGCATGTTGTGACATGTCGCGTGTATGACAGAACATTGCAACTATGTCACTAGTATGTTCTCAAGACATGGTTATGATACTCCATTACTAACATGAAACAGTTAACATTTCATTTTAAAAAAGTCCCATCTGCGGAGAAATTATATTTTTGTAGATAAACTATAACCCAATTCATTTGATTTCCTAATCTAATATTTATAAAATATATATATTCTTAAAGTACATGCTATCAGACCTTTAACTCATGTATACTCAATGTTGAAGATTAACTTAAAATTACAATGTACTTTCTAATTTAATTATTTAGTTTATTTTTAACTTATTATCTTAGTTTATTTACATTTAATATTTAATTACATTTATTAATAACTTTAATTAAGAACCCTTTATTCATTTTTATAATAATACATGACCGGTTTCGACTCTTAGGCCATCTTCAGAGTGTAAAAAATATAACCTATAAGAAATTAACAATTATAAAAATAAAACAGATGTAAATAACACATGATTAATTTAGTGTTTTAAATGTTTCTTATTTTTTCATATATATGATTTTTCATATCAATTTGTGTATTTAATATGTTCTGTGATTCATTATATGTATATTTGTACATTTTTTCTGTGATTCCAATTCCCCCTTTATTTTCATATTCTAAAATTGTAACATTTTCATTGATATTTTGGTAACTATGATTTTACTGGAGCCCTAACTCGTGAACTAACTTATACAGTTAATAAATCTATATTTATTACTTTAGTTTTATTTATTTGTTTGGTGAATTTTACAAAACCCAAACGTATCAGAAAGGTAAGAACTGTTTCCTTTCTTACCTTTCTGAAAAAATTAATACATGATCCCCGAGTCATGTATTAATTTTTTAAGGGTCCTTTTGTTTAAAAATATAAATCCGTTCATCCGATTTGAATTTTTTTCGTAGGAAATAAGCCTAGAGGATATAGGACTATCCCAAATCTACAGGGGTGCGTAATTTTCCCAAACCTACCAGAGAGCGGAATTTTCCTAACTCCACAAAAGAGCGTAGTTTTCCCAAACTTACAAGAGAGCGTAATTTTCCCAAACCAACAAGGAAACGTACTTACTTAGGATTACAATATTTATGTTATAAAAACACTTTTTAAATTAAGAGGCATGCGTTTTACTATAAATCAACACTTGCACATTGTAAACATATCAAAATAAATATAATTTCAAGTTATATCAAAAAAATATTTGTGGAAGTTGAAACTGCTTTTTTAACTTGTCCATACTTCTTAATTTGCTGATATTATTTACAAGCTGCCTTTTTAAAAGATTATAAACAATCAATTGGCATCAGTGAGATTGGCCAGTTCCACTTTCACCCCCTGCCACCCCTCCGGCACATTCCTGGCAGAGTGAAAGTGGTCCACAGGACCAGCGTTGATCAGCGCAGTGGTCCTCCACATTGCGTCCGAGTTCTGTGTCAGCTTTTCCATCAGTGAGGTTGGGTAGGATCTCTTTGACCCATTGGAACATTCCTGATAGAGTGAAGGAGGTCCAGAGAATGGCCGTGAATCCTCCGTATTGCGACCGAGTTCTGTCTCTGCCTTTTCATCAGTGAGGTTAACCAAGATCATCCACACTCCTTGCCACCCCCAGTACATTCCTGGCAGAGTGAAAGTGGACCTATGTGGCTGATTGCAGTGGTCCTCTGTATTGTGTCCGAGCTCTGTGTAAGCTTTTACGTCAGTGAGGTTGGCCAGGATCACTTTGGCCCTCTGACAACCTCCACCCCTTGCAAATTCCTGGCAGAGTGATGGAGATCCACAGGATCGCCTTGGATCCTCTGTATTGTGACCGAGATCCACCCTTGCCTTTTCATCATTGAGGTTGGCCAAGACCATCCACATCCCTTGCCCCCCTTCGGTACTTTCCTGACAGAGTGGAAGTGGTCCACGGGACCTGCGTGGCAGAGTGCAGTGGTCCTCTGTATTGCGTTCGAGCTCTGTGTCTGCTTTTGTATCAGTGAGGTTGCCAGGAATACTTTGGCCCCCTGACAATCCCCACCCCTGTCACATTTCTGGCAGAGTGAAGGGGAGATCCACAGGATAACCTTGGATCCACCGTATTGTTTTGTATAGAACCATTTTCAACCCTGATACATCCTGGCAGATTCGTGGCAGAGTGAAAGTGGTTCGCAGAACCGTCATGGTGCAGCATAGTGACCTTTGTAATGCATCTAAGTTCTTTCTCTGCCTTGGCATCAGTGGTTGGCCAGGACCATATAGCCCCTTTCCACCCCCGGCACATTCCTGGCAGATTGAAAGTGGTCCACAGGACTGGCGTAGCTCAGCTCAATGGTCTTCCAAATTGAGTTTGAACATCTGCATCTGTCTTTACATCAGTGAGGTTGGCCAGTCACACTTTCACCCCCTGCCACCCTTCGGCACATTTCTGGAAGAGTGAAAGTGATGCATAGGACAATATTAACGCATCTCAGTAGTCCAACGTATTGCATATAATATTTGCCTCTGCCTTTAGGGCCATTAAGGATTTTATACATTACTTTGATAAATCCTCTTAAATGAGGAAATCAGGATGTTTCTACTAAGTAAAAACAAATATCAATAAAGAAATACTTACTGTAATTCTCTATGAATTCATGTGGTTCGGAAGTCACAATAAGCCGTTGGTCCCCAGATTAAGTGTTAGAGAGGGCTCCATAGCCCTAACTTCGCCTTGTTAAATAACACGATCTTTAACTTTAACTTTTAATCTGAATCGTGCAGAACACTCCACATATGACTCTTGGTAATATGTAATCGACAAGAGTCATAAAATTGTAGAGTGGATGAAAGACCTACTTTTATCCACCTGAAGGTTTCCATGAGAACAATTTAATAATCTCACTCAATACTCGATGTTGGAGCACCCACACGACCTACTGTAGGTGACGTACCATTTCATAATTCCACATACCTATCTTTTTTTAACTCAGTAAGGGACACACTCCCTTAACCAACATGCAAAATAAATGACAGGTCAACCATCTCTTCTAATGACAATTATTGGACTGAGGCTTTACTATATTGATGTGAATACAGTAGAGCTGATGTTCCCTATCTATCCTTAGCACGTGTACATGATTTAGAAATCCCACCTACTCAGCCTGTACACTTAGTTTAAAGATCACCTCCCTGTCATGTATTTAAGTTTATTGGGTGTATTTTGAGTGATATTTTTATTTTACTATTCACACCTCGGATGTGTTTATATTTTATTTATCTCTTATATATTTGCTAATCATTACTCATATCCATAATTTATTAAATATCGTAATTATCCTTTTTTATTGTATATTTCTTAATCGATCTAGTAAAATACTCACACTTTATAGAGAGAGAATATCAAATATTTTAATAATTTGTTTATTCGTTCAAGATATTTAATTGATATCGTCACTTACCTAAATATTTAAGCGCAACAGTGGTTCTGACTAAGTAGATAGTTTCATTGCAGTCATAAGAAATGTTCGTGCCTATGTCATACTTTTAATTAATAGATAACAATCACACACAGTGATATTGCGTTTCTCTTAACTATATCTTTTCCAGCTCACAAAAATATGGTTGTTTGACAGTAAAATAATTATTTTCAAATACTTTATGTATGCTACCTAATATAAGCTTAGATGAAGTATTTTCTTCTTTTTTTATCGATACAAATAGTCTCTAGAAAGACATGTTTGTAGCATCTCTTCTAGTAGACTTCATAAGTATGTATGTATCTTTATTACTGACACTTGAGATCTACTGATACTTCTACTGGTTGTTTAGTTTTACTATCCATAACATCTTTTTATTTTATAAAAAAATGAATAGATGGATAGTAATACTCTAAGGTGTTTTTTCTTTTTCTTTTTTTTCTAAACAAACTGTTTCTCCAAATACCCTGAAAAGATTTTTAACTAGGTTTATCCTTATTGACAGAATGCAAGTAAGCCATTGATAACGTAACTAGTTACCATAATAATAAAAATAATTATTGTCATGAAGCTCATAAATACAAGCATTTAACATTTAACATTGTCAATAATACAGCAGTTATCATGCATCGTCAATCATCCTTAAAACTAACTTAAAAACTAAAAGTTTTAACATAAACACAGTAAAACAAGAACCAGTGAGACATAAAACTGCCGTTGGCTGTCTGCTTTACTAGATTTTCGGGGTTAAAAGCTATTAATTATAGTAACGCTTGTTGAAGCTACTAATAAAAAAGGAGTAACTTTAGTGCCTTATAGAGTTAATTATTTACTGTATAATAGAAACAGTAAAGGATTATCAAAAAGAATAAAATATGTAGCAATCCCATTAGTATTAAATTCTATAAGTTAACAATAAGTGAAACTTTATAAAATTAAAATAAGATTTAAAAAATAAATTATGTACAACAAAACAATGATTTAAATATCTTAACAAACAATTTAATTAAAAATGTAACAATAACATAAATAGTAAACAATCTAACTATTGACAATAAAATAAATAAATAAGTAACATTAGTAAACAAAGTTGTTATTTTAAAAAGTTATGTTTTTTTTTTTTTTTTTTTTGTTTAAGAATTCATTCTGTAGTTTTGCACATTTTAATTATAATTTAACATTAAAGATGTTTAATAATATATACAGTACAAGTAAAACGTCACACAACACAAGTTTATTACAATATAAGCACAAAATGCACAAATATATTACATTACAAGTACAAAATGCACAAATATTATGGTGATCGATTTCGGTGAACCACGCTCACCTTCCTCAGACCAGAGGGATTCACAAAAGAATGGAAAATGGTGTTCAACTACTCAATTTATAGGCCTATGATCACGTGACCCATTGGCTGGAATCATTAAAATGGCGGCTGCTGTGATATTATTGGTTAATCCCTATTGGCTGTTACTTCTGTTCTTTTTAGTTGCTGAAAATGCATTATTAAAAACTATTTCGGAATAAAAATTAATCTGTTCATTCATTAATTTATCACGATCCTTACATTTTTCTTTAAAAATAAATAACTCTTCCCAAGCATTCATATTCATACCTAAATACTATTTAAATTATTTTATTATTTAATAATATATATATATATATATAGCAATATCATAAATATTTAGGTTGATAACTGTTTGAATCTGCATATTGATGAAAATCAGCTTACAATGTTCTATAAGGGCTGAATTAGATACTATTCTAAAAACTTCCTTTTGTAGTAATAACACCCTGTCAACACAACTGCAATTTCCGCAGAGTATTAGGCCATACCACAAGATCGACTGAAAGTAAGCAAAGTAGGCTACCCTGGAACAGTGAGACGTCTCAATAAGTATACAGCTCTATATATGATCAGTATGAGCTCTCCAGGTTAACTTACAATTCAGAAAAATACCCAGAAACTTAACGCTGTCAACAGACACAACATCATCAAACGTGTGATAACCTAAGGATCTTATACTAAACAATATGTGTTGTGTTTTACTGTTTTTTTAGTAAAAATCCATTTGAATTGAACCAAGATGAAGCCTACTTAATAAAGATCTTCTCTGTGAGTTCAAATTTTTCAATATCAAAATTAATGTTTAAAAAAGTTGAATAATCTGCATGTAGGAAGGCCTTGGAAGCTACAGGAAAAGGCAAGTCGTTAATAACTTTGAGAAATAAAAGGAGTCCAAGAACTGATCCCTGGGAGACTCCATACTCAACTGTATGTTTAAGTGACCACTCTCCGTTAACATGTACTTTCTGTCTTAGGTTACTTAAATAAAATTCAACAAACGCTAATGCCCTTTCATCTAATCCATGATCTTTTAATTTATTCAATATATATTTATGGCTTACACAGTAAAAATCCTTACTCAGGCCACCTGTGTGAACTGAGCAAATTCTTTATTTTCAAAAACACCAAGAAAATGATTTATAGACTGTCTCTTGCATCAATTGTAAATTTGTTTCTTCTAAAGCCAAACTGAGAAATATTTAAATAGTCATTAGATTAAAAACATAAGTTTAGCTGATTAAATATTAATAATTCTATCTATATATTGCATATTGTATTATATATCCATCAACAGATCACAGCTGGATATATTTTATACATCCCGGTCAAGAAATAAGCATTTTGATTGTTATCGTTTTCCATTTTCTTGTTACCGGTAATATTAGACAAATACTACAACTTTTCTTGAACATATGAATCCTTTTGGATTTACTTCATTTTTGTTTAAATTTTCTCTCGTCTCTCTTCATTAAATTTGGCTGTAGCTTTATTGATGTATTTCCCGGTTTGGATTCCCAACTATTTATTGCTTTAATGAATGCATTTCTTTCTTGTATGTCTCATCAAATTTTGTCAACTCTTTCAAATAAAACTAAATAGTATTCTTGGAGTAGTTTTGGAGTCAGGTATGTTTCGGCCTTGTCAGAAACTATACTTAACCGGTCAAGGATCCGTCCCAGGACCACATTCCTGCATGCCTTTAAAGCCAGGCTTCATTGTATCCATTTGGTTGGTAATATCTTTGCCCTAAAGTAACGATTAATTTCATAGTATTGAAAACGATTCGTGCACCTTGAAGGACATTCTAATAAATTCATAAGTATTTATGTGTCAGGCATTGCAACAGGTTTGAACCGACATATTGCAATACACACAAAATGTTTGCTGTAGTTAAATGAGTATGCATAAAATATTCACAATAATCCTCAAAATGAATAATACAAAGAAAATAAACTATAAAAACAATAAGAAAAATTTACAAGATCGTCTTCTAACAAACAATCCCAAGCAATTAGAATTATTGAAATCTGTTTAGAGATGACGAGTGATATAGTTTATGTGCGAAAGTCGGCACTGGTGGTACAGTGCTGTAACCCAGCTACTTTGGGACAAAGTGTTTTGGAGATTGTAGACTATAGGTTCCATCCTCGGTTCTCTTAATACCGACACGGCGTTCGCTCAATGGTTGCCATCGACGTGGACACTACTAGAGAAGTCTCTGGTGTCTATGTTGGACGGCAGTCAAGGTTCAGATGTTGTGTAGGGAAGAGAACTGAGTGTCAGACTTGTCAATTCAACACTACGTAGTTCAGATTCCACGTAAAGCTGTAGGTTCCATAGTTGCCCTGGCTATTGGGTTATTAATAAATAGTCCTTTCTGAGCTAAGTCGAACTTAGATAGTAACAATGACAACACTCGTTCATCTACACTCATCACACTCATTCGAAATCCATAGTCGCCCTTATCTTGACGATCGGCGTTTTGAGAATAAATAAAACTAAATAAATAGTTTACTATGGTTTTAAGTAGCTTTAAAGCAGCCTTGGAAATTTTATACTGAAAGGGTTTTTTTACCATAAAGCACATTTATTAAAACAGATCCTTTGTTAGCTATTTCAATCATGATTCGTTTACAGTACTGGTAATGTGCAACATATTCTGCAGAAGCGCGCATTTTAAAATTTTGTCATTATAAACCTCTCGATGTTCTTGATACTATTGAGTCAATGGCCTCCACTTAGAGCTTGCAGCACAACATCGAAACATATATCATATTTTACTCAAACATGTTTTGTAATCTGACTTTGGGTATATAATGTGTAAAAGATTTTTTGGCGTATTTCGAACTTAATCGTATATTAATTCCATTGCAGACGATCATCCTGTCTGTTACAATATTTTTATAGTACAATATTAGTACAATGTATCACGTGTTACGAACGTTAAACTACCCTAATTACAGACTAATATCCATTCTACTTAAAATCCACTACCCAGTATACATGAGCCAGTAGTAATATTTCCACACTACCCGGCATACATGAGCCAGTAATAATATTACCACACTACCCAATATATAAGAGCTAGTAGTAATATTTCCACACCACCCACTATACATGAGCCAGTAGTAATATTTCCACACTACCCAATATGCATGAGTTTGTAGTAATATTTCCACACTAACCAGTATACATGAGCTAGTAGTAATATTTCCACACTACCCAGTACATGAGCTAGTAGTAATATATCGACACTACGCAGTATACATGAGCTAGTAATAATACTTCCACACTACCCAATATACATGAGCTAGTAATAATATTTCCACTCGACCTACTATACATGAGCTAGTAATAATATTTCCACACTACCTACTATACATGAGCTAGTAATAATATTTCCACACTACCTACTATACATGAGCTAGTAATAATATTTCCACACTACCTACTATATATGAGCTAGTAGTAATATTTCCACACTGCCTACTATACATGAGCTAGTAATAATATTTCCACGCTACCTACTATACATGAGCTAGTAGTAATATTTCCACAATACCTACTATACATGAGCTAGCAATAATATTTCTACACTACCCACTATACATGAGCTAGTAATAATATTTCCACTCTGCCCACTATACATGAGCTAGTAGTAATATTTCCACACTACCCAGTATACATGAGCTAGTAGTAATATTTCCACACTACTCACTATACATGAGCTAGCAATAATATTTCCACACTACCCACTATATATGAGCTAGTAGTAATATTTCCACACTACCCACTATACATGAGCTAGTAGTAATATTTCCACACTACCCAGTAAACATGAGCTAGTAGTAATATTTCCACACTAACCAGGATACATGAGTTAGTTGTAATATTTCCACACTACCCACTATAGTTAGTAGTAATATTTCCAAACTACCCAGTATACATAAGCTAGTAATAATATTTCCACACTACCCAGTATACATGAGCTAGCTAGTAATAATATTTCTACACTACCGTCTATACATGAGCTAGTAGTGATATTTCCACACCACACACTATACATTAGCTAGTAGTAATATTTCCACACTACCCAGTATACATGAACTAGTAGTAATATTTCCACACTACCCACTATACATGAACTAGTAGTAATATTTCCACACTACCCAGTATACATGAACTAGTAGTAATATTTCCACACTACCCAATATACATGAACTAGTAGTAATATTTCCACACTACCCAGTATACATGAACTAGTAGTAATATTTCTACACTACCGTCTATACATGAGCTAGTAGTAATATTTCCACACCACACACTATACATGAGCTAGTAGTAAAATTTCCACACTACCCAGTATACATGAGCTAGTAATAATATATCCACACTAATATGTAATAATATTTCCACAGTAATAATATAGCTCCTAAAAGAGCACACAATGTAATATTTTGCCCATTTGATTTAAGTTCCGGTGTCATTTTTCTTTCATGAAATAGTTTTATAGCTTTTAAGAAAACTCATAAGTTCCTATCAGAGTGTATATAGAATAAATAGGCTAATTATAAAAGCAGCCAAACATTGCAACGAAAGCTCATTTTTGTACAATTAAATAATATATTATGGTATTACAATAGCTTGGTAAATATAACGATTATGATACTAAAAACTTCTTATTAAATAAGTTTCAAGCATAGGGCCTGTAACTGTCCCAACTTTCCAATCTCAGCAGTAAGAAAAGACAGGAAATGAGTTCTCAGCTAAAAATAAATATTTATTCCTTTGTTCATTCTAAAATACTAAATTCAAGTGACAAGTTATGATATGTGGTGTCGCATATGTCATATCAATATCCTCCCTTTAACTACTAAATGTTTCCTTTTAATGTTTTTTTTTTTTTTTCAAGTTTACTTGTCGATTGACATGGGTATGTAAGTCTGTGCGTATACTTCATTTACACATTCAGCTCAGTAGGGGATTAAAACCTAGGACTTCACACTCCACGGTCCAAGACTTGAACTACTGAGTGTCACACCTCCAAGGCAATATGATACAAACTGCACGATAATTGGATGGGATAGCGAATCTTGGATGAATAATAAGACAAATGCCAATACAGTATTAATTATTTTCGTCTGGGCTAATTAATACTATATCGCAGGATGAACAACATGTTTTAACTCCATTACTTTTGGAATCAATTGATATAGGTAATAATAATAAATATGACATTACCAACTTTACTTTTTTTAGTTTTACTTTCAGATAGTGCAAATTATATTGCTTTGCAGATATTTTCTCAGATTAAGTAATTAAGGACTTTGAATTTATAAAATTTTTATTTATTCTTGAAATAAAACTATTTTTCAATGAATAAATTTATGGTTTGCTATGAAAAATTTTCTTATAACCAAACTGTTTTGTTAAATAGTTATAGAGTATTGACCTAAATGTTACTGATAAAATATTTTTGAAAATATCATTTCCTGGGACGATTCGATCCAACGAGCCCTTTCAATAAGCTAATTACGGAGGATGCAGCTCAACAATGGGCGAGAAGATGATCAGTGATCCCCAGGGGCGATTGGTTTCGGTAGGTCAACATGTCCGATTCGTCACCCAGGACTGATTGTGGAAGGCACAATGGGAGACTCAAGGCTATGGACCCTGCGAGGTGACTGCACCGCAACCCAGGGACGAGCAAATCCGTTTTTAATGGTTATGGCGTTTTTATTGAATTGAAAGTAGGTTTACGTGAACAAGGTCCAGGACCGTCTGCTGCAGCTGTCTTCAGTCACTGGAGGTCTTGCAGGACAAACTGGGGAGTACAAGTATCAGACATTTTAGATAATAACTAGCTGTTTACCCGTGCATTGCAATGGCACTAACATATAATCAGTAATGTTTTAGTTTATTTTGATTGTTAAATTTCAATAATAATCCCTTACCCTATTTCAATAGTATTAATTTTATTTATTTTTATCTAACAGCTGATGGTGTAAAATAAAAACATTAACTCCGTTAAATTATCATTAACATTTTAAAGGCCAATAGGGTGGTACCCTAGAGTCCTATGGGAATGAAATCACGCCAGGCAACCTTCCCGGGTGCGAATTCTACAACTTCTCAAAGATTCATGGTGATCCGATGAGTGGTTTCGTAATGAAGAAAGGACAAACATGAAGATCACAATCGGTTTATTTATGTAGTTTTATAGCCTTGTATGTACCTGACGATAGCTTCAATGAAGTTGAAATGTATATTGTACGAATTCGAGAAATGAGTTAAAAGGTAATTTATTATTCACATTTTTATTCCATTATAAACATTCTGAAAGCTAATATTGTACTTAATATATATGATTGGTTATACCAAAAAATTACTTTAATGGCAAAAAACACTTATTACTTCCCTAACGTACACCGTCCTAATATATTAAATATAATCTTAAGGATTGTATTAAAAATGGTGCTTGTCTTGAAATCTGCCATCCCTCCGATGGAAATATATACAGACCTATATCATGTGCTTAGTGTTGCTTTTATTAGTTTCTTGATTATGACTACTATAGGCGATTCACTGCAAAAATAGTTTTTCTGTTGGTGTTTATCTTAACAAACTATTCTCGTGCAACAAAATAGTTTAGAGATTATTATTCAGGTACAAAACCACGTCACAATTAAAACTAAAAAACATGATAAATCAAGCTAAATAACAAAAAACAGCAAATTATGGATTAAGATAACGAAATAATGGAAATAAGATCTCCTTAAAAGTAGTTTTTCGATTGTTTTAAGTACATACGTAATTGCCACGAAATGAAAACTTTCTTCCCAGAACATATTTTTCTATGTAGGTGAGAAATGTTCCACACACCTAGCTCCAAGAACGTTCCTCCCATTAACTTCTGGAAGACTTCAACAGCAGTATCTATATAAATCCTATTCCAAATAAAAGTGGTATGTATACCTGGCGATCCATATTATGAGACTGAAGTTCTCCCTAGCTTTGGGTACAACACAATTTGCGTATTGAGAGGAAATCATCATGAATTTTAAGAGAACAATTAATAATTCTTCAACAACTGAACATATTGAAGAAGATGAAGGATTTGTTTTCCAAACGAAAGTAACTGCGATTGTTATTTTTAAGTTTACGGCAAAAGATTGTCTTTCACTTAACCTACAGCAGAATCACAAAATATGGAGCAGCCAAAAGATCTTTTATTTCAGCTATCTGTAAATGTATTGCAACATCGTTGGCATAGAGTTTGAATTTTAGGTCCACGACAGATGGTCTGTCATTAATTGATGATAAGAAAAACAGAGGTCTCAAACTAGAACCTTTCTAGGCGAGGGAGCCTCAAACGTCATACGCTGGTAATGGGAAGGGCCAACAAGAGGCACGATTGTAGTAGGTAGGTGAGGGAGCTTCAAACGTTATACGCTGGTGATTAGAAGGAGGGCTGTCAATTTATATTCTTTTAGGTAGGTGGAAGACCTTTCATAGTCTATGTAGTGTTATGGATGGAGAGACTGACAAGAGTGTAGGTAGGTGAACAGCCGTTGTCATCATAGATGGTTAGGTGAGAGGAAGAATCGACAGGGCATACACTGTCGGAAGGTTGAATAGGCGTCTACGCCGTATATGCAGAGGTTGAAGGAGGCCCGATAAGGAAGACGCTTGTAGGCGGTTGAAAGAGCCACAAACCGCCTATAGAAGTGAGTTTATAGGAGTTAACATCGATAGTGTGTATGACTGTAAGGAGGAATGTGCAACTGAATTAATAAACTTAAGTATTTACAGTCAAATCAATCAAATCAAAATCAGTTTATTCTAAAAAAAAAATAAAAGTACAAAAGAAACAATACAAAATATAACTGAGAATGATCCTCTCATGGGCTAAATCCTGTGCGAGAGGACCGAGCAGTTATCAATAAAGCTGTTTCCTGGTGAATGGAAAACTTAAGTAACAAAAACACTTAATATCCATATTATGAAATACAATATAAATGACAAATACAAAAGAAACTCCTCATAACAGAGGCCCCAGGAGAAAAAAAACAAATAATAATGATGATAATATTACATCTAAGAGAGAAGAAACCGAAAAAAATCACGCACTCAGACAGAAAGACACGCACTCATGCGCGAACAGCCGCTCACACACTCGTGCGCGCACAGACGCATAGACACATATCCGCGCACATACACACACGCACTCACGAAACGCATATGCGTGCGCGAACACTCATTTGCACACAACCGCACACACATGCATGCGCGCAACATCCTCTCATGCGCGCACAGACGCAACTCGCACAATCTCTCATACACGCACAGACGCAAACGCACCCATGCATGCATAGACGCGCGCGCGCGCTCTCTCACACACACACACACACACACACACACACACACACACACACACACACACACACACACACACACACACACACACACACACACACACACACACACACACACACACACACACACGCACACACGCACACACACACACACGCACACACACACACACACACGCACACGCACACACACACGCACACACACACACGCACACGCACACGCACACGCACACGCGCGCGCGCACGCACACACACACACACACACACACACACACACACACACACACACACACACACACACACACACACACACACACACACACACACACACACACACACACGAGCATTTACTCATGCACACGAAACAAGAACTAACAAACACTTGCATCCACACCTACCATGTTCAAGCACACTCTCATATAATCAAGTACATTCAAGCTCTAAATTATACATAAATGGAATAATTCAGCAAGCTTTTGACATGGTGGATTATGACCTATTGTTGGCTAAAATCGACAAGCTTGGAATAAGAGGAATTTCCCAATCTTGGATTAACACATATCTTCGGGGAAGAGTTCAGTCAGTAAAAATTCCGTTTGTGAACAATAATAACTATATCAAATGGGCTGAATCTTCTTCTGTTCCCATTCTTAAAGGAGTTCCTCAAAGGTCGGTGCTTGGGCCTGTATTGTTTCTTTTATATATTAATGACTTGCCATTGAAAATATCCGACGAAGGAAATAGGCTGTGTTTATTTGCGGACGATACGTCTCTGTCATTAACTGGTAAAAATCGATCACAACTTGAAGAAACAATATTCAAGAAGTTTAGTTTTCTACTTCAATGGTTTTCCCATAACCGTCTGACAATAAATAAAAACAAAACCAAGTTTCTAGAATTCCATATCAACAACTATGATCATTATCGTCCCCTTTCTTGCTTTATTGGTGATACATTAACCAGTCCTTCTCTGGTAACGAAATTTCTTGGAATTTACATAGATAATAACTTGAGATTTAAAGACCACATAGATTCTGTCTGTAAAAAACTAAGTTCTGGTGTATTTGTGTTAAAGGGTCTCTCTTCAACTCTGGACGCATCTGCCCTATTAGCCGTATACTATGGTTTAATTTATCCTCATCTTAGTTATGGCATTGAGATTTGGGGCTACGAGAATCAAAGAACAGATCTCGTGTTTAAACTTCAAAAAAGAGCTTTTTTCCAAGCCATTTTCCATCTTACTCGTAGAACATCTTGCAACCCGTACTTCAAAGAAAATAGAATTTTGACTTTTCCTTCTATTTACATAAAAAGATCAGTACTTTTTGTCAGAAATAATATGCATACCTTTCAGATACTCCAGAACGACCACAAATACAATCTTCGCCCTAACCATAACATCAATGGCCCTTCACATAAAACATCTTTCTATGAAAGACAGTTAGTGTGTAATGGTTCCAGGCTTTATAATTCGCTACCGGATTCTCTAAAGGCCGAGAGTAGCGTGCGGAGGTTTGAAAAACAGATTAATGAGTTGTTGGTGCAGGGCTGTCACTACAGCGTTGGGGAATTCTCAAAATAACTTTCCCCTATTTCCTACCACCACATGCTATTAAAAAAAATATATATATGTATATGTATGTATATATATATATATATATATATATATATATATCTGTCAGTATTATTTAAGGTCATTTTTATTCTAAGTATCTTAAATAGCCAATAATATGTTCTTGACCAAATGATGATTATAATGACGCTATTATGCGGCTTGTTTGGCTGTTTAAATAAAGATTATTTTTTTTCTTTCTTTCTTTCTTCTTAATTTGTCAACTTCTAATCTTCCTAAATTAATTAACCAGTTATTTATCAATTTTTTATAGACATTTATCTTATAAGTATCAGAATATCTTATGCAGGCCGGTAATTTAGTGGACAGAATATTTGAAATAAAATGAGCTTGTTAAATTGGCTGATTTAGGCAGTCTAGGAACTCTTATACCTATATTTAGAGCGCTTCTAGTAGGATAATTGTGACCGATAATAGTGAACATATTATTTTTGTTTCTAAATATGTACAAAAGTAAACACCATATGTAAAGCTGGTTGATCGAAAAGACTTTCATTTTATCAAACAACAAGTCTGTAGGAAACCTATGACATTTATTAAGAGCACAGTAAAATGATAAAAAAAATACCATATGTATGATCTTAAAAGCTTATAAATACTCAAGAAAGTTGTAGAACAGTCTAAAATAAAGTTAAGAAGGATGGCGAAAAAATCTTAAAAGAGCGATAAAAGCCAATAACACCGTACGTGTATAATTGGGTGCATGGATATCGCCATACGTGTAATGGGCGGGTGGGTGGTTCACTACTATCGTACGCTTATAGGTGGGAGAGTGGATCAATATGGCCTTACGTGTATTGGCGGGTGGCTGGGTGGTTCACTACTGTCGTACGTATATGGAAGAGAAGCTGAATGTCATTGGTCAGTGAAAGGTTGGAGTGCGGTACATCCAAATTCACCAACTTCCGTCCCATGGCCAGGTAGACGACCGCCTTAGGTGTATTGGCGGGTGGCTGGGTGGTTCACTACTGTCGTACGTATATTGAAGAGAAGCTGAATGTCATTGGACAGTGAAAGGTTGGAGTGCGGTACATCCAAATTCACCAACTTCCGTCCCATGGCCAGGTAGACGACCGCCTTAGGTGTATTGGCGGGTGGCTGGGTGGTTCACTACTGTCGTACGTATATGGAAGGGTGGGTGAATGTCATTGGTCAGTGAAAGGTTGGAGTGCGGTACATCCGAATTCACCAACTTCCGTCCCATGGCCAGGTAGACGACCGCCTTAGGTGTATTGGCGGGTGGCTGGGTGGTTCACTTCTGTCGTACGTATATGGAAGGTAAGGTGAATGTCATTGGTCAGTGAAAGGTTGGAGTGCGGTACATCCAAATTCACCAACTTCCGTCCCATGGTCAGGTAGGCGACCGCCGTAGGTGTATTGGCGGGTGGCTGGGTGGTTCACTACTGTCGTACGTATATGGAAGGGTAGGTAAATGTCATTGGTAAGCGAAAGGTTGGAGTGCAGTACATCCAAATTCACCAACTTCCGTCCCATGGTCAGGTAGACGACCGCCGTAGGTGTATTGGTGGGTGGCTGGGTGGTTCACTACTGTCGTACGTATATGGAAGGGTAGGTGAATGTCATTGGTCAGTGAAAGGTTGGAGTGCGGTACATCCAAATTCACCAACTTCCGTCCCATGATCAGGTAGACGACCGCCTTAGGTGTATTGGCGGGTGGCTGGGTGGTTCACTTCTGTCGTACGTATATGGAAGGGTAGGTGAATGTCATTTGTCAGTGAAAGGTTGGAGTGCGGTACATCCAAATTCACCAACTTCCGTCCCATGGTCAGGTAGACGACCGCCGTAGGTGTATTGGCGGGTGGCTGGGTGGTTCACTACTATCGTACGTATATGGAAGGGTAGGTAAATGTCATTGGTAAGCGAAAGGTTGGAGTGCAGTACATCCAAATTCACCAACTTCCGTCCCATGGTCAGGTAGACGACCGCCGTAGGTGTATTGGTGGGTGGCTGGGTGGTTCACTACTGTCGTACGTATATGGAAGGGTAGGTGAATGTCATTGGTCAGTGAAAGGTTGGAGTGCGGTACATCCAAATTCACCAACTTCCGTCCCATGGTCAGGTAGACGACCGCCGTAGGTGTATTGGCGGGTGGCTGGGTGGTTCACTACTGTCGTACGTATATGGAAGGGTAGGTAAATGTCATTGGTAAGCGAAAGGTTGGAGTGCAGTACATCCAAATTCACCAACTTCCGTCCCATGGTCAGGTAGACGACCGCCGTAGGTGTATTGGCGGGTGGCTGGGTGGTTCACTACTGTCGTACGTATATGGAAGGGTAGGTGAATGTCATTGGTCAGTGAAAGGTTGGAGTGCGGTACATCCAAATTCACCAACTTCCGTCCCATGGTCAGTAGACGACCACCTTAGGTGTATAATACTGGTTAACTTAGGAAGGAATTTGCTCCATTTACTAGAACTTCTGAATTGCCGAGTATCACAGATATTTAATCTACTAATTTGATTAGTGGTGTAAATATTTATGTGCACTTTACAATAAACTTTATTTTTATATTATTTTTTTAAATTAACTTATAATATTTCTAAGTTAAAATACATGTAGTACGAACAGCATTGATTTTCACTTCTTTTATTGTAGCTATGTGCCAAGGAACATTTTAAATAATGGAGCCTAAATATCAATATTGTTATAATAATCGTATAAATAATATAACAGTGTTATTATTTTTAAAAATTTCATTTGGATCAAATATTTAACTAGTTTTAAACTATAAAATGTAAATAGCAAAAAGATTACCATTATTGAAGGGTTGGTAACACATATTTTAGGGCTTTCATAAAAACCAACTTGTTAGGTGTCATCTTAAAATCTTCTGTTAATCTTTTAGGCCTAAATATTCTTAAGAGTAATAAAATTCAATTATTTTGTAGAATTTTACCAATCGGCTTTGGAACCAAACAAATCTTGTCACTTCTCTGCCTTTTCTTGTAAAACAAATCAACGCACGGAATATCTCCACTGTTAATATAAACAAGTAAATGTTTCAAAAGAAGTCTTTTGTTCTATAAATAAAGGACGTAAATGGTCAGTTTTATTCTTTTTTAAACAAAATTCAAAATTAGCATTCTAAGTTTCGTATTGATGAATTAATTGAAATAAATGTACTAGCGAACGGATGGATAAACTTTAATAAAAATTTGAATATATTAAAATTATATTGTTTTAGTTCCTTAAAGAAAGTTACATATAACCCTCTATAATAAACTCACAAGTCATATAAAAACGAACTAAAATGTATTAATTTAACACATGAAAAAATAATTGTTATCTTATGAAAACTACAAATTAGCAACCACATTTATTGTACGCGATGCATCCACTTTTGTCTTTTCTCAAACACCTACTTCCCTCCAATCTTTACTGAAAATCTCTTCATAAATATGAAGTCTTAGGACAGCTTGGTTTCGCTTAGTAACATATTTGTTCAACAATACAATTAAACAAACCTTTACCTATTAATACCACTGCTATAAATGATATATTCAGTCTTCAATGCCTGTATGTCAACACTGTAGGAAATGCCTCTTCATCTGATTCTTTTATGATTTGAATATTGTCAAATTATGTTTTCATGTGTATTGAAAACTTCCATAAAGTAATTATTGTTAAAGTACTTTTACAAAGAAGGTGTCCTTGGAAAGGTAAAAGAAGAAAGCATGTCTTCTAACATAAATCCAATTACCAAGTTTAGTTACGATCGTAAAGAAAATAAGAAAGATAAAAATAGATTTGTGAAAAACAAAACGTGACGTCTAGCTGTCGAACGAAGTATATATTGTTTTTTTTCTTTCTACCTAGAATCACGTTTAGAATCTGAAACTGCATAGCAATCCCAACCTTTTTATCATATTTATTGAACTGATTGGTAAATTTATTTCCGAATCATCCAAAAATGCTTTCACTGAGTAAAAACATTTCATGATATATACTTGTCTATTTCAAGTATATTAGGCCTCTTTCTGATGAATTCCAAAATTCGTTTGATCAGTTATTTTTGGGTAAAAATTTGGTAGTTTTATGATTCTATCGTAACAAACATAACTCAGTAGAAGTGGTTCCAGTCAACTGATATTCATATTCAGATCTTAAAAGGTACAATTCTAAAGCTAAACCATACGTAGCTGAATTTACCAGTTTGAACTATTAGGTTGCTGAGTAGCTAACTATTTACCGGTATTGATAAAACAGTGAGCATGGTTGTCGACATGTCTACCGGCATGGTATTGACCGGCAGTGAGCATGGTTGTCCACATGTCCACCGGCATTATTGTTGACCGGCAGTGAACATGTTTGTCCACATGTCCACCGGAATGATTGTTGACCAGCAGTGAGCATGGTTGTGGGAGTTAACTTATTTGACAGCTGAGAGCTCTGTAAGTTTTATCTTTTTTCTCTATAGATTTATACAGTAAAAACGTTTAATGTTCGTGCCAAGCAGTTAGCAAGGCATAAAGACATATCCATTACCTGTACAGACAATATCATTATATAACTTCAACAAAGTGACTCCACGTTGTTTTTGCGATGATGTGTCATCATTATTCCTTCATCAGATGTCAAGGTAATCGAGACGTCGATTATTTCTCCGCTATTCCTCTCTGCTATTGTTGAGGTATGATTACCCACTAATCCACCCTAGACCTGGAAACTTAACTGAACCAGTACAACTCCTCAAGGTCTGCTCTTACACGACAGGTACGAGTAATATTCATTATGTAAAATATGGACATAAATAGCCCAATGAACAATATGTAACTCCTACAGTACAGAATCCTACATGTCCATTCATAAAGTTAGTTTTAAGCAAATCGTAATGATATCGGTATTTGAGAAGCTAAATTTCTAACTTGCACAAATAGTCAAAAGAGACTTAAAAAACTATGGATGCATTTCGTTTTAGTATTAATTTATATTTAATTAAATAACCAAAAACCAGACATCATTGTTCATTGTTGGAGTCTAAAAACTACCCAATACGTCTAGAAAAATGAGTTAAGACAATTTATCGTACCGTGATATCATTTTTAAGTTTTTATTGATATTTTATACATTTTGCTAAAATCTTCTAAACATTTACTTCTTAATTTTTTTAAGGTTTTTAAATATAATTTATTTTTTCAAAATAATTCATAGTTATAATGCTTACTATATAAATTGATGATAATGTGCTAAATCACCTTGTCGATTGCTAAGGTTCAATTTTGTTTATACGTACATAATCTTAGATCTAAAATTACTCGTACTTATACTATTTAAATACAAGTCATGACCATTTAATTCGGATAATACGTCGAAATATTTTTTCTGAGGGTGTTTCCGGATTCAGAAAACCAGAAATATGTATTAAGATTGTATTTGTCCGCATGTTTATGATAATGACATTACGTAATGTTTTATCCCAGAGTGATCAAAAAAGTCCATCCATATATTTTCATCGCTTAATGCCGTGGTTCTTGGTACCCAAGGTGGTATTTTGGCTCCCCAAAACATTGCCTCCAGATATTCCGGTCTATTGCCCGGTCTTCTATCTTTTCTAATCTGGTCTCACCATTTCAACTTGGGTCTTCCTGGTGGTATTTTGCTCTCGGGGTTGTTCATTATGATATTTTTTATTAAGGAGTTGTCCTCCTTCTTAAGCACATGGCCAGCCCATCTCAACCTTCTGCTTCTCACCTCAGCCACTATGCCTGGGTCTAAAAGCAACTGTCTCAACTCGCTGTTGTGTTTTATTCTCCATGCTCCATCTTCAAAGGATGGTCCATATATTTTTCTTAATATTTTTTTCGATTACCATTAGACGTTTTTCGGTCTTCTTGCTTAGTTACCAATTTCTGACCCGTACAATAGCACCGGTCTTAAAATGGTTTTATATATCCGGACTTTTATTTTGTGAGATAACAGTTTATGACAAGCCGAGAAACTCCTATGTCCTGTATTTATTCTTTGTTGTATCTCTACATTTTCTTCATTATCGCTGGTCATTATTACTCCTAAATAGGTAAAACTATTTGGTATTTTCATTACAAAACAATATTTTTATTATTATTTAATTTGAAATGTTATGCGATGAAAATATGCAAAATTAATAAATCAGCCACATAGGTGATACATATTAAGATAGAAAGTAACATAGTTATAACTACTTATTGGGGGTAAAAAAGATACACCCATAAAAGTACAGTTTTATTTTAAAATTATTTTAAATGTACTTTCTGATAAGTTCAGGAATTTATGTGTAAGAAACCATAGAGGCAATTTTTTTAACAAAGGCACCTTACTGTTGCTATTAAAATTTGATCATGTGAGGTTGTTTACATTGTATTTCTTTAAAGAATATTTTATTGTTACCTAAGTTTAGATTACAACTAACAGTAGTGACATGGAGTTCTTACTCTGAAACCAGTAATCCAATAAATAGGATTTTGTAGCTGAAGACGACAAAGGTACGTTAACCTTATTACTTGTTATATATATCAGCTCAGGAGGCTTTAGCAATGAATAACAGTAGTGCTTATCTTAAGATGACTAGGACTGAATTTTACTTGATTAAATAAGTCCCACTTAAGTTTTACGACTTTTCGTAAGCGAAGGGTTTCACTTGAGTCGTAGACTTGCTCTGCAGAAGGCTATCAAATTATTCCAGCACTGTTGACCTCTGTTGATCACTCCGCCGAACTTCCAGCTCCAGGATTTCCCAGCAAACCTGTTTCTAGATGACGAGTTATTCTGCATTATAAGTAAGTGGGGCAGCACAAAATTATTAATTCTTGAAAATATATAACAGAATATATCAAACGTAAAATGACTGTAATTAAAAATTACAATGAAATGCATGACATTTCAGGACTTTTATTTAGATGTCTTGAATACTTAATTTATTGACAAGAATTGAACTCAACCTGAACAACGTAAATGCTTAAATACTTTTAAAATTAAATAATCATTTTTATTACCTTTGGATCTGCAATTTTATATTTTACCTCGAATTTACTTTGCAATTTTAATATGCCTTTCAATCAGAGACCATTCATTTCAATTTGACTACTAAACATTAATTGATTCTATTGATATCTACTTTTGGGAGTTTACAAGAATTATCATTAATTGATCTTACAACAAGTAGGTAAGTATCTCTTTTTCAGTTTGAATTTGTTTTATCATTACAATTAATTTTTAATTTTTGTTTTGGCCAGCGTGGAACTCTATAAATTGAATTATAATACTATTATTTGCTTTTATTTTCTATTCATTAAAAAGTCAGTAACACAAATGGTTATTTTGCTTGATTTAAAATTGATACAGTTAAAATAATACAGTTTTTAAAATGATACAGTTAAAAATATTATTTTTTAGATTTTAAAGCTAAACCATTTCAAACTTTAAGGAGCTCTTTAGTGACACAAAGAATTACTCAGGAAGCATTCTTTTTACCTTTTTTATATTCTGCGTTAGTTTTAACCTGAATTTATAAAAGTGTGTGTAGTCCGTAAATTAAATATTAACATAAATTAAGCAGTTATAAAGTTCTAAAAACACTTATAACAAGGCTTACAATAATTAATTAGAAGGACTTGGGATGTTGTATACAATGCAATAAAATAACACGAAGAAATGTATTAGGACGTAACAACGTAGTTGACAACATCTGAACAAATGGAAATATTCACTGTTGCCATTATTTTATATAAAAAAGTATAAAAATTAAAATGTTTAACTACTGTATAAATACAAATAGTGATGGTTAATAAGATACAGGTTTTAATACATTTTTATTAACTCACCAATCGATGTCCAATAATTTAATTTACTTGATAAATATATTTTAAAATATCATGGACATTATTCCTGACGTTATAAAGAAAAAAAAGACAATATCGAAGACAGTAAATCGATCGAGTGGAAGAGGTTTGCTCAATTTTAGATTCAGATTCACATGTTTGAATTCTCTGATGTAGCAAACTAAGGGCTGAAATGAAATAAAATTTAAAATGTCTTTAATAAGAGGATAAAGTTAGGACTGACAAGTCCTCTCTCTCTAACAATTAACCCCAAAATTAACACTAAATCCCTGTTCAGGGCTGAACGATCCCCGGACTCAGGCAAGGACCTCTGAACAAGGAAATAAGTTCAGAGAACTCACCACAATCAAGTATTTACTTTTAAAATCTGTTTCCTGTTTTAAAGCAGCAAGAATACTGGTTCTAAATTTACTTTAAATAATGGAAGTTTCCATATGGAAAAACAGTAATATGTTAGCACAATTCTTTCCAAATACTTTAAAATCTAAAAAATCTTGAAAATTTAATTGAATCTCTTTATTTATCGGGGAAAGAGATGAAATATATGAATCAATAGGAAGATATGAAAATTATATTAGCTAAAGAAAAGTATATAAGCTAGAAAATGTTTTGAAGACTGGTGGATTGGGAGAGACATTCCAGACTATGAGTTGACAGATTATCATTGCTCTCAATAATACAACATTTCTTGGTCTTCAAATTAAGTTTTACTATATAAAATTGTACTCTAATAATTTGACAAATAAATAAATCTCTCTGGATACGTCTGGTGTACCTCATTAGAGCAGTCTGACTATCAACATTAATTAGTAAGCCATAGTGACATAAATTTTCTAAACTGTAAGAGTAATTCATCTTAGGGTTTGTTTGAAAAACAGAAATAAAATCGATCTATTTTTATGACACTCCCACTGATCCATACACTCATTTATATTGGAATCTCTTGTTTAAATATATACTGTTTGAAAAGAATTTTTTTCTTCAGTCGTTTATTTTATTAGAATATAAAATTACCCTCTCTTTTTAACACAATTAACATAATTTATAAACAAAACTATTGGTCCCTGATTATATCATTGAAGATGCCAGACTAAACAAAAATTTACCTGAGTAACAATTTACTGTTATTAACAAGATAAGGGAAAACCAACCACAATTGTTCGAGAAATCTAAATAATTTAATATTTTAAAGCTACAAATAATTTACCTTAAAGATAGGATAAAAATGTTTGTGTTAATAAAATCTAATCTCGAAATTTGTCCAAGCAAGGATCGTAAGCTACACTTTACTTCGTATACGTATACTGTTTACTGATGTGCACTTTGTAAAAAATTAATCTCGCTAGAAAAGTGTAATTGATTATAAACTGAAGTCACTGATAACAATTGAAATAAAAATTAGTTAAAGTAAGTTTTCCTTCTTAGAATTTTGGATCTCACAATTCAGTTTGAAGCTCCCTATTAAACAAAAACCAAGTTCAGTTATAACCTGTAGTATATAGTGTTGTTATAGTTAAATTAGTATTTATAAATTATTCTCAATAATTATTTTATTAAAATTGCTATATACGGGCAGAATAGATAATGTAAGTTATGTTCTCTAATGTGACATTATCGCAAATTATTTTTGCGTAAATTTTTCGTTCTTGTTATTTGCAATTTCATTATTGTTCTAGTAATTGTTATGATGCTACTGTTGTTTGGTATTGATATTATTATTATTATTGCCTCTAAAGCTAAAGATTAATCTTATTTTGCACTCTTGATATTGCGTAATTGCACATATTTATCGTATGTGATAGGTTTAATCTTTCCTGTTTGAATAAATAAATGCTGTACAATGTCACTGTTTATATATTATATCTTATAAATAAATAAGGTCTTTATTTTAGGGTCGTTTTCAACAAACAATGCTGATTTACAAAACAACTCAAGTCTTATTACAACTATTTAAAAAATTAAAAGCTAATTTTAGTTATTCACAATTAAAACATAAAGTTATGTGTATAGTACAGTTATATATGGATATATCAGCTTTTATTATACATTAAATACTTATATACATTTTTATATGTAGTTTCAGATACTCCCTGGCCTGTACGCTGGAGGACAATTCATTAAATAATTTAGGAGAAAAGTACGCAAATTATTTTCTTTCAAATTCACGGCGAACGAAAACGAATATGAAAATTGCCGAATTCACGGCGAATCTTCTTACCCCTTGAATTCGGCAATTTTTAATAAACATCAAACAATTTTATAATAACCCCCCCCCCCCCACCTATTCTACACGTACAGAGGTGACGATTGTAAGTTCCGCTACCTTTGTGTGTTTAGTATTTGTAATGCGCAAGACATTTTAATTGATGTATTAGAGATTAAAACTTATAAATGTTCCTGTTCCTTAGTACAGAGCCAAGTTTTCAGTTACATCTAAGTAAAGAACATTTTACACAGTGTATTATTGCTTTATATATTTTCGTGTTCGGTGATTGTTCTTGTGGCAAGAAGATAAAGGAAATATAATAATGTTAGTTAAAGGCATACTAGATCTAATCTCATCTTCCGACCTCAGGCCTAAATCAAAGTATACAGCTGAGTAGTCCTGGGATTTAGGTATTGTCCTAAAAATAACCTGTATTATACAATGTAATTCAATATAATTCAGTAGTGAGTAAGGTAGTCAAAATATTATGTATAAAAATACGTATCAAATCATTCATTGTCTTTAGGCACATGCAATCAACATCGTCAATATTGATAAAACCTTAAAAATGAGTTTTACAAGCAACCAATAACATAAATTATATGAAACTATAGTAAATAATTAAGTTCTAAAGATTAAATAAATAATAAAACGACGTGATGAAACATTCACAGACTATAAGTTTCGGGTGAGATCAACATAAAAATAAATTATAATAAAAATAAGTTAAACTTAAGTTAAAATATATATACATATATATATATATATATATATATATATATATATATATATATATATATATATATATATATCCCAGCTCTCTGTCTCAACTATTATTAATAACTACAAATAAAACCATATTGTTTAAATAACTAAAAAAATTAAATATTACTCTACTACAATGATTGGCATTGTCAGTCTTACAAAATTATTAACCAATATAATTAATAATGTTACAGGAGTGTTCGACAAAATTTTTTATATGCAAGCATATTCATTATTTATTTTTTTTATTTAGAGATGTTTGTATTAGATAGATTGTAAACAAATAAGCTTGGCTAACATTCTAAGGATTTTAAATTGGTGCATGTTCCCCTTTTTAGATTAACATATTTTTTAAGAGCCTCTATCTCTTATCGGTGACTGAAGTGACCTGCGTGAGGTACTGATTTAACATCATTGAATCACGGCCAGTGACATCTGGACATAGGTGAGGAGTGAAGAGGGTACTCTTTATGAAAACGTTAGCCCACTCAAACGATTGCCTTGATAAAGTGTCAAATCTAAATTATTATTATCAGTTAATTTTTATTATTGTAATATTCCTTAGTAATATAGTTAGTGCACTGTCACGTGCACAGAACAATTGTTCAATCAGTACTAAAAAAAAGTACAGTTGGAACAGCTGATCGCCACAGAGGACAAACAAAAGTGCAAACTACTCTTTATCAGGTAAACACCAGAATACCAGGGTTTACTTGAGTTGTATAGTATGTAATGAGTTATGAGTTACTGTTTTACTTATTAATAATCTTACATAATATAAAATAGCTTAAAAGTAAATAATATTACTCATAATGAGTGAACAGATTTCTTTACAATAAAATTGCTTCTTCATTACTGAATTATATTCTGAAAATTTAGAGTAATATTAATGTGTGTATAGTATTGTATGGATTATCTATCACTAGTTGCCGGCGTTGTAGTACAGTGCGCCAGGTTTTAGACTGCGCAGTTACAGTTCCAAGGCTTCACGCAACTACGATGAGGAAGTTACTTCCCTCGATGAACAAAGTTAACATACATTCCTGTTTGTAAACTGGTGGGTGAAGTTTTTCTGTTATAAAAGTCTTCCTTTTCTAAAGAACGTTTGAAATAGCAAAAAATTGACAAGGTGCGTGTAGTTGTCTGCCAAATCCTTACTCGATTCACCACCTCTGCTTCCTTTGACAACTACTGAACTGTCCCTTAATGAACCAATTGAGCCAAAATGTGTTCGATAAGATGTTCAATGTCAAACGTCCACGGCAGCGGCTGAGTTTCTCCGCGAACCAGCGGTATGTAGGCCGCATATATAAGCCTGGATGAGGTGGCGCGCCAGTCACTACAGTAGTGTCCACGCCGCGAGTATGACGTGGAACCCTCTATTGTGTTGTGTGTTCCTGTGTTGCACCGTTCATCTCGGTAAGTCCATGTCTTAACTAGATGTAATTAGGTGATAGTAGACGTAATTAGAATACGTCAATACGTAATCGTTACTAGTGAGAAGTGGAAGATCAACTCTTGAATTACCGTAAAGGGGTGGGGGTATTTCACAATTGTTGGCATTAATAATTAGGGGGTTTGTATCCTTTTAATTTATTAGTAATGGAATTTTTGTAAGCTTGATAAAATGTTGCTAATTTACTTTCTTCCTAGTATAAACTTTCTTTATCAATTATAATGATATGACAGTTTTAATGGTGAAGTCAATCTAGATTCGGCTTTTATTATTATTATTATTTATTTATTATCTTTTATTGTTATATATATAAAGAAGAGCATTAAATGTCCCAGGTTCAAAAATATTTCACTGTCATTATTTTGCTACAACTACTGTAAAGAAAGAACACTATCAAGAAGCATACAGCTGTTTGGAACCTTGAACGCGTGGTTGGTCAAAACGTTCGGGTTTTACTTGTATTTTCTAGAGTGATCGTCTGATATTATTACTTGCGACTACTTTTGTTCACTAAAAAGCTAGTAATTATTTATGTTTGCAAAATTCAAAAGCAGTGTAAACTGAAACTTAACTAACAAAACTAACTTTTCTTGATACATTGAAACAAATTTTTTTTTAAATTATATTCGGTTTAATATTTTAAATTTAATTAAATCTATGTTCCTAAAAAAATAATTTCCTTCTCATCAACGTTTATTAAACCATATTGTTGGAACAAATTATTTTAAAGTTATTAATGTGGTACAATTTATTAATTTGTTCTTTGAAATGTCCTTAAAATTAAAAAAAAACAACAAATGTTTTCCTGTTTATTAAGCAATACTATAAAGAAAGTGACCAATTTTCCGTACACATACATCGCCAAGTCCTATACCCAGAGGCAGTGCCGAGGCAGGGTGGAGCAGGTTCGCGCAGTTTATTATGTACTGGGTTACGCAACTGGAACATTCCGGAATCCCGAGACTTGTTCCGCTGCGACTGGTGGATTGCAGATTTGATGGCATGCACAAACACTCTTGGAGTTGTTTTGTTTAAGAACACAGTGAGTTTAATTGATCCAAACTGTATGATTATTACAGTCTGCTTTCATTTGATGTGAGGAAAGCTTCTTTGCAAAACTACACAACTGTAAAAGTAGTAAGTCTACAGAGATAATGATTTCTGGACATAGTCTATCGTATATATCTTCTGGAATGTCTATCGATCGTTCTTCAAGAGATAGTCTATAGTACATAATAAGGATTATCAATGAAGTCAGTGTGACATTAAAACAAATTAAATATTAATTAAAGGCGACATTAAATAACTTAAAATCTTATTTTCATACGTTTCTATATGAATATTTTGTTATTTCAAAACTTTAATTTGTTATTCATTTATTTGAATTAATCAGACCACACCTTTTACTCATGCTAACATATATTAATCTTTTCTTCAATCTTGTAAACGATATTAGCTTATGAATAGGAATGAAGAGAAATTACGTAATTTTTACAAACGTTGAAATAAATGAATAAACAATACTCATATATTTGCGTTTGAACACAACATACACCAAGCATAGTTTTGAATGGATTGTATTGATACACTCTGTAAGTAATTTACGCTCTAAACACTCAAAAGATTTCAGAAGAAGTAAATAAAATACTGGAGCGTGAGACCCTGATCTCGAGACTCGACGACTGATTGCTTCGAGAAGAGAGATTGCAAAAGGTCGTGATTACCCACTGTGAGTTGGGAAAGTCCAACCTTGAGACTCTTGCCGAAGACAAGATAAACCAATCTCTCCGAGACTGTTCCTCAAACATTTCTTAACCAAACCGTCTCAATTGAGTAAACATTGTTTTATTAAACATTTTTTGTTTTTTTTTTATTTTTCTTATTATTTTTTAACTACTGATGATTATCTATTCAAGTGCATTAATTCAACATTTAAAGGTTTATTGAGAATTATGTATTCTGTATTAAGTATTCTAGGGAAGAGAATTGAGTATCAGGCTTACCAACTAGCTAAAAATCGGACCAATTCCACTTGGTTCAGTTTCCACATAAAGCAGCAGTTTTCTTAATTTCTCTGGCTAGTGGGCTATTAACAAATGGTTCATTTTAAATTAAAGTTGATCTTAGTTAACAACAAAGACTACACAGGTAATTTACACTCATCATACATAAGTGTCCCTCGTATTCATCCCACATCTTGAATATTAGTGTACTAACAATGAATTTTATTGTTTATTAGTGTATTAACAATGAATTAATGGATGAGTTTTATAGTTTTAAGATATGATGAGTTTTATCAGTGTTCAATATTGATATAGATAAACTTAGTAAAGAAGTAAACAAATACAAACTGAATTAAAAATGGATTGACTTATATTTTTACGTGTCTATCTCAACAAAATTGATGCTATAGTGACTAATCCAATCGTGTTTTGTTTTAAATTTGCATTATAATTGTTAATTAATGGCAAATAGTATAAAGAATATCTTAAAATAATTATCATTAATATGCAATCTTTATGAGAGAATTTCTCAAGATGCAAAATTAAATAATAATTTTTATTTCAATAACTTAAAAGCTAACTAGTACAATCAGTTATAATCTTTAATGTCTAATCAATTAAAAAAAATAAATTAATATGTTTTCTTAGGTAATTAAACCATTGTATGACTTAAATTAATATAGTTCAATAGCAACGAAAAACCACTAACTACGCTGCTCAAGTCACTACTTAGTTGTGTTCTTGATGCTTTTAAGTTTTATGTAACAGATTTGTTGTCTAAAATCCAGAATGGTTTAATTATATCTAATTTATTATTGACCAGCTGTTTACCCGAGCTTTGCTACGGCTTGACATATAAACAGTAATGTTTTAATTTATTTTAAATGTTAAATGTCAATCACTTAGCATTTTTTTAAATTGTTAGTTTTGTTTGTTTTTATCTAACAGCTGATTGGACAAATAAATAAAGTAACTTTATTACATCATCCCTGAAACTCACAAGGCTACTGGGGTGGAGCCCTTGATTTGAAAGTGAATAAACCATGCCAGAAACCTTCCCGGGAGTGAACTCTAAAACTTCCCAAAGTTTCATAGCGCTCCGATGAGTGCTTTAGTAATCCATAAAGGACAAACACACGTACATTCATTTTATATACTATATAGATTCTAAACTGCTCGTCCAGCTATCACAATTTTTGAAATATTAAAATGTTAAAGTCTGTTTTGAAAAAAAAAATTATAAAATATATATATATACATGATTTTAATTATATATATGCAATAAAAATTGCCATTATCAAACACGTGATTAAATATTCCAGCAATCCAGAACACCATTCTGGAGGAACTACTTCAGGAACTGATAGCTCCTTTTGTCAAATCATTCATTAATGTATCAAAATCTGAGAACATTGCATATACGTTCTGAACGTCAGATAGTTATAAGTCAGATAGTTATAGTCTGAAAGTTCTTCAAATTATAACTATCTGACCAAGGTCTTCCAAAGTATAGTTTTTATGTGAGAGAATATGGTTGCCTTTATCTTATTCTATTCACATGGGTATTCTTTGACTGCGTTTATTCAGTACCTCTTTAGTTCAGGGGAATCGTTCACCAGTATGAGAAAAAAGGCTGGGGTGACTTTAAGGCCGGTGAATAATTACACATTCCAAGAATATTCAGTATTATTGCATGTTACTTCTGGATTGAGTCGGCCTTAACAGCTTCTGTTAAAAAAATACATCTATATTCTAAAATTAATTTAGTAGATTAAGCATTTGGAACATTGGACAGAATACAGTTCTGATTTATATATTAGTGATTATTTAAGGTTATTAATTTTGTTAAATGGTTATTATAAGTGGGAAGTTTTATCTACGAGAGCATACAGTTGACCTTCCCTCGCCATACGCACTTATACTCCATACAAATTAAATCACACCCATGAGCAGACAGTTAACAAACACTGTATATGAGTATACCGGCCTATGACCGGTTAATCACTTATGATCAATAATTGATTCTTTCACCATTTAAAACTAAAAAATGTTTTGTGTAAATTGATTTCTCTTATTTTATGTTATGAATTAATCTTAGAAGAGAAGTTTTTCGTACCATTCGCTAACAATGGCCATTCAGTAGCTCTTATTCCCCTCCCCCCTTTGTTTTTTTGTTTAATACTGATGATTTCACCATTTTTTAAACTTATGTGTGACTAAAATTAATGTAAGAAAGTATTAGTTTAAAAATAATCTTTAATTGCGGACGTTATGGCATATTTTACCAAGTACTAAACATGTAAAGATGTCAGCGTTAAGTTAAGCGAATCGCCTATTTTAAAACACCTACTCTAAAATACGTTTAAAAACCTTTATGTGAAACACTTTTGGGGCTTCTTAAATAGTTGTTTAAAACTAAAAAAATCCTTCAAAGCTCCAATTTGAAGTGAGTGGGTGTAAATTCAGTTTGTTCAACGTTTGCAAATAAGTATAAAATGTTAGTAACTTTGTAATTAATTGTTTCAATACCTATATATTCCATTACTTACATCACCTTAAGTAATTTTAAAAATTTTTATTTTGAGTTTTATTGACTTTAACATAATTATTTTAGAAATATAGTATTCCACGATGAATAATACTGGGTTTACTACATAAAAGTGTATGAATTTAAAAAAACCCTCTCGGGGAGTAAGTAGATGACCTTGTTGGAAAATTGCCAACTACGTATAAACAATTGGATTGAGTCATTATTTTTGTTAGAGAAGAGTTTCTGTAATAATGTATTTTATCTTTGTTTTATCTGAAATACTAATTTGTATATAATTAAATTCTATATTCAAATTAAAAACTTATCTTTCAAAGTGATCATTTATCCACACAATCACCTCTCGGTGCAACTGTTTGGTAAATCCCCACAACTTGTTTTCTCTCTTCAGAATTCCTCAGGATCAAGACAAACATCCTTAAATTTACTCTTAAGTATTTTGGTAGCCACGTGACATTCCGGTTGTTTTTGTTTTGAGCTGAGTTGACCTTACTTTTGTACGACAGACACCGGAGGAAGTTTAACAATGTATCCCTATAAACCAAGAACGATTCGTAAAGAGTTACGCTATAACTGAACAATGTTAATACTAATTCCCAATGTTTATTTTTAAAAAGTGAATATTTTTAAATGAAAATACAACGTCTACAATGTTAACTTATGGCATTACATTGATTACATTTTATGAATTGGAAGCAGAGAGCACGTGGTTCTGTACAGAATACTTCTAGTTCATAATATTTAAATGTCGTACTTTAAGTGTTAGCCTACTAAGTTTCTAAGAGCTACATTTGGTTATTTAATAATAATAATTTCGAAGTATACTTGTTTTGTATTGACAACTATTTTATAATCATTTATTAATGGATTCTGTATTACATTTAGTGGACAGACGCTTAGTTTAACACTTCAAATGGAAACAGGGTGGTTCTAGTAAGAAAAGATTTGTGACAAAACAAAACGTAGTAAAAATGAACAAAGTTCTGATTTTTTAAATAATATTAATGAAAAGTTGTCTCAAATATATGTTACACCATAAGAGATGTTAATTACTTTAGTTGCATACCTAATTAAAAATCAGTCAGTTTTTCTTTTATCTGCCAGTTAATTTAATATTTAATAATTTCCTATGGTAAACCAGGACTTTATAAACCTCCTAAATTACATACTAATTAAAACCTGGTAATTAAATATTTCATCCATTACTAAAATTGTTATAGTCAGAAAACAACACTTAGCAGTCCTTATCCAATTCGAGCAGATAATATTTGTAAGTTTTGTGGAAATATACTCCAATATTCTGCAGCTAATAAATGTTAATTAGTTTTTATTGTATTTTGAAGTAGACAATATGGAGTTTATTTACGCTCGCAAAGTATATAAATTACCAATAAAGTAATAAACTTAAATTACCCAGCTTAATCAGAGCAAATATAATGTAACATCTATTTTATCAAAGAAAAAATTATGGACTATAGAATTACATTTATTATCTAAACACTTTATGTTGTTTTGAGTCGTCTTGTTAAAAACATAAATGAATTAAAGTTTAATTAAGACCTGAATAATAAAAATTACAAACATAATAGTCGCGTATGACTTATTATCTTTTTTATAAAAAATAAATAATAATCAGAATATAAGTAAAATAGAAATGTCAGTGTTATTTTTTGCGTTACGTAATGGGAAAAAGTTAAATTTAGAAGTTATTTAGAATCAAATAACGATTTGATCTAAAATTATTTCGTTGGTTTTAATAACTTATTCTAAAATAAAATTAAATATATATTATTACTTTTAGTTCAAATAATGTTCCCAACGAAAAATTAAATAAAAAAGAAAAACAAATCTTTTTATCACGAGTTATGGTAAAATAATTTGTTGTGTCGATAATTAATCTGAATGAAACATTAACATATTATATATAATATTTATTTATTTAGAGAAAACTAACTGTTATAATATATACAGTTTTTTTGTAAAGTGAAAACATTGAACCATGTGCCTTGTGAGCTCAGCAAAGCTTGCTCAGCCAGATAGCTCAATCTTGTCGAATCCTTGGGAAAGTGAGGCCGCTGGCCTCGGGGCATGTAATATGATATTTCCTTACGTAAACCGACAAACCGGTAGGAACAGTGGCCCCTCCTATTCTTCTTCACTTTCTCCCTGCGTTGATACAGCTACTGGGAGGGCTCATTCCGCGAGACGTCCCTTTCAATCCTCTATCCCAATGTGTTCCTACCGGTCGTACGTGACATCATTTTTGGTTGAAAGCAATTTTTTTAAATCACGAAAAAATTCAAGGGAAAATATTTGTCAACATGGGAAATATTATCTTGTTATGAAGGACATTTTATTTTTAACTGGTAACACTGCTCCAGTAGAACAGAATGTATTTATTAGACTATAATTATCGTGTATAAAATGGGCTCAATTTAACTAGTATCAAATTTTTTCAAGTTTAATTTTATTTTGTGGTTAAATTTATGTTGTGGTTCATCCCAAACCCCCATTGTAGCCTGAAATGGGGAGTTTGGGATGAAGCTCCCGACGAGCAAGTGAGTTCTTAGATTTAGTCATGGTAGGATACTGGTGGTACGCCAAGTCACGGAAAAAGCTTCAGGTGGTATTCAATTATAAAAAAAATGTATATACAAAAACATTGGAAACGACTGCGGGATCCTGTTTTGGTCAAATACTGTCAGGAATATGCGAATATATTACTTGTATTGTATTGGAGATATTGCCAAGCCAACACGTGTCTATATGTACTGAGCGAATACTTGTGTTCTATGATGCAATACAATACAAGGGATATAAAATATATCGCATGGTTCTTAATGATTTGTGTATCTAGAAAGTCCAAATTAGCCACTTTAGATAGGCTTTTAAAAATTGTCATAGTCCTTTTAAAATTTCCCCTCATTTATTAATTTTAAGAAGATTTTTGATCAATCGCCCTTAGTAGTGTTTATTGGTATATACGATCATAAAGTTATAACCACAATGGTCAATTAAATTGGTTGTATGTTATTAAGATAGTTTAAAATCAGTACTACATGGTTCAAATTCCAAGTAAATAAGTAGGCCTTTAGTATCCCTGGCTAATAATTAATAAATGGCACTTTCTGAGCAAAAGTTGCCCTCAGTTAGTAACAAGACTACATTGACCATTTTCACTCTCCTAAACATTCATATCTGCCTTAAAATCCACACAATCTGTGTGAACGTCTCATATATGAATGCGTCTTAATATTAATTCGTCAATATCAACATTAAAGGCGCTGGTAAATAAAAATTCTCTTTTACTTACTGTAACGAGCAAACGCGTTATGTAAAATGTAAAATTAAGTTTTTTTTATTCTTTCCATAAATCGATTGAAGATCCAGGTTAGTTATATGAGCGTTTGAACAAACATTTCATGAGAGTCGTAACAAATTCAAGTTTCAACATTGCATTACGGCCCCTTCCCTCCATCATAGATCTAAGATTAACAAACCTTAAAATAATTTATTCATCCATTGTTCAATTTCCTACCAGAGGAGTATCAATTTATATGTCTAGAGACAGTCCGTCAACTGTTCGCTTTTTCCCACCTCACTGTTACACATGCTCTACCAAACCTGATTTTACATTAATTGGACAGTATCGTCATGATAGTGACTGAAATGGCTTGTGTTAATAATATTTTTCAGTATTCAGTGAGCTATTCAATCAGATCCAAAACATAAAGGAAATAGAACAAGTTATGCTTAATCTTGTTAATTCTTTAATTTTTAAAACTTTTCCAAGTTTTACCCACGTTAAGTGCCGTAACTGCATTCTTGGTTTTGTTTGCAATAAACTATTTTACTTGATAAACTTAGCAAATTCACATACACGCATTAGTTTGGTTTCATGTAATTAGATTAGCATGTGGAATGCTTGCTCCAGAAGAGAACACATACGAAATAGCCTACTGTCTAAAGGGTTTATAAGGACTTTTATTGTGTTTTTTTCATTTCCTTGTGGAGTAATTACTATTTGATTATCTTTAAATGAACTTCATTGAGAAAAAACTACTCTGTTATCGTTAATAGTTTATAATCTATATTTATAAAAGAGGATGTTTGTATATATATATATATGTTTGAAGTTTATGCGCTGCCAAACCATCCAACCGATCGCCATGAAACTTTAGGATGTTCTCCTGTATACTTCCGAGATGGTTTCTGTGAAGTTTGATGCAGATCCGTCTACAGGGTCCCGCCCCACGGGCTCCTAAAGATCCCATGTTATTCAAATGGAGAATCTGAATTGTTTACAAAAAACATATGACTGTGTGATTTAATGTAGTTTCACATGCCATAAGCAGATTGAAGTTCTCACAACAACAGTACTGTATATGTTTTGATTTATTGTAGTTCTACATTTCACCTTGAGAGGAGTGTAGCACACACTACTTTTACTTGATCAGGTGATCTGTATTTGGTGTTAACCTTTTTTCCTCGGTAATTAAAACATGTGGTGAAACGTGAAAATAAAAAATAAATAATTATTTGTTTTGCAGTTTACTTTTCATGACATGCCTCCTAAAAAATCTAATATTGGTAGAAGAAGCAAAAATGCTCAAATTCTTTCAGCTATTAGGTTCTAAATCAAACTCAATATTATGACCGGCGAAGCGGGCGGGTACAGCTAGTAGTTTATAAACCCTACGAAAAATCTGCAACATCTTGGAACAGCTGATAAGTATATAACTAGCCAAAGATGTCTTGCTAGGATGCTGGTCGCTTCAAGGTAGAGTTTGTCAATCAAATGTTATTAAAGACCTCTCTCTCACTACCTCCAATGTACATACTCACATATATTAACAAAGCCTGCCACTAGCTGCAGTGTACATACTCACATCTGTTAACGAAGCCTGTCACTAGCACCAATGTACATACTCACATATGTTAACAAAACCTTCCAATAGCTCCAATGTACATACTCACATCTGTTAACAAAGCCTGCCACTAGCTCCAGTGTACATACTCACATCTGTTAACAAAGCCTGCCACTAGCTCCAGTGTACATACTCACATCTGTTAACAAAGCCTGCCACTAGCTCCAGTGTACATACTCACATCTGTTAACAAGTCAGTACCACAGTACGTATATGAATGGGCGGGTGGGTCAGTTCCACAGTACGTGATACTGTAATAGTAATGTACAATTATTACAAAGTATCCATATGTGTACACAAGTTATGTCTCAGGTGTCACTAGCACCAATGTACATACTCACATATGTTAACAAAGCCTTCCAATAGCTCCAATGTACATACTCACATCTGTTAACAAAGCCTGCCACTAGCTCCAGTGTACATACTCACATCTGTTAACAAAGCCTGCCACTAGCTCCAGTGTACATACTCACATCTGTTAACAAATCCTGCCACTAGCTCCAGTGTACATACTCACATCTGTTAAAGAAGTCTGCCACTATCTCCAATGTACATACTCACATCTGTTAACAAAGCCTGTCAATAGCTCCAATGTACATACGTATATTTGTTAACAAAGCCTGTCACTAGCTCCAGTGTAAATACTCACATCTTTTAACAAATCCTGCCAATACCTCCAATGTACATACTCACATCTGTTAACAAAACCTGCCAATAGCTCCAATATACATATTTATATATGTTAGCAAAACCTGTCACAAGCTCCAATGTACATGCTCACAATTGTTAACAAAGCCTGGCACTAGCTTCAATGCACAATATATTCACGTCTGTTAACAAAATGTATCACTAGCTGTATTGTACATACACACATATGTTAACAAATCCTGCCACTAACTTTAATGTACATTCTCACAATTGTTAACAAAGCCTGGCACTAGCTCCAATGTGCATACAAATGTTTGTGAACAAAAACTACCTTTAGCTCCAGTGTATATGAATACGTTTGATAACGTACTGTCTCTCTGGCTGCAATGTACACAAACCGGTCTGTTGCCGGACTCACTAACTCCAATATTCTACTATGTAGGCTACGGTTGTTATAAAGATGCAAAAAAACCACCTTGATGATATTTCACTTTTAATCTTTACCGAAAGGCGTCAGAATGATTTATAACATATAATCTGTCCATATATTTCATGTAAGCAGAATATATAATTCACAGCTAGTTGCAGGATTTGTGAACATGGTAGAAATTAATGATGATAATCACGTTGACGTATTGACTGCTATGGAGAACAGTCACGACTGCAAGTATCTTGAGAGGTGCGTAAGTTAACCTTGAACAGCCGCCAAGTCGTCGTCATTGTCCGCTGACCTTGCCCAAGAATAGGACATTCGAAACAACAAGCCCAGGCTGTGCCTGGCCGCGGGCGGTCTGTCGGCAGGACTGCGACGTGTCAACGAGTTACAGATGACACAGATGGATTAGGCGATCAGCTTGGAAGAGGAACTGGCTAATTTAGAGGGAAACCCATTGAAAACAACTTAGGGATCTTTCGGATTTACCGCTTAAATAAATTTGTAACTTAATCTATCTTGTTAGAATTAGATAATTTATTTTTATTTTATAGATAATTTATAAAATTAGGATATTAGCTACTTGGTAAAAAATATCAACCAAATTACATGTCACAAACACAAGTTAACTGCAATATTAGTACAAGACAATTTTATAGCAAGAAATGTTTGTATGCATTAAATATTCTCAAACCAAGTTTTGAAAAAGACCTCCTGTGTGAACCTTTTCAGAATATCATAGTCAATTTCGATCAAATAGAATCAATTTAAACACTACAACATTTGTTACTTCTTTTTACTTATACTTTATTGTGTTTCGTGACGTTTCATATTCTGAACTCAAGTTTATGTTTATATTCATGAGGGAAGAAATGTAAGAGTTCTTAAAAATACTGTTCACCTTGTTTTGAAAGCAACTGTTAAACGTTAGTGTAGTCAACAAAAGAAAGATACGGCATTACTTTTCGGTTCCATTGTTCTCTTGGATGTATCTTGTTAACTGTTTAAGACGTCGGGATAGTTTTAAAACTAAGTATGACACCACATTTCGATTCTTCAGGATCCACGTAGTTTGGATAGCAACTGTCCAGGTCGTTAGGGTAGCCAAGAACTGTAACGCATGGCACTACTTTTCAGCTATCTCATTCTCTAGAATCAATCGTGCTTTCCTGAGTAACTGTTTAGAACATCTGGATGATTTGAAAATTAGAGTATGACACCACTATTCGATTCTCCAGAACTCACTTTGTTTTATAACAACTTCTAAACACGTCAGGGTGAATGCAAATTAAGGTATGATAACAATTTTCAGTTCTCCAGAATTGACCTGTTTTTACAGCTACCTTTCCTTGAGAGTTAGTTTTAAAAAATGGAGAATTTCTTTTAGAGAGAGTAATTATCAAATTAGGGTATGACATTACTTTTCAATTCTCCATGATCACCTTGTCACCTTGTTTCATATCAGTTGTCGAGGTGCTGAACAAACGTAAGGTACATTTCAATCCTTTAGTGGGTGTTATCACCTGTTCATACTTTTTTAGGCTTAGCCTAAGTATTGATTCAAAAGAGAGAGGCATAATTCAATTGACAGAGGTGATCCCACAATCATTATGTGAACATATTTTCGATGATTTTTTTAAATTTTGTATCTACAGTACATATGAGCACAACATTATGGTGTAAATAAAGAAGGGAGAGGAATTTACGTTGAAAATCTCAATTAAAAATAAATACTGTCTAACAGTGGGATCAAGATCATACGTCAAGATGGAAAAATAATCAACTGCTGTTTAATATTCATCGAACAATGTAACAACTACCAAAAGGGTTTACGCTCGGTTTTAGTTCATATAAAAACAACGCTAGTAAGTCAAGATACCTATCTCTCTTGGTATCAACATTAAATAGAACATTTGAACTTTTTTGAAGAAAACTATCATCTTCTTTGGACCTCTCATTAGTATAGTGACCAGCCCTCCTGACTTCATTGTAGGGCTCATTGCCGGAATGTCCAACTAAATTTAGCTTATGGTCTTGGATGGTTGTCCCAAAAAAACAATAATAATAAACAATTTTAAAATGCTATTGGTGTAGGAAGAATTAAAAAAAACCTATGCAACGAATTTTTAAATTAATTAATTTCAGCGTCATTGGACTATATATGTTTACGATGTGTAACGTCATAAATAAAATATCCTAACAAAATAACTCTTTTAGTGTTAAAACTCAATCATGCACGTTCGTCCCAACTGTTTACCTATTAATCAATGTTATTGATCCCATTACGTTACAATTTCAAAATTTTGAAAATTGCTTGAATTTTCATTTCGATGTAAATTGCCCAGTAAAGACACTGAATCCAGCACCAAAGAAAACGGGATGCAAATGGATCACAAAAGGTATCCTAACATCAAGAGAAAAGATGAAATTTCTGACCAAAATATCTAAATACACTACAAATTTTAATTTCAAAATTTTTTTCCAAAATTATAAGAACATTTACAAAAAAGTCATTAGAGTGGCTAAAGCTTATGATGTAAATAAAGCAATAACCACATCGAAAAATGTAGCAAAAACTGCCTGGGCTATCATAAACAATAGTGTTGTACAAAAAGACAAACCAATACAACTTCAAATTAGCGGAGAACAAGTCTGTGATGAGCGCAGGATTGCGGAGGAATTTAACGCCTTCTTCGCATCAGTAGGTACTGATCTAGTACTTCGTCCACGGAGAGTCCAGAATCCTCGCTTATCAAGACTGAGTCCATCGGCTTCTTTGGCATTGGCTCCAGTCAAGGAACATGATATTGAGAAGGTTATCAATGAGCTTGCACCCAAGAAGTCGAATGACGTGAATTACGTATCGACATGGCTTTTTAAAACATGCTCCCACCATATTCTAACGCCCTTAGAACATTTGATTAACCTTTCCTTCTCATCAGGCGTTTTTCCTTCGTCTTTGAAAACTGCTAAAGTGACTCCAATCTTTAAGAAGCTGCATTAAAAATTACCTACCAGTTTCAATTCTACCAATTATTAGTAAAATTTTTGAGAAGCTTTTCCTGTCCCGAATGCTTGGTTTCTTAGAAAAACATAGTTTTCTCTCAAAATACCAATTTGGTTTTAGAAAAGGTCTGTCAACAACTGACGCAGTCATACGATTAGTAGAAATTATTGTAGAAGGGCTGGTGAGTTGGAAAGCTACAATTAGTGTGTTTTTGGATCTCTCCAAGGCTTTTGACTGTGTTGACCACGACATTCTGCTTCAGAAACTACACACCTATGGGATCCGAGGAGTACCGCTTCAGTGGCTAGAATCCTATCTAACAAAAAGAACACAAATGGTTCAAATTTCCGAAGTACCATCTGGATATAGATGTCTAAGGTATGGAGTCCCACAGGGATCGATACTTAGCCCTCTCTTATTCCTGATATACGTCAACGAAATTGGTTCATCACTACTGCATGGGTCACTCGTGCAGTATGCTGATGACACGACTCTCTGCTTTAAAGAAATTACAAATCAGGAGCTTGAAATCCATGCATACATGGAACTGAACAACTGCATTCAAAAATTTCAAGAACTAAACCTTAACACAAATTCGACAAAGTCCAATTTCATGAAGTTCTGTTTACGGAAGTCAGATTCCGAAGGAAATTTGACAGTGGCAATAGATGAAAATGAAATTGAGGAGTTAAATTCAACTAAATTCCTTGGAATTGTAGATTGTAGACCCCGAATATACATGTTGACAGTCTTTGCAAAAAGCTTTCATCAAGCATTTATGTTTTGAGAACCTTAGTAAAATTTTGCCCTAACCTAATTGATGACAGCTTATCATGGTTTAATTTACAGTCATCTCTCATATGGTCTGGCTTTGTGGGGAGGTTGCTCTGCCACAAACCTGACCAGAATATTTAGAATTAAAAAAATGGCAGTTAGAATAATTACCAAATTACATTATAGAGAGTCGTGTATGCCAGTATTTAAACGGTTAAACCTGCTGACGTTGCCTTGCCTCTATATTTCAGAGACAGCAACATATTGTATGCTTAAAACTGCACTGACAAGAGGCAGAGATATTCAAATCATCATGCGAGAAGCAGGGATATATACCGAATTGGAAATCACAGGACGGTAGTCTACGAACACTTACCCTCACAGATTGGTGTTCGTATAATTAACAGACTCCCAGAATGTATTAAAAATGCCATAACGCCCAAGGCGTTTAAGAACCGTCTCAAGAAATGTTTGGCCAAACCGGCATTTTATAGTGTAGACGAGTTTTTTGCATATAATTGGGAAGCCACTGAATTTTAAAATTGACACTGGAGGACATTTTGGAGGTATAATTGGCGAATGATTGGGAATTTGGGTGCGTGAAAAAATTTATGTTTGAAAGTGTTATTGTGATTGAATGGATGGCAAATTTTATTTAATTTATTAATGACTATTGCGATACAATTTTGTCAATTGTTAACAAGATGCAATAAAAAATATATTATTATTATAAATAATATTACTAATCTGACCTATGTCTTGGTGGCGACAATAATTGTAACATGTATTAGATCGCTTTGTAATAAACAAGTATAAAGAATGTACCTGCCAGGAATAACAAACCGAGTAAATGCACTAGTCAAGTAGAACTCAATCGGGTTTCTCTTCGATCAGCTTTGAAAGAGACAAAATCAACGCAGACGGAATAAGGAAAGGTTGTACGTGCTACGACGCATGCCAATAACATCGTGCAACTCTCTTACGGCCTCGCCAATCGTCCTGCGAGGTGTGAATGTTAGGTGTTTCCCAATGCGCAAACAATAACAGGCAAAGTGAGGTTCGATTGATCGATAGATACGAGTATCTGTTTGGGTAAGCTACTGTATTATTTTATATAGCCTATTGTGCCGTGCGATTTTCCAATAAAACAAGTCATTTGAACAATGATGAAATTTGGATGGTCTCTAATTTATCTCAATTATTGATATTCCGCACGAATTATTAATGTAAAAACTATTTAATCAAGTTTAAGACTCTGGCCAATTTTTGTTTCTAAGAATTACTTAAATCGAATATAGTGTTTGTCATGTTTTTACGTTTTTTATCAAGCTAGTGAATCTGAAGAACCCTGTTAAATTGATAGTGTAGTTTTGACTTGAATGACGATCTGTGGAGTCAGGTATTGATGTGGTCGAATTACAGTAGGTTTTACAGTATATTAACAAAATTTAAGAGCATATTAAACTATTTCCTCTCTGACTTATTAAACATTGTGTCATTCTGCATGTGGGGTTTATTTTGGTATGGTTAGAAATCAGATGATTATGTTTTTTGCTTAACGTGAAAAATATTTTCTTCAGTGATTGAGAAAAGTAAAACATCTTCAGAAAGAGTTTTATAATTTTATAGTGTATACATACATTTTATAAATATGTAGCAGACAACGTTGTATGATTTTTAATTTAGTGCTCCAAAAAAATAAGGCTTAGCACTTTGCGTAGGAAATGTAAAAAAATCTAATTTTCAGCGATCAGATTTCAATTTAATTTTCAGTTATATTACTTGAAGCAATTATGTGGCGGTATAGTCCCTTTCGTTATGACTGCCAAACATAAAGTAGTCATTAAAGATATCCGCTCGTTATTCAGCGATTAATGAACTGCCTTTTTAAATTGAGCTCTTAAAATCTTTATTCGTGATAGTGTACTTTATGAACTGTATATTATGACAGTGACTCACCAGTATACTAAAACACATCAATACGAATTCATCCATATTTAATTCAGGCAAACTGCTACGAAAATTACTCGATATTATATTATATTGTACAAAACATCGTAATTAATAATCAGAATAATTAACATCGAAAAATAATTAAGTAGCGAAAAACTTACTTGTAAATTTGTTGATCATTGAACTAATTAAAGATAACTATTTTAAAATCCTGTATTGAACTAAAATACTTTAGAGTATCTACCAACCTCATTTCTTTAAATAATAACTAATTCGATTAGATAAAACCCTTAGGACCATTTATAACAATGGTTTTACATTTCACGTATTTGTTTACGGAAAAAAGGGTTGCTACACAATACCTTAAAATGGTTGGGGATGTTATTCTCTTCCTCACTGTGTTTAGTTGTTTGGGATATACATATAATTTATGGGTCACTATTTACATGTACAGTCACAGGATCAGGAGAGGAATCACAAAGGACCAACAGGAGAGGCAAGCGTTACCAACAGTGATAAAGGAAAAACAAGGACTAATTAATCATGGTCTTTCTATAGATAAAAAGTAGTTTATGGGGTTCAATCAAATATCTTAGTCCCCGAAAACCGTATTTTTACATTCAGAAAGTAATCCTCTCAGTTTGGTAGAACGTACCCAGATGCAACTTTATTTCTACAGGACGAGGAAATAACAATCAAATAACAATCGATGGGTTATTTAGACAAATAGAGATAACAGCTGGCTTAGCAATCACAAAATCTAAAACCCAGTTGACCAATTCCTTTCGAGTTGGCTGGTGCCCAGTAAACACTACATCTATAACGCCTCTCTCTGAGGGGACCAGGACGAGTTGTAACCCGTCTTCATAAACAAGGTTTCTAATTAATTCATGTAATAAAACCCGGTCTCTAAATAAGGAAGCATCTTGCCTCAGACTCAGAAAGCACTTGTGGCCTTCGTCTTTTATTTAGCTATTCACTCCAAAGTGAAGGAGGTGATACAAGCCTTTTACATTTATCAACAACGTTTTAAGTGACATTAAGTCTCCCTTTACAAATGTTCTTGTGACGTCACTTGATGGCTGCGAAAAGTACGTCAATTAAGGAAAGAATGTGACTATTGTCTGTCTCAAATATTTAGTGAAGGAAGAGTTTACCTTGGTGCATTTTCAAAGATAAATAAATGGCAAATATATATACTTTATATAAACATCAACATGTATGTAAAAGTCCATTGTATAAAACTCTAAAAATAAATTATATAAATCATATGATAATTTTCTTACATTGTTGATCATCCTAAATTTTTTAATGCATAAGTTAATATTTAAACTTCTACTAAACAACTTTAGTAGAAGTTGTTTAAAAAATCTTACTAGAACAAATGTTTTTTCGGTTTGCCTATTTTTTTCAAAACAGACTGAGATCAAAAATATTCAAAAAATTTGATCACTGGATGAGCAGTTCAGAATCTTCATAAAATATATAAATTGAATGTTGAGTGTTTATCCTTCATGCATTACTAAACCACTCATCGGAGGGCCATGAAACTTTGGGAAGTTGTAGTTCAATCACAGGAAGGTTTCTGGCTTGGTTTCACACTTCCAACTCAAGGGCTCCACCCCAGCGTTCTTTAAAATTTCAATGATAATGTAATAGTTAATTTATTTGACACCATCAACTCTTAGATAAAAATAAATAAAATGAACAAGTCTAAGTTATGCTTATTGAAGTTTAAAATTTAAAATAAACTAAAACAGTACTGTTTATATTTTCATCCATTAGCAAGGCAAGGGTAAATAGCTAATATTTAAAAATTATAATCTATTTTAACCATGGAAATTTCCATTAAATTTAACTGTATTAGTCAAAATCTTTAAAACGAATTTTAATAGCAAGACGATATTTATCAATATTTATGAGAACAATTTAAGATGGAAGTTTAAATTTAAACATGGACACATTACAGTGGTTTGTTTAGCATAGGAAACACTACATATTGGATTTAAAACAAAAATGGACCAATAACGATATCCTTTGGATATGAATAGTCATCATCTCAATACATGTACTATTAAAAATTTGGCTGCCAAAACTTATTAAATGTATTGAAATATATAAAAATTAATCAAAATATTTGTAATACTAATTAATGTATAGAGCCTACGGCTGATATAAATGTCGCAAACTGTGGAAAGTGGTCGGATCAGTGGTGTTTGTTTCACTTTCACCATCTTACTTCACGCCATGCTACGCCGCTGCCGAAATACCCAACACCTAAAGGAGCTGAATGTGGATACTTTATGCTATCTCTACTATGGTCCTACTCCACTACCAAAATAACCGGGACCTAAACGAGCTGAATGATAGATCCTTGATGTAGTCTGCTAAGGTACTACGCCACTACCAAAATAACCGGGACCTAACAAGCTGAATGTGAGATCCTTGATGTTGTGTACTATGGTGCTACATCGCTGCCGAAATAACCGAGACCTAAAGGAGCTGAATGTGAGATCCTTGATGTTACCTACTATGGCAGTACGCCACAGCCGAAATAACCAGGGCCTAAAGGAGCTGAATGTGAGATCCTTGATGTTATCAGCTATGGTGCTACGCCGCTGCCAAAATATCCGGGACCTAAAGGAGCTGAGTGATAGATCCTTGATGTTATCTTCTATGGTGCTACGCCACTGCCGAAATACCCGGAACCCAAAGAAGCTGAATGTGATATCTATGATGTTATCTGCTATGGTGCTACGCCAATACCGAAATACCCAGGACCTAAAGGAGCTGAGTGATAGATCCTCGATGTTATCTGCTATGGTGCTACGCCGCTACCGAAATACCTGAGATCTAAAGGAGCTGAATGATAGATCCTTGATGTTATCTGCTATGGTGCTACGCCACTACCGAAATACCTGAGATCTAAAGGAGCTGAATGATAGATCCTTGATGTTATCTGCTATGGTGCTACGCCAATACCGAAATACCCAGGACCTAAAGGAGCTGAGTGATAGATCCTCGATGTTATCTGCTATGGTGCTACGCCGCTACCGAAATACCTGAGATCTAAAGGAGCTGAATGATAGATCCTTGATGTTATCTGCTATGGTGCTACGCCGCTGCCGAAATACCCGGAACCCAAAGAAGCTGAGTGATAGATCCTTGATGTTATCTGCTATGGTGCTACGCCACTACCGAAATACCTGAGACCTAAAGGAGGTGAATGATAGATCCTCGATGTTATCTGCTATGGTGCTACGCCGCTACCGAAATACCTGAGATCTAAAGGAGCTGAATGATAGGTCCTTGATGTTATCTGCTATGGTGCTACGCCACTACCAAAATACCTGAGACCTAAAGGAGCTGAATGATAGATCCTCGATGTTATCTGCTATAGTGCTACGCCGCTACCGAAATACCTGAGACCTAAAGGAGCTGAATGATAGATCCTTGATGTTATCTGCTATGGTGATACGCTGCTACCGAAATACCCGGGACCTTAATGAGCTGAGTGATAGATCCTTGATGTTATCTGCTATGGTGCTTCGCCACTGCCGAAACACACGGGACCTAAAGGAGCTGAATGATAGATCCTTGATGTTATCTGCTATGGTGCTACGCCACTGCCGAAACATACGGGACCTAAAGGAGCTGAATGATAGATCCTTGATGTTATCTGCTATGGTGCTACGCCGCTGCCGAAACACACTGGACCTAAAGGAGCTGAATGTGAGATCCTTGATGTTATCTGCTATGGTGCTAAGCCGCTACTGAAATACCCGGGACATAAAGGAGCTGAATGTGAGATCCTTGATGTTATCTGCTATGTTGCTACACCGCTACTGAAATATCCGGGACTTAAAGGAGCTGAATGGTAGATCCTTGATGTTATCTGCTATGGTGCTACGCCACTGCCGAAATAACCGGGAACTAGAGGGCCGAATGTGAGATATTTCATGGTATCTGCTATGGTAGGTGGCTCTAAAATTAAACAAAACTAGTCTTCCAAAAACTGTTTTAGTTCCTATTTTATGAATAACATTGCCGTTAGAAATATTCTTAAATTCAATATAAAATTTAAATCTTGTCAAAATTATTTTTTTCGGCTAAAAATCGGGAATACAATTATTTTCCGTTTGATAAATGTCTCTAAGAAGTTTTTACATACTTAAACTAGATAAACCCCTGTTCCTCTCACCCTCTCCCAAGCATGAATATATTTACTTCTACAAAGTTTACTAGCTTCCTTATAATTTCTTTATAATTTTACCATATTTATAACTGATTAATCAACCATAGTTACACAGAACCGTTAACATCCCAATTACAGTAATAATACATTTCCATCAGTACAAAGTAACCGAGACACCTCCCCGTTACTATTTTTACTTATAATTGTCAAATGGGTCGATAGTAATATTTCTCTTACAAAAAGACAAAATTTAGGAATGATTGGTGTACTTAAGATCAGATACCAAAACAAATATTCATCTCTTTTTATAAATAAATTTTTATTTATTCTTAAGACGTTGACCGTCAAGATGTGGGAGAATACATTTTTCGAATGAGCTAATGTTGTCATTGTTACAAACTAAGGCCGACTAATCCTTATAAGGTGTCATTAATGACAAACGAACCACCGGTGGTTATCAGCTGATCCCTTTCATAATTTTCTGCGACTCTGATAAGGATCGAACGGAGAATCTTTAGCTTATGAAGGTTTCAACCAACTAAGCTACTGACCGATTCATTTATTTTACTACTTGTAATAGTTAATTTATTGTTTTAACATTTAAGTCCTTTACATGTAGTTTCAGTTAATTTACCAGGAATAATTCCATTTTTGCTTGATCACATCTAAATAGTTAAAAGCAATCTTACGCATTTTTTTTAAAGTAAAGGAATATTTTAAAATGCTGAAATAAATTCAAAAAAATTAAAGAAAGTTTCTCAGTTATATCTAATTCTATTAAAATCGACTTAAGTGTGGCCTGTTTCATTTAGTAAATAAACTGCATCTACTTCTACGTTTATAAAACTTCAATTTAATCATTAGATAAAACACTTTACATTTAAAAAGTAACCATTTGTCATATCAACATTGATAGTTTTCATCTTCTACATAAATATTTACAGGCCTTATATCGAAAAATATACGCAAACAACACAATTAATAACTATTCAAGTTAACAATATAGTGACTAAACTATAAAATTTTTAGTATCATAACTAACTTCTGTATGTTATTAAATCGAGCCTAATCGAGTTTACGTTAGAAGGGTTCTGTTGCCTCTTTTTTGAGGAATGTATTGACGTAGAGATCGTTATGGATTAAAATCGTCTTTAAACATGTTAATAATGATAACAAATAAGTCCAAGGGAATGTAATCTTAATTAAAAATTACATAATTTTTTCTTGGAAACTATAATTTAATGTTTTTATGACGAATTACCTTCTGAGGGGCACCATTTGTTCTGTTTCTATCATTTTAATCTCTGCAACATAACAGATGTAATTTTTTATTCTTGATGTATTGTAAAAATAATGTTATTGTTATATTCAAAAGGACTGTTTGTTGATCAGGTGCCGCGCTCACATACCACCCGGACAGGCCAGCGCTGCGAGTGAAGAGGCAGCAGCAGACTGAGGAGACGACCACCAAGAAGGAGGAGAGCTTCGAAACTGAGCTCTGCAAGGATAAGGATGCAGGCGAGTGGTTTCGTCTGGTAGCGGGAGAAGGCGACAACTGTCGTGACGTCATCCAATGTACCTCCTCGGTGAGTGCTCAACGGTCGCTATCTACCATACTACTAAGTCAAAATATATGTGATGATTGATGTTTCAGCAATAAACTACCCTCATAGTGAATGTTGACACTAGTAACCCAGCTAGTGTTGTGGAGATTGTAGGGGATACCTTTCTATTCTCAGTCGTCTTAATAAAGACATTGTGTTCGTTCAATGGTTACATCGGCGTGGAATTCTGGGGTGTCCATGTTTGGTGGTACCGTAGTCAGAGCCCGGACATTGAGTTCGTTCAATGGTTACATCGGCGTGGAGGCCTGGGTGTCCATGTTTGGTGGTACCGTAGTCAGAGCCCGGACATTGAGTTCGTTCAATGGTTACATCGGCGTGGAGGCCTGGGGGTCAATGTTTGGTGGTACAGTAATCAGTATCCGGACATTGTGTTCGTTCAATGGTTACATCGGCGTGGAGGCTTGGGGTGTCCATGTTTGGTGGTACCGTAGTCAGTGTCCGGATATTGTGTAGGGGAGAGAATTGAGTATCAGGCTTGCCAATCAGCTGAAAATCAGACCAATAGTATGTGGTTCAGATTCCACGTAATGCTATAGGTACATTAGTTGCCCAGGCTATTGGGCTATTATTAAATGGCCCTTTCTGACAAACAATCGAACTCAATTAGTAACCAGACTACACAGGTCATTCACACTCATCCTACGCTCAATCATTCATGTTCACCTTAAAACACGCACAAATTTGTGTCAGCGTTTCATATCTAACAATAATATTAAGAATGATGTAGGCCTAATTCCCTGAAAATCGTGTCTTTTTGTATTAAAAACTGTAAGGCGTTATAAAATTGGAAATATATCAATAACTGATATTTTAACTGAAACTGTAGTAAATCTATAAACAAACCCCCTCCGTCAGTCATTTGAATTTAAGTAAATTGATTGAGGCGTGTCTATTTAGTCAGCAGGAAGTTGAATGTACATATGCGTTTAAATAAGTATATACAGAATATATACTGAATAAAGCAAATGAACAGTATTGTCCCTGACTACCGATCTAGGTAAAGTTTTGTGATAATCATACTATTTCACAGCTACGAGGTATTGGACTGTAAAATTAAAATTTGAAGTTAGGCAAAACTAACAGCTGTTACTTCACCACTGTCCGTTCACAGTTCAGTTGATAACAATAGTTGCGTCAATCAAAGGAAAATCTAACAGTATTGCCACGTGTGAAAACATCATCGTTTACTCAAATATTAGCATATTTTTCTAAGCTGAACCCAGGACGCCCTTGTATGGTTAGTAGATGTTGATAGATTTGTCACAAAATGAGTGCTAGAAAAGGTGAGGTTGTTATATATAAAAAAGAATAGATATTTTACGAAAAATGATTAATTATTATTGAATAAGAGTATTTAAAATAAAATAACGATAAGCATGTTCGAACTATTATTTTAAGAACACACTTAACTATTTTACTCAATGTTTCATAAAATAATAAATAATTGCAACATTTTCCAGACTCTTAACAACTTTTGGAACCCATATCCAAATTTATGGACTGTCTCGGAATAGCTAGGACTTCTGAACACCTTGCTACTTCCCCCAAAATTGTCTTCAACTTCCTACATCCCTACTAATACGAGACAGCATAACTCACTCCTAAACTTGTTACAAACTCCGTATTTGTAAATTTTTAAACTTATTCAACAAAGTAAAACTCATTAAAATGTGAACTGAAAACAAACTGGCATCATGTAAATTGGGGATTAAATAATGCTAAATTACATTTATAACAACCGTCAAAAATTGATGGCTATATTTGGTGGATGGATAAACGAGTAGGTATTATTGTAATCTACAGCTAAACATGGAACACAGAAAATTAATAAGGTCATAATGAATTCTTGCATGTACTGCAACAATATACCTTACATATACTTATGTCAGATTGATCACGTACAAAAAAGTCAAATATCAACCTGTCTTAAAATTTAAATATGTAAATGAAAACAGAAAATGAAAAAAAAACCATTTCTCCCATTCACCTTAAAATAAATGAAATGTATATTTACTCTCTTAAATTAAGAGTATGGTTTGAAGGCAACTCCAACTTTATGGATAGTTCTGGATTTATGTAGATATTTATACGCTTAAACATAAATTTAAATTAACTTTATAACTTATAATCCTAGCTGGTTATATGTTTCAAAATACGTTTTTACGTCAATTTAATTACAGAACTCCTATTTCTTCTCAATTCAAACATGTATGAAACGAAGTACCTCTCTCTATTCAATGATGTCAGACAATACCTTCCGTGTATTCGTCCTTAAACATGCACTTACCTTCCCATAGAGAAGACAGGTGCATAGCCTTCGCCTCGCTTCCCACCTTCATTACTATGTCATGTTAGCCTTGTATTGTTTCACTACTTCTTTGACATGTTACTTGTCTTCATGTTTAACGTACGTGAATGTATTTACCTTGCTGATATTTCACTTTGTTTCCGTTTAAATGTTGTGTAATATTACGTAAATAAATGTTGAGTCCTATAACAATGATATTATTTATTATTAAGACGCCGATCGTGAAGAGATCAGTCATACGGATTACGAACAAGTGTAATGAGTGTAGCCATTGTTACAAACTAAGACTGACTATTTCTTTAAGTGTAATTAATTAATAGTCCAATGACAAACGAACAGCCGGTGACTATCAGCTGATTAAGATTGAATAGAGAACCTTTACCAATGGTTTTCAAGTTGGCCTCTAAACATCAACGCTACAATTTACGTAGTAATGTGGTTAACGTAGTAATATCTTCTTACAAAACTTGCCTTCAAAATGTATTTTAGGGGTAGAAAAAATAATGAAGCCAGAATAAATAATGAAGGAACTGAACGTATCTTAGCTGACAAAGAGTGTAATATATCAAAATGTTACACTCTTACACAAAACAATCAATACAAACAAACGAGATAATGAGATAGACACAACTCAGCTGAAGACACAATATCCTATTTACGACAAATTTCAGCGGATGTCAATTATGTTTACGGATGTTAAGACAATCAATTTTTTTTCCTAGAATATCCCAAGTGTTTTATAAATTAACGTGTTTGTCTGGTGCTCCATGACAAGACTAATTCTGGGGAAGTGAAAGTCTCGCCTGGGGAACCGACTGGTTGGTGAAATAGGAAAGCATGGTTGGTTATATTCACTTCGGACGGGCTGCCACGTTATGTGCTGAAATCTGTAAACTTCACTGATTAGTGGTTTTATGTTTTTCCCTTCTTCGGATTAAATCTTTTCATTTTCCGAGTTTTCATTCAAAACTTGCGCATTCATTGTAATGAGTACATTTCTGAGATCGGGTGCTACAACTAGTGGATACAAGTGTAGTTGTGAAATATCTAAGTATCCCGTAAAATAAGAGTTGGAAGAAACAAGAAAAGAAGTAAGAAAAAATACAAAAAAGATATGATCGCAATGAAAAACTCAATATTAAAGCTGGAATAAATTAAACTTTAACAAGCCATAGCTGGATATATTTTGACAATCCAATGATGAGATGGTGATGATGATAATGATGTCAGGTTATACTCGGTTGTATGTATCGATAGGTGGATTTGATTTTAATAATATCTACATATAAAACTACAGGGTAAAGCAAAACAGTAAACTTAATTTATCCTGAAATGGCGCTTGTTCAGTGCGATGCTTTTTCCGTTTTCACACTTTACCATATTGAAAGCGACGTGTTTCTCATTAATCAATCAATCAAATAATCATATTTGATATTGGTAGGTTGGAGAAGAAATTATGAAACGAGACACTGGCTATTGAAATAAAAGTAGTAAGGTGGTATAATTATGCTGAAGTAGTTTTATAACCATGTTCTTTCAGATCCAATCTTGAGGAAAGCCATAGAGACATTACACGTCAGCTGATGTTCTCATGCGTTCTTGTGACACTTGATAGTAACACCCATTAATTTGTAACCAATAGTGATTTGGTTTTTGATAAAAAAAATCTCCACACATTCGTAATCCAAATTTCGCATCACGTGAATAGACCATGATTTTGGAGAGCCGGTATCCGAGTGGTCTAAGGCGCCAGGACTTTAGATTAGAGATAGAATAGATTCCAATTCTACCATTGACTACAAGTTTTTATCAGTAATGTTAAACTTGTACTTTACAGGTGAATATAACTCCCCCACATTCTGTCTGAGTAAGTTCCTCACACATATGTTGCCTGACGTTCAGTTTTTTAGTCGTCGAACAAAACTCATGAATAGGACTTCGGACCAAGTAACCCAGTGTATTATTTTTTCAAAAATAAATTATAAATACAATGCAATGAAACATATTACGTTTTAAAGTAAAATAACATTAAAAAATATTTTAGGAAACCAACATCTTTGCGAATGAAAAAAAGAAATTTAAACTGATAAATTGCTATCAGTTGGAACAGTTTGACGAACCGGTTTAGTACAAGAAAGAACGTTACGTGATGTTATACAAGAGAATAACTCAAGCTGTTACTGGCCAGCTTTGAATACAATGACGCCTCGGCTGACGGACCTCCTACCGACTGTTACATCTTCTCCCTTGGCTGTGACGTAACTCCCCAAGGCCTTGACGGTAATCCCGGTACCATGCTGTGACAGGCGTCAAGTGATTACTAAATGATTATCTGGTAGCTACGAAATCTCTGACCCAGAGTTGAGCGGGTTGTAAACAACTTACCCTTTCGGTTCGCTAGAGCCATTCTGGTCTTGAAACATGACATGGATGCATTGAAACAATAGCATTGAACGTCTTTTTTCATCTAATTAATTTTGCCCGTCTGAGGAGTGAATTTTACTTACGATAACTTTGACTGTGTACTTTTAAAAAAACCAATATGACATGAAATGAAAAAAAGGAAAAATGTATTTACTAAAGCAAATGTAGGACCATCGAACCCTCTCTTAAACTTAACATCTAAATACATTTGGCAGTTAATGAATAAGTAAATTAAAAAAAAAAAAGAAAAATACTTATCAGTTTATACATTAAAAAAAAATTAAAAATAATGAGTATTTTAAGCCAGAGGAGTTAAGTTTGTTTTTACAATAGTTAGTTTACTTGTAACGTCGTAAGATTCCGACTACAAATTATAAAAACGTTTTATTTCCATATTTGAATAAAAACTCTCAACGAAATCAAAGTAGGTAATCTTGCACTTTAGTATCTCAACTTTTTTTAAAAAATCTTCCGTGGAATAACGATTTAGTCTTTTTTTATTTGTCATTGTACTTTAAGAATGTTTTGGTTTTTGTTATGACTTGTTAAACGGGGCATCTCCACAGATTATGTGTCTTCATGTTTATTACAACAATGTTAGCTGGCTAAATAAATGTCGTAATACTTTTCAATATTGAATAACTAATGTTGACATTAGTACATTAGGAACACTTTGTTGGCAGTGAATGGTTCACATTACTGTATTAAACCACAGATGATGTAGGACTGAGGATAGAAGCACAATAGGATATTGTAATGATTGTCTACTCTGGATAGTAAATATACCACAGCTGATGTAGGAGTGAGGGAAAGAAGCCCAATAGGATATTGTAAAGATTGTCTACTCTGGATAGTAAATATACCACAGCTGATGTAGGAGTGAGGGAAGAAGCCCAATAGGATATTGTAATGATTGTCTACTCTGGATAGTAAATATACCACAGCTGATGTAGGAGTGAGGAAAGAAGCCCAATAGGATATTGTAATGATTGTCTACTCTGGATAGTAAATATACCACAGCTGATGTAGGAGTGAGGAAAGAAGCCCAATAGGATATTGTAAAGATTGTCTACTCTGGATAGTAAATATACCACAGCTGATGTAGGAGTGAGGGAAGAAGCCCAATAGGATATTGTAATGATTGTCTACTCTGGATAGTAAATATACCACAGCTGATGTAGGGGTGAGGGAAGAAGCCCAATAGGATATTGTAAAGATTGTCTACTCTGGATAGTAAATATACCACAGCTGATGTAGGAGTGAGGGAAGAAGCCCAATAGGATATTGTAATGATTGTCTACTCTGGATAGTAAATATACCACAGATGATGTAGGAGTGAGTAAAGAAGCCCAATAGGATATTGTAATGATTGTCCTACTCTGGATAGTAAATATACCACAGCTGATGTAGGAGTGAGGAAAGAAGCATAATAGGATATTGTAATGATTGTCTACTCTGGATAGTAAATATACCACAGCTGATGTAGGAGTGAGGAAAGAAGCACAATAGGATATTGTAATGATTGTCTACTCTGGATAGTAAATATACCACAGATGATGTAGGAGTGAGTAAAGAAGCCCAATAGGATATTGTAATGATTGTCCTACTCTGGATAGTAAATATACCACAGCTGATGTAGGAGTGAGGAAAGAAGCCTAATAGGATATTGTAATTATTGTCCACTCTCTGAATAGTAAATTATTGTCCACTCTCTGAATAGTAAATATATCACAGCTTATGTAGGAGTGAGGATAGAAGCCCACTAGGATATTGTAATGATTGTCTACTCTGTATAGTAAATATACCACAGCTGATGTAGGACTGAGGATAGAAGCCCACTAGGATATTGTAATGATTGTCTACTCTGGATAGTAAATATACCACAACTGACGTAGGAGTGAGGGAAGAAGCATAATAGGATATTTTAATGATTGTCTACTGTGGATAGTAAATATACCACAGCTGATGTAGGAGTGAGGAAAGAAGCACAATAGGATATTGTAATGATTGTCTACTCTGGATAGTAAATATACCACAGATGATGTAGGAGTGAGTAAAGAAGCCCAATAGGATATTGTAATGATTGTCTACTCTGGATAGTAAATATATCACAGCTGATGTATGAGTGAGGGAAGAAGCCCAATAGGATATTGTAATGATTGTCTACTCTGGATAGTAAATATACCACAGCTGATGTAGGAGTGAGGAAAGAAGCCCAATAGGATATTGTAATGATTGTCTACTCTGGATAGTAAATATATCACAGCTGATGTAGGAGTGAGGGAAGAAGCCCAATAGGATATTGAAATGATTGTCCACTCTCTGAATAGTAAATATACCACAGTTTGGTGTTGATGAGGTTGACCTGATATAAAATATATTAAATGTTATATAATATTTAACTAAAGCCAAATACACTTTTTCATTTCGAATATTGGCACCTAAAAATGCAATTAAAACGTACGGAAAACTGAAACTTAGTTTGTACAGAAATATAAGAACTTTATATTTATGTGTTTCATTTATGCGGCCAAAACTTGGAGACCTAATATATGTAGATATTAACTGAAATACAATCCGAATTTATTGGAATGTTCTCAAAATATATCCATCCAAGCCACCTCAAAATTACTATTATAGCTAGTAGTATTAAGCCTTTGTATTGTTTTTTCAAAATCCATTTTACAGATACTGTACACCTGTGTGGAAGGCCACCATCTCAGGCCCCGTTACCTCAATTATATTTAGTTTATAGATAATTGTTTAACTTCAAATATGTCAAAATTCAGATTGGGTTATTTTCATAGTTTCTGAGACTCCTAAAGTAGCGAAAGTGTGCACGGATGTGATCTGCACATTACTACTTTAGTAGAGTATAACCGTGCGTAGTACGTGTGTCCACCTATTGCGTTGTGTGTACTGACTCGGTCGAGTAGAATGCTCTGTGATGGGACGTATTGTCGTAGGAAGACATGTACTGAGTTGTTTGCTCTGACTCAGTCGAGTAGAGTATTCTATGATGGGACTTATTGTGGTAGGAAGACACGTATTGAGTTGTATATACTGACTGGGATATGTAGAATGTACTGGGATGGAAAGGCTCATATTTTCTCGTTCGTATAAGCAGTTATGGTCGTGATGATTGAGTTGAATAGGAGGTCAGATCTGGGCTAAAAAGTCTAGGATGTGAGAATATCGTAAATAACAGTGCGTAGTTAATTAGATTGAATGAGAACAATGTCAGTTTGAAATAGGCCAATAATGAGTTATGCTTAAAACATATCCATCGCCAACTGTAAAGGGATAGGGATTAAATTAGAACAATTGTGAATTACTTGAGTTATGGAGACTTTAATCAGTAGGGTCTGGTGTTTATATACATATATTGGTGTTATCACAGGCTTGGAGATTAAATGAAGGCCGTTTTGTGCTGGGCCAGCGTCTTCTGCTACCCCAATGGGAAAACGAGTGTCAGGGTTGTCACTTAGCTGAAAACAAGGCCAATACTACGTGGCTGGAATTACACGATAAATTGTATACCTCTCATTGGATTTGCTCAAGTAAGGTCCAATTACTCAACCTTAGTTAACCGTCTTCTCCGGTGAATTATTCTTTAGCAGTCTATCCTCCGACCAGATATCTGGTGTTGACTCCTGGAACTACCTGTAACTCCGTCGACTATCAGTAGACTGATTGTCGTCTGTCCGTAAGTCGTTCCCAAACCATTGTGTGAGCTGGATCTAGTAATTAGTATTCTCTTCTTACTTGCCCACCAGGCAGGTGTTTATCAGTAACTGACGCATTGGCAATGAACTGAACATTACTTCATACAGATGTGTCACGCTTCATCTTTTAATATGTTCTTTGTTTATGTAAACCACTTACATGACTTACAGGTAACTGTGTTTAGAGCCCCGTGTTATTAGATTGTTTCCTAATATCTTGGTTTATTTAAATAATGTAAAATTAGAACAATAGTTATTTGTTTTTGAGAAACTAAAACAGAGGATATGATTCAAATATGACAACAGAAGCCCTAAACAATTCTGTTCTACGTCGAAAAACTCAGTCCTAACATTTTGAAATTCATATTTCCATACTTCTAAGATTAGCGTGTTAATGAATACAAAAATTATAATAATAATAATAATAATAAATATGTCTTGTGACTAAATACAGAATACATAGTTCCATTACTTATGTAGGAACGCATCACAACTGCAACAGACAGTTATATAACAGACTTGTGGTAGACTGCAGCTGTATTCAATTGAAATGCACTCTGTAGGTTGTGCTGTGAACGATGTCTCAAGCGTTACTTTCCCGCAAACAATATTTGAAATGTCAAGGAGATATGACTCAATCCGTAATGGCTCATGCTAATGTTGTAATCTGACACTTTTTGGTTGTTTTAAGCACCACAGCTATTCACTGAGTGGATGTAATGTCTAATTGGTGGAAGGTAATACATGTTCCCAGACGTCATTAAACAATTTGCAAACGTCCCAAGTTTTATTTTATTACGAGGGGATTTCATTGTTTGTTGGAAGTACTTGAATTTACTATTTTGGTGTTAGGTGATTACTTTAAAGCCAGTTTACGTATCAATATTTTAGATGTTAGTATTTTGTAAAAATGTATGTTTCTAATTCTATGAGTATTAACTTATTTATTTCTAAGTTTATACTCTTATCAAATTGATATTATTCATTATTCATTCATTAGACGCAGATTGTCAAGATATGGACGAACATAAGGGGCAAATGAGAGTGATGAGTGTAAATGAACGAGTGTAGTTATTTTTACTAACTAAGGTCGACTGTTCCTCAGAAAGATAATTATTTATTATTATCCCAATAGTAAGGACACTAAGGGACCTACATCTTTACGTGGAATCCGAACCACGAAGTGTTAGTCTGATTTTCACGTAACTGACAATCTGACACTCAGTTCTCATTCCTACACAACATCTGAACCCTGAACCATCCTACAAGGACACCCCAGACCTCTCTAGTAGTGTCCACGTCGATTAAGCGGACGTTGTGTTTGCATTATGAGAACTGAGCATAGAACGTACCGCCTACAATCTCCTCAACACTTTGTCCCCAAGTAGCTGGATTACAGCACTACGCCACCAGTACGGATAATGGAGCAAAATTAAATTATATAATAATAAGAGTTAAAACTTAAACTCTTACTTTTAGCTTCATTCAACTAGTTGTTTTGTGGTTACTATTAACTTTCTCAATAGTTTTTTTCGTGTTACTCCCTATGAAAACTTTCATCTATAAAAATATATCTGTTATAATAAATTATAAGCTTAATTTATTATTTCAATGTTTTACATACGTATGTAAATACAATAATTATACATACATAGACACAAATATGTATATTCCATTTATTTTTAATTTTACAAAATAACCAATAATAAACACTTTTTACTAGGCCTTTCGCCAGCAAAGCTGACATCATCAGGCAGGACAAATTTTCTGGCGAAAGGCCTAGTAAAAAGTATTTTTTATTGGTGATTTTGTAAAAATTTAAAATAAAACGAAGAATACCAATATCAACTCCATCTGAAATTAACAAATGTATATTCCAGTTAGTAAAGTTGTAATAGATGTTATTTAACGAATTATTTAAGTTTTATGAAAAGTCACTTAAATTAATTTAGCAATTCCAAATGAAATTATAAACTAATTGAAGAGTATAACAATACTCGTACAAATTATTAATAATTAACATTTATCTTTATATATTTTGTTACATTTTACAATATAAATTACTAGAATTTATAGGAGTTAATTTTTACCAATATTATAGCTAATTAATCAGACAGTTGAACGAAATTTTGTTTTTATTTCTTAAGATACTAAATTATTTTTTTACATTTTACAAAATAAACTACTAGCATTTATACGAGTTAATTTTTACCAATATTATAGCTAATTAATCAGACAGTTGAACCAAAATATTTTATATTTCTTAAGATAGTTAAGTCCAGGAAAACAATGTCTATTAAATTTCTTTAAAAGCCAATTCTGATAAAACATGTGGCAAGGCGTCAAAAATGAATTCCATTTCGAACTTACGGTATAATGTGAAAATACATCGATAAGGACATCGGACAAGAGTCTCCAAGGAAAAGGAAAAGAAGGAGACTGAGGACCGTTATACAGGCAAGGTTACGACCTTGTCTCGCAGCCTGTAGTCCCCTAAACGGCGAGCACATAACGGTCCAACCAATTTGGCAAATACTGGTTCAAAACGTACAATGGCAACTCTAACGCAATTACAAGTGAGATTGCCTTGAATTGTAAACAGAAAAGTAATTTATAATGTACTTTCCTGGTCTGTTAGTTACATTATACATACACTGCTCTAACATACAGTGGGAAACATATGGAAACGCTTTCGCAATCACAACGTTTGTATGACTTCACTTGTAAAAGTGAAATCTTTTACATGATTATGGTTACAAAGAACACACTTTTTGCGACCATTACCATTAGCGACTTTTCATATTTTCAGGAGTACGGCCCGCCAGGAGTTAAACAAAAATCTTCGAATTAAACCTTGGTTGAATTTGGTATAACATGAAAAGTCTATTCAAGAGAAATCAATTGCCGCAAACCGGACTTCGATGGGTTTATCCTTTCCAGAGTAGTGGCCATTTTAATTTCAAATAAATTAATTTGAACAATATTTATCCGCTACTTAACCGTTTCAAAAAAATTATTCTGACCAAAAATTATACTTTCTGGATTATTCTGGAAAAAAATTATCCAATTATCTAAAGGAAAAAAATAACGTTGTTGTGAAAGCGTTTCCATATTTTTTCCATACTGTATATTGCTTTATTTAATAGATTAAAATTTGACTACTTTTTACAAGCATTTTGGATTGAGTGCAACTTAATTTTGTACTAAAGCAATTATTTTACTACCGGTAAAGAAATTCCATTGTATTTTACAAATTGCCTTATTATTTAAACAGAGGTCGTTGAAAGTAGGCTGGTTAATAATATAATATGATATCCTATGTATAAAACCCATACTCGGACAAGAGTAAGAGTAAGGTTTTATAAATAAACTCATTTTTTTAAATATTTAATAAAAGTTATTATATTTCCCAGGGATTTTTGGTTAATCCAACGTATATATTGTTCAGATGGACCCAGTAAACTTATCGAAACTTACAGAATAAGTCTCATATCTTTAAATCAACACTAGTGGTACAATAACCTAATCCTCGTACAAAAATAATAAACTAAAAATAGAATTGCTTTTTTAATTATTTTGGTATAACCTGAAATATCGTACATTTTATATCCTGTATTGTATCTGTAAGAATATTTTACATTATTTGAAAATTGTTGTTAATTTTTAGAGTTAGATAAAATACCGCCAAACGATTATAAAAATGTAAATTCAAAAGTAACTAACTACTATGAAGTTTCTATATGGGAAAATATAAAGGAATAGCTTAGCTAACATGAACTAATATTAAGTCCATAGTTTGTCCAATACATGTTACATTAAAATATAAAGGAATAGCTTAGCTAACATGGACTGATATTAAGGCCATAGTTTGGTCCAATACATGTTACATGAAAATATAAAGGAATAGCTTAGCTAACATGGACTGATTATAGCTCAGCTAACATGAACTAATATTAAGTCCATAGTTTGTCCAATACATGTTACATTAAAATATAAAGGAATAGCTTAGCTAACATGGACTGATATTAAGGCCATAGTTTGTCCAATACATGTTACATGAAAATATAAAGGAATAGCTTAGCTAACATGGACTGATATTAAGTCCATAGTTTGTCCAATACATGTTACATGAAAATATAAAGGAATAGCTTAGCTAACATGAACTAATATTAAGTCCATAGTTTGTCCAATACATGTTACATTAAAATATAAAGGAATAGCTTAGCTAACATGAACTAATATTAAGTCCATAGTTTGTCCAATACATGTTACATTAAAATATAAAGGAATAGCTTAGCTAACATGAACTAATATTAAGTCCATAGTTTGTCCAATACATGTTACATTAAAATATAAAGGAATAGCTTAGCTAACATGAACTAATATTAAGTCCATAGTTTGTCCAATACATGTTACATTAAAATATAAAGGAATAGCTTAGCTAACATGGACTGATATTAAGGCCATAGTTTGTCCAATACATGTTACATGAAAATATAAAGGAATAGCTTAGCTAACATGGACTGATATTAAGGCCATAGTTTGTCCAATACATGTTACATGAAAATATAAAGGAATAGCTTAGCTAACATGGACTGATATTAAGGCCATAGTTTGTCCAATACATGTTACATGAAAATATAAATGAATAACTTAGCTAACATGGACTTTTATTAAGGCCATAGTTTGCCCAATACATGTTACATGAAAATATAAAGGAATAACTTAGCTAACATGGATTTATATTAAGGCCATAGTTTGTCCAATACATGTTACATGAAAATATAAAGGAATAGCTTAGCTAACATGGACTTATATTAAGGCCATAGTTTGTCCAATACATGTTACATGAAAATATAAAGGAATAGCTTAGCTAACATGGACTTATATTAAGGCCATAGTTTGTCCAATACATGTTACATGAAAATCGTTATAAATACCAACAAAGTAGTAATATTATCCTCTGAATTAGATAACATTCTTTAGAGCGGTTCTGTGGACGATTCCTACACATTTAATTTTTGTCATAATGGTAAAATGCTATTTTAAGAACTAAAAAAATGTTACATTTAGAGATTAATGAACATTTATATTTGCTTATTCTAATTTATAAAATATTAGTCTATAAAAATAAGGCACATACGCCCTTTCTTTCTTTCTTGACATTCACGAGATTCCCCGGAGTATCATGGAAGGAAACTGTAAGGGTCTATTCACCAACCTCTTCATTGTTTCAGGGCCTCCAAGCCATCAGGTGTCCTGCTGGACTGTACTTCGACATTGAGAAACAGACCTGTGACTGGAAGGATTCAGTGAAGAACTGCAAACTGAAGAACAAGGAGAGGAAAGTCAAGCCACTGCTGTACACGGACGAACCCCTCTGTCAGGTCAGTGAACCCGCTGACATCTTTGGAAGATCAAATCGCAATCTATTTAGATTATTTTATTCAAATATTTTATTTCTGGTGTCACGTAAAAAGCAATTCATAAAAATGACAGAAAAATAATATATTGATTGTTTTGATGAGAATGTTATTACTTTTTTTATGTTGTGCTGCTTGACGACACTGTTGCTTTAAAGTGTTTTCAACGAATTAATTATTTTCTGAATATTAATTCTAACATAATAATTATTATTTTTGCAAGTGTAATGTTTAACGTGGGTCTTTGCCGCAGGATGGGTTCCTTGCCTGTGGAGATGGCGCATGTATCGAGCGAGGACTTTTCTGTAACGGGGAGAAGGACTGTACTGACGGCTCTGATGAGAACACTTGTGGTGAGTTCCTTGGCTTAAACGAGAGTATTTATAGCAAAAACAGTGCTAAATTGAACTAAAAAATAGTTCATACAATTATAATTTGCACTGTATCTAGGTGGATGAATTAGTTTAATAAAATATTCTCAAAAACATTATTTTATTGAAGAGAACATTTAAATTGTGGTATTCCCCATTTCAAAAATTGTTATAAATGTATTAAGGAATTCCATAATTAACACAATGCTATTAGAAGTTAAGATTAAAAATATAGAGCTTACTAGGAGAACATTTATGAATAATAGAATATTTAAATTAAAATGTATGCTTGTTATAAGCATGATAAATGATTATATATTAAATGCTCCTTAATATACGTTAGTAACTTTTAAGCATTTTTTCAAAGTAGCAGTAGCTAAGAGGTTTGTTAATTTAGTAAATTTTTAGTTGAGTGTGGCAAAAATGGTTAATCTAACACACATTTAAGATCATTGTTATTATCTCCTTAATTTACTTTTATCAACATTTCAATGAGTATATCCCATAGAAGGCAAGTTTTTAGTTTTGATTAAATTACGACAATTCAAATAAAAGACCTTTGCCAGCCTTTCTCTAGTAAGGTCCTTTATTTACAGTTACAAAGGCTTTACAACATTTGAAGGAATGCCTTTACCAGTCGAAACGTGGTGTACATTTCATAAGATACTTGAAGCGTTGGAAATCTCAAACAAATTTTACCAATCAGGATCAATACTATGCCAACAATTAACTTTCAAAATACGGTACATTTTTGTGTTGATTTCTACGAAATGATGTCTTAATTAACCAGCAATAAAGGATAGCCACAACACAACAAATATCTGGGACGAGGCCATAATAAACAATCTGTGATCTTAGTTTATAATAGTTGAGTGCGTTGCAAATCCTAGAAGAATGTGGATAGAAAGGAATACATTAAAGCAGTTTACCTTGCAGAAGAATATCTGTCAGACTTCTAGAGATTTCACCTTCCACCTTAAGAACAAACTGCAAGACTTACCTTAATTTGTAACTTAAACTTGTAACTTACCTTAATATCCATCTTTGGTCAAAGCCGTTATCATCTATACCAGTGAATATGTTTCTACCGAAATCTTAATTTTCACGATGACTGAGGTGGCTTTCTAATTGTCAGTATTTTTCTGTGAAATTAAGGTTTCCACTTTCCAAAGGGAAATGAGGAAATGGATCCATATACTACGTCATCATAACCGACTACAACTACCGTAATTACATTTCATTTACTACTCCCATGAATACTGTCTGTAATTGTTTATTTTATTTCTACAAGGCAATCAGATTATATAACAACAATGAAATAGAAGCATACAAATAAAAACTATATTTCTAATAGTTAAGCACTTATTGACCAAGAATAAGCAGGACCTTGATACGTAAACATATCAAATTATATAACAAAACAGAGATGTAATAGAAAACTAATACGATAGTTAGATTAAAATTAAATTAAAAATACGAGTATAAATAAAATATGTATTAGGGTTTATATACTGAAAATATTAAAGAGATACGAACTGAGAAAGGATGTAAAACATGATTTATTATTATCAGTGGAGCAATGAAAGACGCACAATAAATCAATATACACATTTACACTAAATTCATTTCACAAAAAAACAAAAAAAATGACTACATAATCAAAACAAAATTAAATATAATAGGAACTTAATAATTTTAATTATTTGACATAAATGTCGTATTAATAACCGTAATGTAACTCGAGCATTCAACAAACCATAACAATGATGATAGCATTGTTGAGTAATAAAGTGTTGTTTTTCATTCACTGTGGTAACATGAAAATTCTTCTGAGTTTGACTGACCACAGATTCCTAAATTAACAACAAATTTTTATAAGTAGCAGTGATCTTGCGCAAGAGCGCCACCACCAGATCTGACGCTGCTGCAGCGGTCTCGTTGCGCAACTGCAAAAAGTCGAACGTAACACACAAAATGTCTTTCGGCGCAACTTTCATTTTCACCTGTTAAGTGTAACTTACGACTGAGCTACTTCCTCGACTCTCTGCAATTTTTTTTTTTTTTTTCAATTTATCTCGGAGTGTTTTATTATTCAGTCAGTTTTACCAAGATCATGAGGATACAATTTATATGAATTACGTTAGTTCTAATCTCCAGCCTTGTTAAATATATAGAAAAAGAAGGTTTTTTAAAACCTAACCATTGTTAGGTATATTTAGATTTGTTGATGGTGAAAAATCAAAAGAAATTACTTCCTTAATTCATTATTTACAGCTCCAAGAATGAAAATTTCTAATATCAAGCTGATTCAATTAAGGTTGTTTTAAATCATGACATTTACAATTCAATTTACATTCATTTTGTGTTGAATATTAATATAAAACATTGTTATTAGTCTTTCCACATTCCTGAGTCTTGTACCATTAAGGAATGCAATTAAAGACGCAATTCATAAAGAGTTGTATTTCGGCTACGAAATTTGCTTTTGTAACGATATTTAGGTGTCCAAAAACTCACCCGAGAAGGATAGAAAGTTGAGGAAACCGGTCAAGAAATTGGTGGCATCAAGGGTGTTGTAATTGTCAAGCATTGACATGTGGAAGCGATCAAGGTGGCTTAAAATAACAAATGTAGCAGCCAAGGCCGGTCGTGGCGCAACTGCATTGTTGGGAATGTAAGGTGTGGATAGATGAAAGTGAGGGAAAGTGGCGGCTGGCAGCCTGCCAGCGACTGTTACAGCCAACCGCACCCTGTCTGCCTAACCTTCTTGATTTTCTCTGCTAGTATTTTCCAAAATTTAATACCCCCATATACCCCTTTTAAAATGTTCGATCGTGCCTATTATTTATTATCAGTCGATTTACTCAAAGTAACGAGTTAAAATAAATAAAATAAAATGTATACAAATATTTCAATATTTAGTTCAACCTAGCAAATGTATACCATATTTAATTTAAAAAATGGAGTAGTTAGAAACTATGGTTACTCCGACCTAGTTTTCCATAAGGCTAATATTAAATATATAAAAATATATGTGTGTGTGTGTATAAAAGGCTAAGCCCTCACTGACTGATTCACTCATCACTAATTCTCAAACTTCCCATATATTTAGAGAGCTGAAATATTGTACACTGCGTCTTTAAGTCTTAAATAGGACAACTAAAGTATTTTAATCTTGATATAGTACTCCTAAGGGGTAGACAACATCCCTTAAAGATTGTTCCATAAGGATAAAATTTGGATGATTGTAGTAAATTAATAGCAGCTATTTTTTATTTTATGTTTAACATTGAATTATTGATTCCACATAACAAAGCTGGTTTGTGATTAATACATTTGCAACATTATACTATGAGTTTTATCTTCAGCTGTTAAACAGGAACAAATAAATTGAACAAGTTTTAAAAAGGATAAGTTTTATTTATACCCTAGGGAATTATTTATACTAATAAATAGATACAACGTAAATAGTGTGGGTGAGATAATGTAAATAGCTTTAATATTGTGATTTTACATTCAATTTATTTGCGAGCACAGCGAGCGTCGGGGTTGGCACGCGAAGCGTGCATGGGTGTCCCCTAGTTCTTATATAAAGCAAAATCATAGCTCCACTGTTTGTACTTGTTCATCATCCAATTGTAATGATTTTAATTTTGTTAATATCTACTAAAAGGCTTAGAATCGATTGCTTTTTTGTTTTCAAAATTAATTTGCTGGTGTTTTTATTTAAAAGTATTTTTTGAATTAAAACAATTTCAAGTGTTTATACCTCAAACATTAACATAAAAAATAGAAATACAATAAGCTTTTGAAATTTCTATTACGATCCCTACAATAGGATCAAACATAGAGTTAACGTAAACAGTACGTAAAATACACTTAACATTGGTAATATGAGGAAAGGGTTAATTTATATAAATAAATGAAAAACGTCTTTATTTCTCCAAGAGATTAAATTGAGCACGAGACCCTTCTCTAACACTTAACCTCATCTATCCAGGCTGTCCGACCACCTAGCCTACCTTGTATACATTACTTATACTGGAAAGTACCCATATGTATGAAGTAATCCTAACATTTCCTTGAGATTTTTAAATATTATCTCCTTATCCAGCATTAAATAACTGTCATTGTATGGACCTGTCCCAGATAATGACAATGACCCCAACCGTGCACCCCCTTGTGACCCCACTGTCTGTGTCCTCCCTGACTGCTTCTGCTCCGAAGACGGCACCGCCATCCCCGGAGACCTGCCCTTCAAGGATGTGCCCCAGATGGTCACCATCACTTTTGACGATGCCATCAACAACAACAACATCGAACTGTACAAGGAGATGTTCAACGGCAAGAGGAAGAACCCCAATGGGTGTGACATCAAAGCTACGTTCTTCGTATCTCACAAATACACCAACTACTCTGCAGTCCAGGAAATGCACAGGAAAGGACATGAAATCGCTGTTCACTCAATCACGTGAGTATGCCAATATGTGAGGATGCCTTCAGGTACTGATGTAGGTTTACGGTGTCGAGCAATAAACCTCAAACATTCATATCAAACCAAACAGGAATATTTAATACTTAATTACATACTCCGTTATTTTTCTTCCTTACTGAACATTTTAAACGTATTTTTACCTCAAAATACTATCTTCAACGATTTCTTTAGTTATTAACAAAAAAGCACTTTTGTACGATTTAAATTTTAATACTGTCCAATAACAGTTAAAATTATTTACTGTTAGTTTATTTTTATATTTCTCGAAGACAATATTTAATCTGGAACAACACCTTCAGATAAGGGAGACAAAGGTAGTTGGACATTTGCCATCATTACGTGAAAATTAACAATCACGACGTTTCGATTTGGTAAAACCCAAACCTTTTTCAAGTGCTAAAAACTAAATTACATCTACACAAACATGTTATAAAACTACGTTCTTAATCTAATAAACTTATCTACTTTAATAATTATTTCAGATTGTCACACTTACCATACTCAATATTACATTTCAGATTGTCACACTTACCATACTCAATATTACATTTCAGATTGTCACACTTACCATACTCAATATTACATTTCAGATTGTCACACTTACCATACTCAATATTACATTTCAGATTGTCACACTTACCATACTCAATATTACATTTCAGATTGTCACACTTACCATACTCAGTATTACATTTCAGATTGTCACACTTACCATACTCAATATTACATTTTAGATTGTCACACTTACCATACTCAGTATTACATTTCAGATTGTCACACTTACCATACTCAATATTACATTTTAGTTTCTTTGTATGTGTTTGTATTTCAATCGATCGACAAACGCATATTTTTACACTCTATATACTTTTTCATGAAACCAGTCGATTTAAACCTATATGAACCTTTTTAAAAATAATACATTAAATAAGACTGTACATTTCTTTTAAGTTTTTTTTAACGCTTTGTTTTCTTATTTCCCACAACTCTTAGATAAATCTTCATAACGACTATCATTTATGACTCTCAGTCTTCACTTCTTCCTCAAACGTGTTGCAATGTAATCAGGCCTGTCAGTTATTGTTCACAAATTATTAATTTTGCCTTACATAATATACAAAAGAACTTAAGTCATACAACAATCTTACAACTCTGTCTGTTCTAACTATAATCATAACTCTTATGTAGCATGAAGTAACTGTGCCTATATCACAGTTTAATTAATTATTTTTTCTAATTCTTTCAGCTTAATTAATTAATGTTTGCCATTTGCACACTGCAATTTATAACGCAGTACATGTTGCTTTTGTGACTAAACTCTTTCGATCTGTTTAAAATCTCAAAGCTGTATATTAATAGAGGGGAACCTTTCTTTGAACTCTGTGTGTCGCTATCTCAACCCTTTATGTTGCTTTCCACTTCTATGTGTTGTTTCAATGTGTTACTGTACATTAAAGGACTGATGATCGTCCGCTTCCTTCTGTCTGGGGTCACTAACACGACACACCGGTTCTTAAACATATATTAATCATGTTTGTTTATGTTTTACTCAATAGTAACGGGTGTTGCAGACACAATGACGAAGAACAGTTCTGGAGCAACGCCACTGTAGACGACTGGGCCAAAGAAATGGCCGGTATGAGAGTTATTGCTGAGAAGTACGCTAACTTGACGGACAACAGTGTAGTGGGTGTTCGAGCCCCCTACCTAAGGGTGGGAGGTAACAACCAGTTTACCATGATGGAGGAACAAGCCTTCCTGTACGACTCTACCATCACGGCACCTCTGTCCAACCCTCCCCTCTGGCCTTACACCATGTACTTCCGCATGCCTCATCGTTGCCATGGCAACTTGCAGCACTGCCCCACCAGGAGTCATGCCGTCTGGGAAATGGTCATGAACGAACTGGACCGTAGGGAGGACCCTAACTTCGATGAATATCTTCCTGGCTGTGCTATGGTCGATTCATGCTCCAACATCCTCACCGGAGACCAATTCTACAACTTCCTGAACCACAACTTCGATCGTCACTACGATCAGAACCGCGCCCCTCTGGGACTTTACTTCCATGCCGCTTGGCTCAAGAACAATCCCGAATTTTTGGATGCTTTTCTTTACTGGATTGATGAAGTTTTGGAAAAATACAATGACGTGTACTTTGTCACCATGACTCAGGTGATCCAATGGATTCAGAACCCAAGGACAGTCTCAGAAGTGAAGAACTTCGAGCCATGGAGGGAGAAGTGTGCCGTCGAAGGTCCTCCAGCCTGTTGGGTGCCCCATTCCTGTAAGCTGACCAGCAAGGAGGTTCCCGGGGAAACCATCAATCTTCAGACTTGTGTCAGATGTCCCAACAACTACCCCTGGCTCAGTGATCCCACTGGAGACGGGTTTTTCTAAGTCAAAGATCTCAGTGATAAGGAATCAAATCGAGCTCTCCGCCCCACGACCAACCTCCTCCATCCTTCCCTAAACGACTGATCAATGTTGCTTTGTGTCTTGTGATTTGTTAATTTTATTTTTTTTAAGAACTGTATCCTCTAAGGGGTCAAAGGACTGAGGGTTTGTGGGGCTCTAGGAGCTAAGTGTAACATATAGGCTAGTCCTTGTCCTGAATGTACAAAGTCTGATTATAATGGATGTGTCAAGGACAGTCGCTACAAATGTCACTCAAGACTTGTGTAACTATGTATGTACTTGCCAAATAAAAGAAAGTGATGTACACCCACACTAAATTCATTGTGATTTAAAACTATATCCCATAATTATCTATGTAAATTATTAAACATATTGTCCACTTATGATATTGTACTAATAATAGTGAAATAAAATCGCACATACATTTTTTGTTGTCCTGTTGTATCTATGCTTTATTCATTTACCTTTCCATTTTATCTAGATTCAAAAAAATTGATTTAGTTTAAAATTCAAACATAAAAAATACATGAATATCTTTCTTGTGCCATTCTTTTTACAAATATATCCTGATATTTACTTAAAAAACAATTTATTATTATTATTATTTTCTTTGCTTCTTATTATTTTACTACATTGAATGATAAATATAATGAAGTACCCTTTTTATTCATTTTTTTCATTTATAAATTTTTAAAAAGGGTACTTCATTGTATTTATCATTCAATTTATTAAAATAGTAGCCCTAACGTGAACTAGTTTATATACTTTACTACATTTACGTAAGACAGTGAAAAAATCCGAACCTGTTCCTCAAGTTGTATTCAGTTTTGAAAATATAATAATATTTTTCTGTAATTTGTTCTTAATTGAAATACTTAATTTAAAAATATCATTTAGAGTAATACTTTTCAATAAAAAACTAAAATACACAAACCCCACTCAATTTTGTAAGTACACTTTTGGAGTAGAAGAAGATTGTTGTTTTTGTTTATTTTTGTCCAGTTTGAGTTTGCAATAATCAAGTGTTAAACTAAAAAAACAAAAAAATATATAATTGGCACTACACTACTGTACTACTCATTCTATGTTTACAAAAAAACTCTTTTAAAAGTAATAGATTATTTGGATTTTTTTAAAAAGAAAGAAGGAACATTTTCAAAATCTACTTAAAATTGTACAGTTAAAATTTGTTGTATGAAATGTATAATGACATTCTTTCATTCATATTTATTAACTTAAAAAAATAAAAATTCAACTAGATAATGTTTTCCTATATTTTTCTTAGCCTACAATTTAATTTTATGTTCTAACTCTTCTTAATGCCACTGCATATAAGTAGATATTTATATTATGGCAAGTTTACTTTTTAATGTTTTATTAGTCTTTCTAGTAGCTGCAACAACGCCTAAATAAATTATTTTAACCGTGAAACTACTTTTTTAAATCAAACAAAAACTTTTAAAGTAACAATTATTTTTACTTTCTCCATATATATATTTATGGAGGCCTATTTAAAACAGTTGCAAAAGTAAACTTTTATGTGTATTGAACGATTATATATGTCTAAAGAATTTCTTTTATTCCTTAGTTCATTTTCGAATCATATTTATAAAATCAACACATAATTTATTTTTACTATAGTTCTATAATTTATCTATAATACTTATACAAATAACTTATAAAATGTTTGTGTTTTACATACAAAAATTAATGACACATGCAGCAAACCAAAGTAAACATTTAAGAAGTATTCAGCTAAAAAAAAGAAAATCTTTACAAAACACCAGAACAATGTCAGTGTCACAGTATGTTTCTACTGTGTGTGTGGTAGAAACATAAACATGTCATGTGACTGTAGCTTAGGTTTGAGATAAATAACATTTTTTTTCAACCATCTAACTTGTGCCAAGCTGAAAAATTAGTACCTTTTGATTCATGGCGTCACTCACTTATCAAGACCACAAACTGTTTCTGTGTTTCTCTTTAATTATGGGCTATTTTATAAATGCTAATCTGACATATATACCCTCACACCAACATCGAGGCTGCATTGAACAAAGTTACGCCCGGTTTGCTACAAAAATGTGAGTATAATACATAGATGTTTCCATTCCTGGCTGTGGATCATTCGAACGATTTCAAAATCCAATTTATAGTCTCTGAAATAATTTTATGAACTAATTACTCATGTGATACTGGCTAAGGATTCAATATTAGTAGGCTAGGTTTCGTAATATCTTTATAGGTCAAGGACAAGTCAACTTGACCTTTGATAACTTCCCTTCGGGGATACCTTTACCATCAATCTCTCTTTTTTAGTGAATATAGTTATAATATTGAAAAAATAAATACTTACAATATGCAAACACAATATTTAAATAATATTTTACTAGTAATGAATTATTTATTTCACGTCAAAAAAAATCAATCTCGTATTACTTAACCTTAGATTGAATTAAAAACATGTTTGTATCACTAAACGAAAATAGAATGGTACTGTGTTTAAAATGTAGTTCAAACGAGTATTCATAAATTTCCACAGTTCGAAAGTAACCCACATATAAAATATTAAGAGTAAGCTACTTGACATTTACTACATGTATACAAGTTGCAATGTATATAAAACACTTGAAACGTCACATGAAAGAATTCAAAAGAATGTACATTTTAAATCCTGCGTCAGTGACCTCAGTTTCGTTTGGCAATAGTAGTTCGAAAAATGAATCTTCAAAGTTATTTGCTTGGATTAATTTAAGGTTTATGTTTTGGAATTTTAATTACGAGTAATACATTTGGAATAAGGGTATTTACAAAGCAAAATTACTCCCTAAACTGTAAATGTGGGTCTCACATCTCCTTTCTTTTGAAATAAAAGATACTTTCACCACGTCGAATTATCAAAGATTGTTGTATAATATTGGTTGTTTTAATATTCTGATATTGACGTTTTAGGTTTCTGTACGGTAAAGTTGAAAAAGTAAAGATGATTTGAATTGTAAAATAGAGAAGGGCAGATATTAGTGTTCCAAGGCTAAGTTGCGTCACAAATTCAAATAAATACCTGATCAAGTATCGGTTGACTTTGTGCCAGGAACGTGACATCGCTGGTTTCACACTTATCTTGGATTACAAACAGTCGTATTTGATTTTATACCAGCGTTATTATTTTCATTGTTTGGCACAAAATCAAGTTTATTTTACTGAATGCAAATGACATGTGTTATTAACAACTAAACAAAATATTTAAAAATATATTAATTATCTTACAAGAATGCTATCGTATTGCGATTTTTTTTAGAAAGAATGGTATCTAACATCTACTGCATATATAAACGCATTTGGTTATTTTATATTTACAAATGTGAGCATTGTTAAAATATCGTAAGTATAATTTTAATTCTAAACCTTAGATGTAGACATCAAATTAATGCAAATCTTGTATTCAAATCATGTTCACTCATGCAAATTATGTACATGCAGTGAACCACAAATCTAGGATGAACTATATATTTGAGAAAAAGTGCCATACAATTTGAACATGAATCTCATACATACATATAAACGTGCATGGTATTGACCCACCCACCCACTCATACAAGTACAGTGAAGTTTTATTGATCCACCCATACGCATGCTTGGTATTGACCCAACCACCCACTCATAAAAGTATGGTGAAGTTTTATTGATCCACCCATACGCATGCTTGGTATTGACCCGCCCACCCACTCATACAAGTACGGTGAAGTTTTATTGATCCACCCATACGCATGCTTGGTATTGACCCACCCACCCACTCATAAAAGTACGGTGAAGTTTTATTGATCCACTCATACGCATGCTTGGTATTGACCCACCCACCTACTCATACAAGTACGGTGAAGTTTTATTGATCCACCCATACGCATGCTTGGTATTGTCCCACCCACCCACTCATACATTTTCGTGGTGTTAATTAAAATTAGAATTATTTAATTGTTAATTACTTGAATTACTTTGGTCCAAGACACTCAAAGGTTAATTTAACGTACTAAATTTAAAAACTGCGTTAAAAATGTTACTACGTACCATGAGTAGCAGTGTCGAGAGGGATGGGTTAGTAAGCAATATTTACACAATATTAACAAAGCACATTACCTGGTCTGTGGTATAATTTTATCCAAAAATGAAGCAAATAGTATTAGTAAATCTATAACAGTTTTCTAAAGTATATAAATGTGATCAGAAATGACAGAGGACGCCCTTATTTATGCTGATGAGTAGTCGTCTAAGAATGTCTCTGTTGACGAGTTCTAATCACTAGCAAACGATGTTTACTATTTATAAATTATTACTTCTAGAAGGAGAAGAACCCATCCTTCAGACTAAGCATATGCCATTTTTAGTTCTGAATTGGTTTGACAAGAGATATATAAACAGCTTTTAAAGTATCACTAAATCCTGCCTTCAAAATAGTGTTTTTTCACTAACAAAAGTTATTTTTCATGTAAAAATATTTATAAAAATTAAGTTTACAACAGCTGAACAAAATTGGTAGTCTGGTCTGCTTACTGCACGAGAACAAGACTCTCTTTAATCTTCCTCTTCATTTGAAATGATTTTTCCTATTTTTATACCAGCCTGATTACAATGCATTTCAAACAAACATTTCTGGTATATGTCAACAAACAACGTTCACCGATTTTATAGCTTTGTTTGCTAACAACATTGCAAATTGAAGCTAGGGAAAAAAAGGAAAATAGATTTTCAACTGCGATGCCTCATAATTTTCTGGAATGCCCACTCCACATTAATAATTCTGGCATACGAGGCGCCAGGTGATTTTTTATTTTGATTTTTAAGGTGAATGTGAATGATACTATGAGTGGTAAGTGAAACCAGCATAGTAAGTGCAAATTCGCTATACATTATTTTACTTTTTTGATCTGAAATGCCAATTCTCTCTAAAAACTAAAATTATAGTTTCCTTAAATAACTGTTCTGGATCAGATATTGTAGACAAAGACATGAGAGATCCTTATTTTTGTGAATAAGCAGATACAAGTTACTCTACTGATTATGTTCAATCACAGTCCAAAGGCGTCGCCATCTTTGTTTTATGTGTAGACTTGGTGCCTTCACTGAAAACACAAATTCTGAATTAGTTTGGTATAACATATTAGTGAGAGTGAGAAAACATGAGAAAAAACAGCATTTTACGTAATCTATCGAATTTCGAAGTTACAATACAATATCCGACATTCTCAACATTATCCAACTCTACTCAAAAATCAAATTTATATTAGTTGATTGAATATATGAGCTGACTTATACAATCCTCGCAAATTATACTCAAAATAAAATGCAGTACGTCTATAAATAATTATGTTATCTTGACGTGAACTTTCTACTAAGCTATCGGTACTATTATGATACATTTAAAACAGAATTTCTTCCTTGAATCTTGGTTGCCAGCATGAAGGCAAATGCATTCTGAAAAAAAATCATGCTTCTCACACAAAATGTCACATTATCTTCTTGTATTCCCACTCGGATTAAAGTTAAATCATAAAAACCAGCAGAGGAAATGCAATCGGGTGATGCCATATTTTCTGCTATAGTGCTAACTAGAGTCACGTATTTCCCGATCTCTCCAGGCCTCACACGTCCAACAAACCATCATCCTCACGTTCCCAGGTAGTCTGCCAGGAACTAAGAGTTGGAACTCTTTCTTCCTTTTCTAATGACAGTGGAGTCTTTCTTATAGACCTTTCACCAGTAGATTTCCTGACAATCCCTGGTAAAAAGCGAATTAGTATTTTCCAAGAATGCTTAAACTACAATCCTACCAGAAGCAATACTCAGAACAGCTCTACTCACGGTCAGAACACCATTACAACGGTGCACGTCTTTTCAATTTGATCGTGTTTGTGTCATACAATACGACAGACTGTGTGTGGGGGCTAGCTTACACAAAAGAAATACTCGGTGACGGTAAAAGTAGGATTGAGAGTTGTTTCCTATACAGTCTCCGATTGTTTAGTATTTATAATTCAGTAAAGTTTGGACATTATATTTGAGTAAAATATAAAGCTCATAAGCAAAGATGAAGCAGAGTAAGAGTATCAAAGTAAAGAATTATTGGCATTTATCTTCTTTGTTCCTAACAGTTGAGTAATTTTTTTCTCGTGACATAGTCCTGACCATATCTTTTCAATGATCAAGTCTTTATTCAGATTTTTTTTGGGTGTGGTATATGAATATTATATCTATATTTAATATCTGCTTGGATTTTTAGTGGTTAACACAATTGAGGTGACTTCAAAAGTACTGTAGTGTGAAGGTTCGATATCGTCATCTATAGCCTGGCAGCGCAGTGTATGAAAGAGCTTTCATTGAGTTGGTTTCTATCGAGAAATATAGAGCTTTTGAACTTGTTCAATATAAGGCTAGAAGTAAAATACACTTTGGTTAAGACTATGGGACTTGAAGTGTTAATATTGGATTATCGAACATGGCGTCAAAACGCAAATTAGCAACGTAAACATCTGTGGATCTGTGGATTTCTGACTGACTAGAGTGCAAACTCTCTTTTTTTAATCTTGTATGGTGGAGCATATTTGTCTGTTTCTGGATCAGGACCTTCTCCAGTGGTTATGACCTCCCTAAGGTGTAGCTATAAGCAACTGTAGTTATAACCCAGGATGCAAAAAAGGGTATATTTACTCGGACTCAAACCCCCATTAAAGTTAGGTTCAAAGTATTTTATAATCAATAATGGGGAGTTGGGAAATACTGTATGAGTAAATTATCAAGATCGGAAAATTATCTTCGGAAAAAGGGTAAGCTGGATATACAAAACAGAAACAATAATACATCTACAAAACTCATCCTGGATTGCCTGTTGACGTCCTTGACTGTGAGAAAGGACGAAGACAATGTCTAATGATAGTATAATAACTGATTAACCCAGTAATTTGCTCCAGGACCTTAGATCTCAACTGATGACGTTATCCTGATTTGGTTTGAGTCCTTCTAAACGACGCCTTCCTTATTAACTTCTAAAAGTGTACAATTAGCCTAATTTGAATGGAAAATTGATTTATGAATACGGTCCTACAGTAGAACCTTGATTACCAAATACACTTATATACCAATTTTTATGTCAGAAGAAGTATGCAATATCAGGACATTCTAAATTATTATGTACTAGCTGGACCCGGCGGACGTTGTCTCGCCTTTCATTTTTCATTGACATACCAAAATAAAGCAATAAAAAGAATTATAGAAAAAAAACATTATTTATTAAATGAGTGCAAGAGGGTAAACAATATTTTTGGTCTTCTTATTTTGTGTATAAATGTAAAGATTTTTTGGTGAGCCTACTCTCGAGCAAGCGACGTAGAGCTGTCCATGTGAAAAACATGGATTACTTAAATTTATTGCGGCAACGCGCAATGACTGTCCTTGAGACTTATTAATAGTTATTGCGAAAGCAAGTCGCACAGGAAATTGGAGCCGTTTAAAATTGAATGGCAAATCAGTTGAAAACATCGGAAACCTTGGTATCAGCACATCTTCTCCTTTGCATTTTCCGTTCAATATTTTTGCTTCAATCAAATTGGGCATTAGTTTTTTTACTAAGTCTAGTCCTGTTGCACAGTTTTGGGGAGTTCAAATTTCGAAGAAGCAATATTGGCAAACCGACTTTCAAATTCAATGTATGCGGTGGCATTCCAGGAGTCTCTAATGAATTTAGAAATTCTGTTGGATAGTTTATTGATTGTTCCTCTTCGACAATTGTGTCAATTGATTTGTATTCCGTCGCAACACCGGGAATTTTTGATTGTATCTTTATATTGATACGATTCACATCATCATTTTTTGGAGCTAAGATTGCTCTCTCACAAAGCCAATTGTGATCTCTTAAATTAATAGCAATGTCCGGGAAAATGTTTTTCTCTAGATCCTCGAGTGATGATTGCATCTGGCAAAAGTTTGTTGGGAAATCTATTTCTTTTGTTAGGGGATCAAGTGGAAGTTTCCCGTCTCCCATATCCAAAAGTTGCTTAGCAAAGTGCTCTGCGGAATTATCCTGTAGTAAATGCACCCGCATATTAGTTGACAGTGTTAATTTTTTCACATGTCTCCATAAGGAGGAATTCTTAAGGCATGCGTTCAGCTCATCTGCTGGCCCCCCTTGGTATAACTGGCAAAGTCTGGCGGAAATCACCGGCCAGCAGTATTAATGCTCCACCCATTAGCCTTTTATTGTTTCTAAAATCTTAAAAGTGGTCAAGTGCCTCTAGCGCTTTTTTATGGGCCATGGTGCACTCATCCCATATAATAAGCTGGCATGTTTGGAGCAAAGTTGCCATTCCAGATGTTTTGCTGATGTTGCATTGATAATTTGCGGTTTGATTTAAATTCAATGGTAATTTAAAAGCCGAGTGTGCTGTGCGTCCTCCATCAAGCAAAGTGGCTGCGATTCCAGATGAAGCCACAGCCAGAGCAATATTTTTGTTCACCCTAATTTTTGCCAGTAACAAATTCAACAGAAACGTTTTTCCTGTGCCACCTGGAGCGTCAATGAAAAGAAGGTCACCATTCCCCTCTCAAACATAGTGCATGACTGTGTCGTATGCGAGCTTTTGATCGTCAGTTAGTATTTTTTCTTGGGTTTCAACGTACACTTTTAGTTCAGTTATGTTGTACTGTGTTTCCTGTAACAACTCTTTATCAGGAACGCCATTTCTGTTTCTTTCCGGCGAACGCAGCCCGATTTCATTGAGCATTTTGTTGTTTATGGAAATACATACATCCTCAAGTGAAATAAGCGCTTCATTGAAAACATCTTCTGAATACTGCACTTCTAAGCCAGGATTAATTCTGCGTAATCGGAGGAGGATGTCCTCGCTCATACTCTCTTTATGCTTTTCCCAGAGATGCTATGGATTTGAAGGAGCGCAAGCTGTTAAGATTATGGCAAAGAGAGTCCGTATCTGCTGGGCATTACGTGTTTCAGATGCCTCAGCAAGTGTGTTGTCCCAATGGGAATCATTTTCTAGCAAACCAAGATTGGAACACGCTTCTCTAAATGTCTGACAAACTTGTCCTTCAACCGTTTTCAGGTCTTGAAAGGAAGTTGGCCCTTTTACTACATGGAGCAACATTTGTAGGTAGTAGCACTCACTGTTACTTGGATGCACTGTGTAAACTCGTCCCAAAGTGTCAGTTGAAAATATGCCATCCACTGCATGATGACGGACACCTCGTTTTCTTTTGTGAAACATTTTAGTACTGGTATTCCAAGTATAGTAGTGCGAAACCACAGGATACAGTAAGGTTTTCGCAAAGGTGTCAGCTTTACACAGCTTGAAAAATGCGGTCAAAGTAGTGTTTTGTGGTTCTAAAGCTCTCTGGGCAGCATTCTCTTCCGTGAAATACACTCGTTGGCCGTTTTCCAAATGTACGCTGAGATGCATGACGGCAGGAAAGCGCTCATGGATGTCGAAACCAAGAATTCGCCACACAGCTTCATTACTGCTAATATACCGCCCTATTTGAAATTGTTCAATTTCATCTACGGGGGCATTAGGATTTTCAAGTCCAAACACTGCCATGTCACTTCCTTTATTGACATATTTGCATATGTATTTGATCGATTTAACCGAATTGCAGTATTCTACGTTGATGTGAGCATTGAAAGATTTTAAAAGCATGGGAGAGTATGGCACTATCCACCTATTATCAATTTCGAAGTCTATGCCATTAACACTAATGGTTGCTGTGTACCCACCATCTTCTGGGCATCTCCGTCTGTATTGCGGATAACCATCTCCACCAGTCTGTGTCTCTCTTATCATGGCACGTGGATAATTCTTCGTACATTTTCCATCTTTCATGCACGGTGAATTTGGGTTATGAACCCCACATGGTCCATGGATCATATTTTTCTTCACAATCGCAAATAACTCTGGATCTTCCACTGAATGAGGAAGTTCGGCACTTATTGTGTCATCAATCTGTGTTGGGGCAATCTTATCAACTAACCATATCAAAATATGTGCATGAGGCAGGCCTCTTTTCTGCCACTCTACATCCAGCATCGAGTCTGACCATATATATCGTTTTTGGTGATTATGTCCATGAAACGAATCAACTTTTGCTTGAAGACCCTTGCCGTTATTTTGTGCCGATGACATGGTTGCTGGCCCTGTATGAGTAATTCAGTTATATCAGTCCAGGACGGATTACATGTAAATGTGATAAAAAGATCAGGGCGTCCATACTTCCGAACATACGTTAAAGCATCTTGTGCATACTCATGCATATGCCTTGAACTTCCAGTGTAAGATGCTGGCAGAATAACTTTCTGCCCAACATCAGCAGCTGCTCTGTCATTGGCAACTGCATCCCTCAGATGTATATACTGTTCGACTCGCAGCTTTGACTGGTTAAAACGAATATAGTTCAGTCGTTCGCTTTCAATTTTGGCGTAAATATCAACAATAAATTGTTGGAAGAGCTGTCGACACTGCAAAAGGTGGTTTGTCTGCTGATCTCTAATCATGATACGATGCGCATAAAAATCTTTGCAACTAACCTTTTTTGAAGTCGCATTTCCTGCTCCAGGATTTATTTGATAAAGTTCGAGATGATATCCATCTTCTCCTCGTGGAAACATGATGGGATATTGAAGAGCATCATAAGATCGGTGTGTTTCATAAACTCGATGTTTGGTTCCATCTCGCTTGCTGGTAACAATATCTCGTCGAGTAATTTCTGTTCCAACAACCACAGCTGCTACCTCAGGGGCCATTTGAGCATTAAATCTTCTTGTATGTTCATTTGTTGGTGTTTTGTCTGCCCTGATAATAACCTTGAAGTCGTCTGTACTTGGGTTTTCAAATGCAGATTTAAAATCTCGGACCAACCGGTTATGCTCATGAAGTAAAGCACGTATTTCAGCGACTATTTCCCTGTTTAGGGCTAAACTAAAGGCGCATCGGCGATCAAGTTCTTCCTCTATATTGTCAATGAAATAAATTTGCAAAAACACCGGATCTTCTTCATGTACTGGAAGAAGAGAACCTATTTGATAGTATACTTGTCCTTGCACTTTGAATGTCGGCGTGAAATTACCGTATCGCACTATATTTGATGCCCCAAACGATGTCATTTGAAAGCAAGAATTATATTTCCGAATATGTTGCAGAAAATGTTTGGACTCTCGAGAAGATCCTGCCAGATAAGAAAAGAGTTTTTCTGGTGGTTCATCCAATGGTGGCAAATTTACTTTACCATTCGAGCAGCACATTCCGGATGATTCTTTTTTAAACTTTAAAGCGTGACAGTATGGACATAAAGTAGACATCGGACCAATAGCAATATCGCTATGCATGTTATAATGAACGGTGTTGTCATAATTGAACGCAGCTTTATTGAGACTAACTCGTGTTCTTGTTTGATTCTGACGTATACGTTCAATGGCACGTCGAGCATCTCGTTCTGCGGGTGTTTCGGCATCTCTTGAAATCTTGAAGAAATCTTCGGCAATATCTTGAAGAATACTTCAAAATACAGTATTAAATTTGTATAGGTGTCATAGAGTGTTTACTCCTCATTGACTAATTTTTAGTTTGTTCTCTCATTATTAGCTATCTTTGTTGGGTGAGTGGCAGTGCGTTCTCTTAGCTGTATGTTGCTATGAATAATAGCATTTTATGTGCCTGCAGAAATTCATTCAATGAACAATATTGGTTTCATATGACGTTCTGATCTATACTCCAGCCTTTTTAACTTTACAGTATATAATTGTATAATAAAGCCGTTATAATTGGTCGGTAGCGTAGTTGGTTCAATCCCGGCTTCATGTGCTAAAGGTTCTCAGTTCGATCCCAATCAGAGTCAATACATTTTGAGAAGGATCAGCTGATAATCACCGGCTGTTCATTTGTCATTGGGCTATTAATTAATGACACTTTCTAAGGAATAAGTCGGCCTTAGTTTGTAACAATTACTACATTCGCTCATCTACACTCATCACACTCATTCGAAATCCATATTCGCCCATATCTTGACGATCTACGTCTTAAGAATAAATAAATAAAATAAATCGAAGCTCGTTCTCGCAGGTCTTCAAGTCGTGCTTCCCGCTCTGCAGGTGTTTCAGCAGCTCTTGAAGACGATGCTCTTATTCGGGCAGCTTCCAAGCGTGCTTCTGTCTCTCTAGATGTTTCCCCAGCTCTAATAGCTGAAAGAATTCGAGCATTTTTGCTTCTTCTACCAATATTAGATATTTTAGGAGGCATGTCATAAAAAGTAAACAAATAATTATTTATTTTTTATTTTCACGTTTCACCACATGTTTTAATTACCGAGGAAAAAAGGTTAACACCAAATACAGATCACCTGATCAAGTAAAAGTAGTGTGTGCTACACTCTCAAGGTGAAATATAGAACTACAATAAATCAAAACATATACAGTACTGTTGTTGTGAGAACTTCAATCTGCTTATGGCATGTGAAACTACATTAAACCACACAGTCATATGTTTTTTGTAAACAATTCAGATTCTCCATTTGAATAACATGGGATCTTTAGGAGCCCGTGGGGTGGGACCCTGTGAACGGATCTGCATCAAACTTCACAGAAACCATCTCGGGAGTATACAGGACAACATCCTAAAGTTTCATGGTGATCGGTTGGATGGTTTGGCAGCGCATAAACTTCAAACATACAAACATCCTCCTTTATAAATATAGATTATGTTCCATATAGTTATAATTAACTTGAAAACAGTTTGTCTCGTGACATTAAGTGACAATTTGGAATATAGTTATCAAGTGCTTATTCTTAAAGGTTATAAACACAAACCTATAATTACAGACATTTTGTTTGGACAAGTATGCTGTATATAGTTATCTAGTTTGAATATTAAGAGTTTGTCGGAACACAAATAAAATGGACGTCACTTGATGTACAACATGAATTTATTACATTATAAGAACACAAAGTACAAATAATATGCTGACTGAGTACAATAGTCCACTTTTACTATCTTCACAAAGTATTCCATAGTCTGAGTATCGTAAATGCAGTTTACCTCAGTATTATTTTCCATTCATTACTTTTTATATTTACACTTTAATAAAATTAACAGTTTTTAATATATTAGTATTCAGGTTTACTTTTTATTTTGTTTAAAAATGGGCAGTACTGATACAGTTCATTTTCTCCCTGTATAAAAAAACAACATTTATATTTCCAAAGTTTATTTGGACTTGAGGCAATAAGTTTTCCAAAATATTATTTTTCTTTTACTTTTTCTTGGCGATGGTTGGCCATGTTATTACTGTGTAGCCAAATATTTTATTAAAAACATTTAAGATTTTAAAAAATAATACTGATAAGCAGAAAACAGGTAATTAACGTTCTAAGTACCTAATTTATCTTTTACTTTTATTAGCAAACTGTTTTACTTGCAAAATCTGGAAGAAATATTGACAACGTAAACAATCAACTCCAGATTAACTTGTTAATAAGCGAAGTTCACTTCATTATAAATAATTAAGCGTGATTTATTTTTACACCAAAGTAATAGAGATAGAACTGAACCAAGGCTCAAACTACACAATTTAGGCTAATAGTAATATCAAAGCAACAGAGATAGAACTGAGCCAAAATTCAAACTGCACAATTTAGGCTAATAATCATATCAAAGCAACAGAGATAGAACTGAGCCAAGGTTCAAACTACACAATTTAGGCTAATAGTCATATCAAAGCAACAGAGATAACCAAGGTTAAAACTACACAATTTAGGCTAATAGTAATATCAAAGCAACAGAGATAGAACTGAGCCAAGGCTCAAACTACACAATTTAGGCTAAAGTAGTATTAAAGTAACAGAGATAGAACTGAGCCAAGGTTCAAACTACACAATTTAGGCTAATAGTCATATCAAAGCAACAGAGATAGAGCTTAGCCAAATTTCAAAGCATACAATTTAGGCTAATAGTCATATTAAAGCAATTAAGATTGAACTGAACCAAGGCTCAACTTTATACTAATAGTAAAATTAAAGCAAGAGAGATAGAACATATTCAAGGCCCAAACTGCACAATCAATGCAAATAGTCATATTAATGTAACTAAGATAGATCTGAGTCATGGCTCAAACTACATAATTTAGGCTAGTAGTAATATCAAAGTAACAGAGATAGAAATGACCAAGGTTCAAACTACACAATTTAGGCTAATAGTCATATCAAAGCAACAGAGAGAGAACTGAGCCGAGGCTCAAACTACACAATTAGGCTAATAGTCATATCAAAGCAACTGAGATTAGAGCTTAGCCAAATTTCAAAGCACACAATTTAGGCTAATAGTCTTATTAAAGCAATAAAGATTGAACTGAACCAAGGCTCAACTTTAGACTAATAGTCGTATTAAAGCAAGAGAGATAGAACATATTCAAGGCCCAAACTGCACAATCAATGCAAATAGTCATATTAAAGTAACTAAGATAGATCTGAGTCATGGCTAATCTATACAGGCTTTATATATGTAAATTGAAAAACAAATTGTCCTTACTCTATTTGTGCTACATATAAATAACTATTGGTACACCATAACTTTGCTAATACCATTATTATAGGTAATTGAGCCACGAAGGGATGGCAGTTACAACCAGAGCCTTCTTAGCCCATAATTTTCATAAGGCGCACAATTGACCCATCCGCCCATCCATACACGTACGGTGGTAATGTCCCACTTGCCCATCCATATACGTACAGTGGTAATGACCCACTCGCCCACCCATATACGTACAGTATACGATACTCCTGCACGCTTCTTTTTAAACTACAAGGCACAATCGTCATTGCGAGCTGCACATCTGGCTCATACACATACAGTAAGTAGTATTAACCCACCCGCCCGCCCATACACGTACAGTGATATCACCTAACCTAACCTAACCTAACCTAACCTACCCTAACCTAACCTAACCACTGTTCGTGTAGGGGTGGGCGGATGGGTCTTTACTCCTGTACGTGTATGGGTGGGTGGGTGGGTAGGTATGTTCATGGGAAGTTTGAGAATTAGTGATGACCCACCCGCCCACCCATACATGAACAGTGGTATCAATATCACTGTACGTGTAGGGGTGGGCAGGTGGGTCAATTCCACTGTACGTTTAGGGCTAGGTGGGTTAATATCACTGAACGTTTAGGGGTGGGTGGGTGGGTTAATGTCACTATACGTGTGGGGTGTGTGTGTGTGTGTGTGTGTGTGTGTGTGTGTGTGTGTGTGTGTGTGTGTGTGTGTGTGTGTGTGTGTGTGTGCGCGCGCGAGTGTGTGTGCGTGCGTGTGTGTGAATTTTAATAAAAATACCAGGTTGGAGGTGTGTCCAAGGACAGAAAGGTATATAATTTAGGCTAATATTCATATTGAAGGAATATAGATAGAACTGATTCCAGGCCCAAACAGCACAATTTAGGCTAATATTTATATTAAAGCAATAGAGATAGTACTAAGCCATGGCTTAAACTACACAATTTAGGCTCATGTTCACAATAAAGCAACATAGATAGAACTAAAACATGACTTAAACTACACAATTTAGGCTCATGTTCATAATAAAGCGACAGAGATAGAACTGTGCCAAGGGTTAGTCGACACATTTTATATTTATAAATATTCTGATGTTTTGTAAAATAAGCGCAGGATTTTTCTATTTATTGTTATTAGTTAAAAAACCAAAACTTGCTTTGACTATTAAATATTGACTATTAAAATTTGACTATTAAAATAAAAAAAATTAATGTTTAGTCTCAGACAAGAATTATTTTGTGAAACAGACTTTTTAAAACGCTCACAGTAAAGATGATTTTTATTTATCATTATTTATTATACTATCGACTGGAAGTATTTGTTTCGATTTTATGTTATGGAATTGAGTTTCAAAGATCCGCTTCCAGGTGACAAGATTACTTACATAAACTTACATAATTTCTTTTAAGACGTGGGTATCATACAGTTTTGCTTAAAGGTTGCTACTGTCTTAATACATGCCTGAGTTAGGTCAATTATTTACCTTGAATAACAAAGAAGGTAAATGTAAACCCTAAACTGTGTTTCTTAAATGTGTTGTAACAGACAAACAGTATTATCACGCAAATTAGCTACTGGATATCCTTGGGGTAAATGTTAAATTCCCTTTAATTCCATAACTGATAATTGGCCACTAAAACGATAAATATGCTTGATAAGTATACCTTGAAATGTCTTTGCCTTTCAAAATGATTTTAAGTTGTTAGTCAAGGACATACAGTTTCTATTACTTATTTACATACATAATTCAATGTAAGAACGGGTCCTTGTTAGATGAAATTCAGCAAGACCTGGTTAGCAAGTTGAAAAAAGGGAAAATTTGTTCCCGTCGTCTTTACAAACAATCTTGCTGATTGCTGTACATATTGGTACTGTCACTTATTTACATTAAGTACCGTAGTTCATGCAGCTTGGAATCTTTGTCGTGAATACTTTCTCTTTTGCCGTGAATACGTATCTTCTAAGAATTAAAGATGAGCACTTATATACCTCGCAAATAGACCGATAACAATAGTTTATTCTAGTTAAATCGTGCTAACAGATATTATCATGTTTTCTGAGATATGTAAATAAGTTGTTTACGTATGATCGCGTTCCAAATACAGTTCATAAAAAGAACTAATAATTTTAAACTGCAAAAATATTAGTCCAATATTTTTACAAAAATGTTAAATAATTTGTCTAACCAATACTAGAATCACATTTATATTGTTTAAAAATTATACAGGTATTAATTTAGAGGATGAGCATTGTTTCTTGTTGTATAAAACGATTTCTCTTATGAATATAATTTCAATTTCCTATCTTTATAAGAAGAAATCAAACATGACATATTGCCTTACTCTACTGAGGAGGCAAAATAAAGAAATTGCAATTCATCGCGTGAGTGTGTTCTAAGCTTTCATTTAACTAAGAGGCAGTACTCCAATGGCCTGTTAATAAATATTTATTCAACTACTTGTGACTTTGTTTCTCTGAATTAACAACTAATTACAAAGACAATGAAGCTCAAGGAGCGTAGAGAAAGTGACAGCCTCTCTCTAGACACGAAAGTTCATCTGGTTGGATTCGTCCATTAGTTTTAATAGAGTCGTTTCTGGGGAAATTTCGCCCTTTACATTTTCCATTTCGATTTGCAAAGTCAGAACCGAACATTAATACATGGAGAAATTTTACACACAGAATTTATTTTTGAGAACACCGTAATCTATTTGTAATGGCTTTCAAAATTGTTACTTCCTGACATGAAAATTGAAATGGTTGTACTAGTGTATTATTGTAACTAATGATAACTACTAACTCTAGGCATGTATTTTGTCTCGAAGTGTTTTATAACTAAATCGACTATTCTGCGCCATGACGAATATTAAGACATAAGTTTGGCTTGTTATTATTTTTATAGCCTACTTAACCTTTAAAAGACTTTATTTTGAAATATGTAATAACTTATGTAAAAGATTAATGAATAAATATACGTAATTATTAAGGCATGAGTTTCACTAAGAAATTTATGAACTTTTCAGAAGAAATTTTCAATTACTATTCATAATTATAGTGTTCATTTCCACATAGTTGTTCAGATATATACGGAGACAAATAATAATAAGACTATGATAATAATAATTAAGATTTTTAAACTTAATATTGTATTTTTGGTAATAAATAATAAATTTCAAACTATTACCTTAAATACTATATTATCATCTTAAACTCCCTTAATGAAGTATCCCCTAAAAATATTGTTTACAAGCAAATATGTGGGGCAATATTTATTGGTACTATAAAAATTACACATTAATAACGACAGCCACTTAACAAATTCGAATAGAAACCCTGCAGGTAGTCCACAGCGTTGAAATGCAGTTTAATGACGTCAGAATGTACTCACATTTTCTACCCACCGGAATCCACCTTCCTTACGTATAATCTTCACAAGGAAGTAAACATGTAAGTCATGTTCATACACAATATGTATATAAATGTTGCAGGGTGTATGTTGCTTAATACAGTAGATATAAAAATTGAGGTTCAAATCAGTAATTAAATCCCAAAACGCTTTAGAGATAAAACACTAACAAATTAGGAAAATTATTTTTTAGAGTAATTGTCAGAGAAAGCAACTGCGAGAACACAATATTTACTCACTGGCGTGTCTTGATAGATTTTGTACTAACTAAAATAGCCTTAGATAGATCTATCAATAATGGGAGGTGAAAAACTGCTCTTGAACTATGTAAATTTTCATTGAGTATTGTTCAATTTTGCTCAATCCTTAGCTACCAGTATGGGGGCAGTATCCACTGATCAAGTTGTCATAGGAACCTATTTTGAAATCTATTTGCATTGTTTATATATTATGATAGAAAACAACCTGACTCTTAACGCTTACTAGCCAAAACAAACAAAAGTGAGTTGGTGGGTAAATAAAGTCGTGCGAGACCTGTCTCGATCGATAGTCAGCTCTCGGAGAGAGCTCTCAGCAGGTTTGTGGAGGGGGGGGGCAGTGTTGCCAACTGTTCCCCTCTGTCAGACATCACTTTGACCGTGGCCATATTGTGTCTCGTGAGTTCGATCTTTTAATATGTCCAACAGCAAATTACACGATACTGAATTATTTCAGATGGGGTTTGTGCGAATTATAAGTCGATATCCAATACTACTACAAAAGTCTATGATTCCAGAAATAAGGAAGAAGAAGACCGAAGCTTTAACAGAAATAAGAAGAATTGTCCTTGAAGAGCTTGGCGAAGATTTGAATGAAAAACAAATTACTAAGAAATTTACAAATATGAAAAATAGATTAAAAGAGAAGTCATATGCATGTCAGGTTAGAAATAAAAAGGTGGTTCTTAAGGATTGGGAGGAAGAATTTTTAAAAGTAATAGAGGGTGATTCTAATCCAACTATTGTAGAATTAAAAGGTAAGTTGAAGTCATTTGTATATATAAACATATAATTTATATCAATGTTTTTACAACAGGTTATATAATAACTAGAAACAACTATTCCAGTAAATAATATTATTTCAGGAGCAGTTTCTACAAGTCTCTCATCTGACCAACAACAAATCGGCAGTGACGAGGAGCACATCGAAGATTATCCGAGTAACGTTCCTTCTTCAGCATGCCTTTCAGAGACCATCCCACTCTCACCACAATCAAGTCACACTTCTTCGTGCTCAAAACTACACCATGATCAGCCTGAGGAAAAACCACCCAAGAAAAGAAGATTAAGCTACTACGAAACTGATGAAACTAAAGATATGTCACTTTCGCAATTGCAGAGAGTGGTGTTATTGGAGCAACTAAATTTTTATCGCAAGGCACAGCAAATTGCTGACTTTAAAATCAAAATGATGGAGAAAAGTATACATAATCTGTAAAAGACATTAATGGAATAAACTCTGTGAATATAGAGGATGAATTGTCACTCTATTTATGTATATAATTAACTTAAATAATCGTATGTAGTAATTAAGTAAAAGTAAGAAAAGAAAGAAGTAGACATTTAATTGACAGTGAATTATAATTTAATTTTTGTCAATTTTTACTTTGTATCTTATAAAATATTTCTTATGTTAATTATAAATTAAATCTATGCTGTATACCCTTTTCCATTAAAAAAGAAAAAAAAAGAAATGAATAAAAACGTTTTGTAAAACATAAATAGTATGTTGATAGGAGTGCTTGAATTGGCTGGGAGTGGATGACATCTGTGCGTGATGTACACCTGGTCAGTTTGCATTACACACGCTTGGTCATTTAAGCATGACGTACGCCTGATCATGTGTGTGTGTGAAGTACGCCTGATCATGTGTGCGTGACATATGCGTGGTCATGTATGCGAGACGTACTCACGGTCATGTAAGTGTGACGTACGCTTGGCCATGTATGCGAGACGTACACCTAGTCATGTGTGCGAGACGTACTCCCGATCATGTAAGCATGACATACGCCTAATCACACGTGCGTGTCGTACTCCCGGTCGTGTGTCCGTGACGTACGCCTGGCCATGTGTGTGAAACGTATACGTAGTTATGTGTACGATACGTACGCCTGGTCATGTGTGCGTGGCGTACTCCTGGTCATGTTCGCGTGACGTACGCCTGGTCACGTTTTCGTGGCGTACTCCCGGTCATGTGTGCATGACGTACTCCTAGTCATGTGTGCGTGACGTACGTTTGGCCATGTGTGCGTGACGTACGCCTGGCCATGTGTGTGAGACGTACACCTAGTCTTGTGTGCGAGACGTACGCCTGATCACTGTCCGTAGCGTACTCCCGGTCATGTGTGTGTGAAGTACGCCTGGTCATGTGTGCGTGACGTACGCTTGGTCATGGTTTACAAGATCACCTACAATAAAAGAGGAAATGTATTTTTCAATGACTTGATAGTTTCTCCATTTAATTAGAGTGTCAATTAAAATGGAAGTGTTTTGGTCTGTCACGAGAGTCAGGATGGAGTGTATATTTTTGGGCTCGTAATAGCAAAACTTCTGCCACTACGTACAGCTGATAACAATATATCCAAACTTTATTGAAATTATTTTAAATAACTTAACACGAATTGTAAAAAACTCTCTTTCAATACTATTACTGATCAGTTTATCCTGCAATGAAGAACGTCAGGTGTTCAAATCCCGAGAGATTAGAAAAAATTAAATGTTCAGATGAGGTGATAATTCCAAAACTGTTGAAGGAAAAAACAGTTGCCTTTTGCTATACCTAATTGACTAAAACTGTAATCTTGCTATCACCTCAACTTGACCTTGTGAATCTATTCGTAGAATAACATTCAAAGAACAGGTTGCTCTAGGCATCAGTTTTTGTAACGATTGAAATAGCTTCCTTAAATAAACTGATCTGTAATTATCTTAACGATTTAAATGCAAAAATTGTTTAATCATTCTGACCAATTAAATAGAATTGAACAATTACATTTGCTTTTTTATTGCTAGTTTAATGGTATTATCATCAGATATAGAACGTGACTCACTTCCAAAAGGACTCTATATTATATAATTAATTTAATTAATGTTAGAGAAATAGTTTCGAAATACATAAGTCGTCTACAAGTGGATCACCTCTAACCTTGTGAACATCAAATTTTTTTCACAGCATATGTTAACATAAGTTAAGTTACATTAAATATATGACAGTGAAATAGGCAATGTTACGTAACCGACTACTTCAAATAAACTTATATTCCCTAACTATTTGTTTGTAAGTCACCAACTTATATACCTCTATATATTCTAAAAACATTTACAAATGTCTTGGCTTAGCAAAAATGTTTTTAAAATGGGGCCCTTTTAAAGAAAAGAAAAGAAATTTAATCAACAACAACAACAATCCAAGGGGAATTTTTTCATTCCACGTTTTACTTATTTTATCTGAACATTATTCATAGCTTCACTGAATATTTTACGAAGATTTTATTGTTGTTTTAATTTTTTTAATTAAATACCTCTCTTTAGAGAATTCTTGACGAATGGCTGAAACTATTAACAAACTAATTTAAAAAGGAGTTGAGCTATACAAAATAACTTAATACAAGCCCCTTTGATAAAAAAAATATGCTTCTCTACAAACGTTCCAAACATAATTAAGATCATAGAATTGTTAACTTGCTTGTTACTGTACAGATGGGGTTTGCTATCCAGTTTAAAATAACAAACTGTTGTGTTTTTTAGTAAATCTACCACTGACAAAGCATAAGCATATAAAGTAGTGACTAAAACAAAAGTGTAAAGGTTTTCAGTTACATTTTCACCCGATTCGATAGAAATTATGCCTATGCTGTTCATAAATGATTTATTCTAAATTTGAAAAAAACTTACGATACATTATTTAACATTGGTCAGAGAAACGATGTAGGTTCCCAGAATCCACTGAAGCCGTACTGCGTCCTGGCACAACTGCTGAATGCAAATTAATTCTATGGAATTTCCTAACAGGTTCCGTAAGCTTGCGAAACAAATCTACGTTGTCCTTAATCTCAAAAGTGAAGATCAGCATAACTTTTATTAAATTTTGTTCATCAAGAGCCTGCAGCAAATCAAGGGAAGCATCAAATGTTAGATAATACCACAGAATATTCTTTGATTTCGTATCCAGAGAATTTTGCGTTGGTCTTTTCTACAGTAAAGAAAGACAAAAGTTGAACAATGGCAGGAAATATAATTTTACTTTGTGGTTGTGAGGAGGGATGCCATCTCTGTAGTAAAATATCGTAAGGATTTTAAGAAAGGAATAAAGAACAGTTATATTGGAAAGATAGAACAGTTATATTGGAAAGGAAAATATCACTAACAAGTATTCTAGATTCTCAAACCCAGATCTACAATTAGTGACACTTTGACCCTCACGTATGATATGGTGTAATATTTAGCATTTGTTAAGTAAATGACAACGTCAGTGAGTTATATTTGCACTATAACTGTTAGTGGTTCCAAACCGATAGGACATTACCGCTTACAAATTGCGCCACACCGCTTAACACGTGACTGGCACATGCGCAGAAACTAACCAGCCACCTCCACTCTCTATTACGCGGTGCAGTTACCACTTTGAACACTGCTGTTTACAGCTAGCTCTTTATTCTTATTCAGTAACTTAAAGTCGTTACTGTACCGATTATTTGTGATCATAGTTCAGTAATTCAACTATTGTAATCTGAAATTGTAGGCTGTATCTATTAAAACTAAAAAGTAAATGTTTTTAAGAAACTCACTGTGGTATTGTGAAATGAGTACGATTGATACTTCAGTTATGTAAAAATAAGATGAAGTAATGGCCCACTCACCAACCTGTCCACCCTATCGTCACCAAACAATCGGTAAATACTATATTGTCACCCCGAAATACACAAAAACGTAATTCCGACTTTCATTATACCAAACTCTTGGTAAGTACTATGCTACCACCCCAAACTACACAAACCCGTGAATCTAACTCTCAGTATGCCAAACAGTGTGTACGATGTTGCTACCCCAAACTACACAAACACGTGACTCCAACTCTCACTATACCAAACACTTGGTAAGTACTATGCTACCACCCCAAACTTCACAAACACGTGACTCCAACTCTCACTATACCAAATACTTGGTAAGTACTAATATGCTACCACCCCAAACTTCACAAACACATGACTCCAACTCTCACTATACCAAACACTTGGTAAGTACTACTATGCTACCACCCCAAACTTCACAAACACGTGAATATAACTCTCAGTATGCCAAACACTTCTTAAGTACTACTATGCTACCACACCAAACTTCACAAACACGTGACTCCAACTCTCACTATACCAAACACTTGGTAAGTACTACTATGCTACCACCCCAAACTACACAAACACGTGAATATAACTCTCAGTATGCCAAACACTTGGTAAGTACTACTATTCTACCACCCCAAACTTCACAAACATGTGAATATAACTCTCAGTATTCCAAACACTTGGTAAGTACTACTATGCTACCACCCCAAACTTCACAAACACGTGAATATAACTCTCAGTATGCCAAACACTTGGTAAGTACTACTATGCTACCACCCTAAACTTCACAAACACGTGAATATAACTCTCAGTATTCCAAACACTTGGTAAGTACTATTATGCTACCACCCCAAACTTCACAAACACGTGACTCCAACTCTCACTATACCAAATACTTGGTAAGTACTATGCTACCACCACAAACTACACAAACACGTGACTCCAACTCTCACTATACCAAATACTTGGTAAGTACTACTATGCTACCACCCCAAACTTCACAAACACGTGACTCCAACTCTCACTATACCAAATACTTGGTAAGTACTACTATGCTACCACCCCAAATTCACAAACACGTGACTCCAACTCTCACTATACCAAATACTTGGTAAGTACTACTATGCTACCACCCCAAAATTCACAAACACGTGACTCCAACTCTCACTATACCAAACACTTGGTAAGTACTATTCTACCACCCCCAAACCTCACAAACACGTGATTCTAACACTCAGTATGTCAAACACTTAGGAAGTACTTAGCTGTAATCCGAAACTACACAAACACATGACTTACACAAACACTTGCGTATGCTAAGCATTTAGTAAGTGTCATGTTTTCAGATTAGACTATACAAACAAGCCTCATTAACACCCACGTACAGTAACACTCTGTAAGGTACCTTGTTGACATTTGTAAAACATTATTAACGGTTTTAGTTATTTTTAAGCAGGTCTGATTCGGTTTCAGTAAACAATCGCGTGGGTATTTTCTGTGGAACGAAAGAGAGGTGTTTTTCTCTGGATGGATGTTATTGACCCAGTAACGGATACCAGCAGATAATCAGAAGGAAGGTCATCTGTAGAAAATATATCTGTGAAATCCAGTGACCTAACGTTCGACTAATATTCTGTCTGATAGTGGACGGCAAAATATATGCATTAATTATATTCATACTGAATGTATATTATAAAGTCAGTATTTAACTTGTTGGCTCAACAATATTTGTTGCAAATCACAACAAATCTGAAGACAATAATTGAACATTCACTTCTGTTTACCAATCTGCTTGGGGACAGATATTTTACTCTTTTATCACAACTTATTGACGTATTAAAAGTGAACATTGTTTTTGTTTTTTTCAGCGGACCTTCTACTTAGATAAAGTTGATGTTTCTAAAGTGTTATTATTATTATTTGACTAATTTGCTTAGACACGACGTACCTAGACAGCTCCAATATTTCATACGATGTAATCATGGTTCCTTATGTTATTTCAGGTAAAATAAACCTGTTTTGGCTTGTTTTATTTTCTATATGATGATTTATATTATTAACTGACAATGAAATGTTTATTAAACTAATTTGTAACGTGGTAATGATAAGGAACCAGGTAATTTTTAATTTTAACATTAAAATTTTCATTGATGATTTATGTTTCAAATAATTAAAACTAACTATGAAATGGAAATGTAGTATTATAAAAAAAGAATACAATACTGCTTTTATTTGTATAATACACAATATTATTGAACAAAAGTGAGCAACAACTTTTCTCTTAGAGAAATACTTTTCTTAGATGAATATAATATTTATAATGGTAAATATTTATCACTTCAAAGTTATTGAAAATGAAAGTACATGGCACATGTGTGGTGTGCAGATCTGTAGGACAAAGGACATGGCACATGTGTGGTGAGCAGATCTGTAGGACAACGATTTAAAACTTAGTTTTTTATGGTTTTACACAATTATTTATTACTAGCAATAAAAGTTACAGGTATTGTTTCTTCTGTTTTTTTTTTTTTTTTTTTTTTTTTTTTTTTTTAAGTAGGTATTCTGATGGTTTGAATTTAAATCTACATTAAATATATTAAAAGCATGTTAATACCGTTGTAGTTAGTGGGCCAAATAATAAATTATCAGAGCGTTAAAAAATATTAGTATTGTTTTGTACATAATATTAATCTGTTTATGTCTAATATTTAATTAATATTTTTAATTATCATTATTAATAAAAAAAAAACTTTGCAATTTTTTTACATAACTGAGCCTTTTGTTTAAATAGGAACAACATCCAATATTTTTGGGCTATCATACTCAGCAGAGCTGTTAGGTAAAAAATAGTTATAGCGTTTTTTTCAAATCACTACTATGTCACACTATCATTATTTGTAGTATAGAATAGAATAGAATAGAATTTTTTTATTGCATAGACAATTTTAACATTGAATTGTATCGCAATCGTCAAAGGAAAAAAAAAATATGTTCATTCATTCTACAAATTCAACATTCATACATACAATTATTTTATTCAATCTTACATTCATTCTAGAAGGCAAGCCTATCCAGCACTGGTTTCTTGCCAATTATTGGTCTCCCAGTTTTGTGCCAAGAACTCGCCTACACTATACAATGTTCGACTTAACAAAAGTTGTTTAAGGCAAGTTTTGAACGCCTTTGGCGTCCTGGCAAATTTAATTTTACGGGGCAAACAGTTTAGAAAATGAACACCAGCCTGTGAAGGGAGGTGCTCATAGACCATCGTCCTATGTTGCCCAGTGCGATAGTTGTCCCTGCGTCTAGTTTCGTAACTGTGTATGTCAGTCCCTCTTGTGAGTGCACATTTTGACATACAGTACATGATTGTTTCTAGGATGTAAATGCTGGGCAGTGTCAACAATTTTAGGGTTTGAAAAGCAGTTCTGCACGACTCTCTGTTTTTCAAATTTGAAATTATTCTAACCACTTTTTTCTGCAGTCTGAATAGGCGGGAGAACTCGACATTTGCACATCCACCCCAAAGCACCACTCCATAGGATAGGTGAGGGTAAATGAGGCCATAATATGTCGTCATCAGTACCTGAATTGGACAACTTTTTGATAACGTCCTCAGAACATAAATGCCTGAGGACAGTTTGGAACACAGACTATCGATATGATTGTTCCAAGTTAGGCCTTTGTCGATGTGTATTCCGATGAATTTTGTTGATTGTACTTCCTCCACCTCTGTTTCCTCCAACATAATAGCTGGGGTGAATTCGAGGTTGGATGGTCGAAGACAAAAGCTAATGAAGTGTGATTTTTTAGGGTTTGTTTTTAGATTGATGTTAGAGAAATGTTGAATGCAGCTATTTAGCTCCATAAATGTTTCAATTTCTAAATGTAATTTTGATTTTTGGCTAAAACAGAGAGTCGTATCATCAGCATACTGCACGAGTCGCCCTTGCTGAAGAGATGACGCTGTATCATTTACATATATCAGAAATAGTAAGGGGCTGAGTATAGATCCCTGGGGTATATTATGAATACTATATGTGGTAATTATAAAGTAAAATGACGTTTCGGTTAGTTTCTGTTAACAATACAAGTAAAGTCACACAACACAAATTTATTACAATATAAGCACAAAATGCACAAATATATTACAATACAAGTACAAAATGCACAAATATTATGATGATCGATTTCGTTGAACCACGCTCACCTTCCTCAGACCAGAGAGGGACTCAAAAGAATGGAAAATGGTGTTCATCTACTCAATTTATAGGTCTATGATCACGTCTATCAGTCTATCTATTTACACTGACTTTAGGGAAAAAAACCCAACAACACGTTTGTACATACATTCAATTTCTGACTTAAATGTTGCACATTTAATGAAGGGACTTGCCATTAAACTGTAGTATCTGCTTAGAGTCAAAAAAGAAGAGGCAAATACCCACCTTCCCATATACGTACTATGGTATTTGCCCACCCACCCTCCTATACACGTAAAGTGCTACTGGCCCACCCACCCTCCCATAAACGTACAGTGGTATTGAGTATGGGGATAGAGTTTTTCAATACCACTGTACGTATATGGGTGGGCGGGTGGGTCGATACCACTGTACGTATATGGGTGGGTCAATACCACTGCACGTGTATGGGTGGGTGGGTGGGTCAATAGCACTTACGTGTATAGGCGGGTTGGTGGGTCAATACCACTATACGTGTATGGTTGGGTGGGAGGGTCAATAGCACCGTACGTGTTTGGGCGGGCGGGTGGTTCAATACAACTGTACGTGTATGGTTGGGCGGGAGGGTCAATAGCACCGTACGTGTATGGGCGGGTGGGTGGGTCAATAGCACTGTACGTGTATAGGCGGGTTGGTGGGTCAATACCACTATACGTGTATGGGCGGGTGGGTTGGTCAATACCACTGTACGTGTATGGGTGGGCAGGTGGGTCAATACCACTGTACGTGAATGGGCGGGCGGGTGGGTCAATATCACTGTACGTGTATGGGCGAGTGGGTGGGTCAATCGCACTGTACGTGTATGGGCGGGCGGGTGTGTCAATTGCATTGTACGTGTATGGGCAGGTGGGTGGATCAATCGCACTGTACGTGTATGGGCGGGTGGGTGGGTCAATAGCACTGTATGTGTATGGGTGGGTGGGTGGGCCAATTGCACTTTACGTGTATGGGTGGGTGGGTGGGTGGGTCAATCGCACTGTATGGGCGGGTGGGTTGGTCAATTGCACTGTACGTGTATGGGCTGGTGGGTGGATCAATAGCACTGTACGTGTATGGGCGGGTGGTTGGATCAATAACACCGTACGTGTATGGGTGGGTGGGTGGATCAATAACACCGTACGTGTATGGGCGGGTGGGTGGATCAATAACACCGTACGTGTATGGGTGGGTAGGTGGATCAATAACACCGTACGTGTATGGGCGGGTGGGTGGATCAATAACACCGTACGTGTATAGGTGGGGGGTTAGGTTAAATAAGTTATATATATATACTATAACTTATTTTACTTTCTCACCCCTAAGTATATTTTTGTAATGAAGATGGAACTGTTTATATTAGTATTACTTGTGAATATTATTTATTCATGAATAAATTGAGTACAGTTCAGAATCATTAAAATAAATTTCTCGTAAATATGTGTGTGAATATGGTTGTGTGTATATATAAATGTATGAATATATATTATATTTTCATGTACAGTGGGTGGGTGAGTCACTACCATTGTATATTAGTACAGTATACCAGTGGAAGTTATGTTTTATAGATCTATAACACTGACTCATAACCTTTAACATTTTGGATGAAATCAATACCGCTACTTAAACCAGTCTGCAGAACAAGGTCGGTATTTTGTAAACCCTTGTGTATCCAATGTGTTCCTTGAAATGAAGGTTGCAATTTAAGTCAGAACACAGGTAAAAAGTATACAGCCTACCTGACCATGGCTATCCAGTCCTATATACAAGTGGTAATGTAGAGAAATGACAGCGGCATTACAGTATGATAATACAACTGGCGGTAATGTGGTTTACGAGGTGTCTGAAGAAAAATGTGAAGAATGCAAATGGCGACCATTTCACATAAGTTTCATAAATATAAGACAGAGGAAAAAATGATCAGTACAATGTGCGTAGGTGGAACGTAAACCAATGCGTGGGATAAGTGAGGAGGCAGCTCAGGGTAGGCGTGACGGACGTATGTGAGTCATATGGATCAGGATGACAGATATGTCATGGGTCGTGTGTTTATGATGAGTGAGAGGGATGTCAGGCATAACAATTAACATAAATACAAATAGCCCAGGTTTGCTATCTGCAGAGAACGTGAAATATTAAACATCTGTCAGGAATGTTCGGAGAGAATGGTAAGTATAATGGAAGGATGGATATAAAGTTGTCAAGGTAACGTGTAAATCAACATAATGAGATTTACTTTATATTTATGTCCAGGGAAGGAAATCAATTATATATTTGACGTATTTATTCAGAGTGACGAAGTTAAATATAATGTAAAATTATTTTAAAATGTCACTTAAGCAAAGTTTAATTTCAATATAAATATAATTTTTACAATACCATAGTAGTTCCTATATGGGTGGTTAGGTCAGTACCACTGTATGTGTATGGGTGAGTGGGTGGGTCAGTACCACTGTATGTGTATGGGTGGGTGGGTGGTATGACATTTAGGTATGTCAAAATGAAATCAGTTCCCTGGCTAGCCAATGATCTGGCTATTAAAACCTCTTTGTCACCGACAAGCACGCATAAAATGTTAATTCACCTACTTAAAGAATTTTAGCTTACTGTTTTGTTTCTAAATATCTTGTTACAAAATTAAATGTTTGTCTATAAATGACAATGCTGTAGTTATTAATATAGTTTTTTAATTAGCATAATACGTGTTGGTACATATACAGTACAAGCAAACGTCACACAACACAAATTTATTACAATATAAGCACAAATACATTTTGTGCATTTTGTGCTTGTATTGTAGTATATTTGTGCATTTTGTGCTTATATTGTAATAAATTTGTGTTGTGTGACGTTTGCTTGTACTGTTATTAATATAGTCCTCTTATAGTTAATTATGTTTATTTTTGCCGATGTATACCTTATAAATACAACAATATTACAATAACTTTGACTAAGGTCAGACCAAAGCTTTTAATGCGGCTTCTGGCAGTCTCAAACCTGCAAAAAGAGCTATTTAGCAATTAAATGAGCAAATTTAACTGTCACACGTTAAATAATTTGTGCATCTGACATGCTATTATTATTTTTGATTATTAAAGTTTTGTTAGTTAATACAATATAAATACAGCCTTATAACGTATTTATTTTTAAAATAAAATATTTAAATTATTTAACATGTTAAATAAATTTTTTTAAATAAAATTATTAAAAAAAAAAACATTTAATTTTGTATTAAGTGAAATTGATAAAAAAAACCGTTGGCTAAAACACTTTAAAGTCGGCCGATTAACATGGGACGAACACACAATTGTTTATGTTGTGCTTTGTAACAATACAGTATAGAGTTGATTGTTGAAAAATTATTATTTATTACGTTTCTGCTTTTAACTGGAGTATTCAGCGAGGCGTGAATAATGAATTACTACGTCTCATATATTTTATACAGTACAAGTAAACGTCACACAACACAAATGTATTACAATATAAGCACAAAATGCACAAATATATTACAATACAAGTACAAAATGCACGAATATTATGGTGATTGATTTCGGTGAACCACGCTCACCTTCCTCAGACCAGAGGGATTCACAAAAGAATCCCTCTTTTTGTGAATCCCTCTGGTCTGAGGAAGGTGAGCGTGGTTCACCGAAATCGATCACCATAATAATCGTGAATTTTGTACTTGTATTGTAATATATTTGTGCATTTTGTGCTTATATTATAATAAATTTGTGTTGTGTGACGTTTACTTGTACTGTATATGTACTAACACGTATTATGCTAATTAAAAAACTATATATTTTATGTCTCAGACTTCACATTGTTACATTTTTCCATGGTTTAAAATTGGAGATAAGAGAATATATCTACTGTAATGATGATTTCTTAAATAGCGGCCGAATCATAAAATTAAAAAAGAAACATTCAACTCTTCAATCTCGTTGCCAAAAATCGTGTAATACCTCACTCTCTACTTTACAATGTTATTTTTCAACAACTATATGAGGAATGTTCTACAGAATATGATAACTAAAGTATTGTACAGTATAATGCTTTTTATTAAAGTTGTTAGTATCTATGTCTAAAAAACAGTAAATAGGTTTTAGGCCTACGTACATATTAAATTCTTTTTAATTAGACCTAAGAAGTTAAGAGTGATCACCTCTTCTAAAATAGTGTAACTAAATTTCAAGCAAATGTCTTCATAACATAACAAAACAATTATTTGTTGGATGCTAATTTAACCAGGTTGTATTATGGCCGGCAGGATGTACATTCATGGAACTAACAACCTTTATCATCTTCTTTGTCTTACCGCATGGAAAGCATCATTGTGTATTCCATCTAAAATATGGAACTCCCTGAAGGACAACATTCCTTTAATAAGAAAAAGTGTGCTTACAAACGGTTTCTCACAGAATTTCGGTACAAGTTTTACTTATAAAATGGTGAACGGCTTGAGGGTGACTTCCAATCCAGCCAGTGGCCGAACAGGCAAGACCCAACACAGGCAGCCCGTAGGGCAATGACTACAGATATAATTCTATCTGTAGTCATTGCCGTATGGTCACCACCGCGGTTCGACCATAGCCTCGGGGGCCTAGAAATAATCCGCTTCGGAATTTCTTGACCACTTGCGCAGTTCACCCCTGTCCGTTACCTCAACTTACCATGAGAGACCCTTTTAGTCGAATAAAAAGTGGCCTTATATAGTGGGTGCGCCGTCTCGTTTCGAATTGGATATAGTTCACAATTATTGTTATGTTACAATAATATAACAACGTAAAAAAATAAACCTAGAATTCAACAGTTTCATTTATTTATTTTTTATTATTTTTTAACATATTATCAAGCATTTTTAATTTCAACTTGGTTTATTAAAATCGATCAGCATAAATAAAATAGTAATTAAATAAATCAATTTAGTTATTTTTAAATTTGTAGCACTTTATGTACTAACAAACACGGTTAACACTTCTGAAGATAGCATGTAATCTTAGATCTTCAAATACCAGCATATCCCAGATCAGATACGGAGTTCAACAGACTCGGCAAGGTTTTGGCAGGATGTCACCGTTAATCAGGAGTCCAGGACACGTCCAGCACCTATCGCTAGCCATACCAAGTGAACCTAACTCATCCTTAACACGTACCTAACATTTCACTGCCAATGCCTTCGACCGATCTGGATCTCTCTTGACTTTCCACAAGTATTATGTCCATTCCAACTCATTGATTAGGTCCTTACACATTAATACATTATGTTATTGCCATTTTTGTACTTCAGCATAAGTTCATATTGTTCCATAAAGTATTTTTGTACGCACTTTTAAAATTGCATCATTAATTTATTAATTGTAATGTACTTGGTGCTTAGTTAACATTCCATTCAAATCAGGAATATATTTAACGTTCCCTTGATCTAATAGATTTAAGGTTAAGATGTGTTGGTGACAAAACAATGATTCTCACTATTTAGAGTTAGAGGTTAGGAGTTTCAGTATTTTGAATTTAATATATAAAAAAATCACTTAAATAATATATTTGAAGCAATAAAATTATATATTTCAAAGATAATTTTCAATTCCAATTACACAATATAATATGTAAGTTAATAGTTTTTTTTCAAAAATCGGCTAACAAAGATTTATCATTGAATTCATAATAAAGTAAGCATTTATAAAATATGGGACTTGAGCCACAATTCAAAATATCTACCAGTCATTGTTGTGGTTACATAATGATTCTTTTATTTCAAGTGGGAAAACAATTAATAAGCCTTCATTAAAGTCTCCAGCTTAATATCAAAATCAAAAACATATTACAAATTTTAAACTACTGCTTTAATTCAAATTAGGCTTATGACAACGAATAAATATTTTTTTCTTGATTGTAATTTGTTTTGTTTTACTGTAATATACTATTATTTTCATTATTTTTCACTTCAGTAAAAAGAACATGAACTATAAGAACTTGGCAATACGTTGTTCTAGTGTCCTTGAACCTCTGGGGTCTTTGTTCAGTCTGCCAACTCCAGAAATTCATCTCTGAAAACCAAATATTTCCCCATCTGTTCCCCATTTGACTTGCAAAACAAATAATCTCACATTTTACTCGCTGTGTTTCTCAACTCCATTGTAGTTTTACAGGCTATAATTCTGGGTTAATAGGATACCTGTGGCACCGGGAGGGAGTCAAGTACCTCTGGTCAAATCACCATCCTGTGGCCAGACTACTGTTGTTGTACTAAACGTATACTGTAGTAATAATTAATTATATTTTAATGTTTTTTATACTGGGTGAAAAAAATGGAAACGCTTGCACAATTTTTATATACAGTACAAGTGAACGTCACAAAACACAAATTTATTACAATATAAGCACAAAATGCACAAATATATTACTTCAACATTTTTATATTACTTCACTTGTAAAAGTGAAGTCCTGTGTACAACATCATGATTGGAAAGAACATAAATCTGTACGCCATTAGTAACATTTCATCTTATCAGGGGGACGGTCCAAGAGGAGTCGAAGGAAAATTTTCAATGTAAGCTTAGTTCGAGTTTGTTATCAAATGAAAGGTCTACTAATGGCGGTCTACTAAAGGAAACTACCCACAGCCTTTCAAAATCTCAGTCATGTGTTGGTAGTTTTAAACAACACAACATATTAACATTCACGAGCTTATATATTCTAGAATGTGCTGCTTTTGTTTATAAAAACAGACACATTTTTCCGGTCCATAACTCCATTTATAAACTCCGTCATCCTGATATTATCCCCATTCCTAAACATAGAACTACCTTTTTTGAAAAACAAGCATTCTTTTCTTGTATAAAAATATACAATAAACTTCCAAAAATATATAAAGTTTCTAAAGACCTAGTGTCATTTAGGAGAAATGTGAAAGAGTTTTTGTTGAGGAGAGAGTATTATAGTTTGGATGATTATTTTTATGATGAGACATGATTTTATTTATTTATCTATATTCTCTCTTTTTTATCTTTGTATCATTGTACTCTATATTGTATTACCCTGTAGTTTTTATACTTAGTTTTTAAGAAATTGACCTTTGTTAATGCAATTGAGTTTGTCAACAGCAATAAAATATTTTGACTTTGACTTTGACTTTTCAAGAGAAATTAATTGCCGCAACCCAGACTTCGAAGGGTTTATCCTTTTCAGAGTAGCGGTCATTTGAATTCCAAAGTAACTAATTCGAACAATATTATTTCTCCGCTATTTAACGGTTTCAAGTAAATTATCCTGATCAAAAGTTATACTTTACGGAACACAATTATTAAAAAAAATTAAATTATCAAACTATATATGGGAAAAATAACATTGTTATGAAAGCGTTTCCATATTTTGTCCACCTTTTATGGAATATTAATAAGGTGAACGTTAAGATACCGAATATTAAAATAGTGCAATTATGATTTATTTATTTGAAATAAAAATTAACAAATACAAACTTATCTGGATGCAACTATACTGGATATAGTTGAGTATATTGGCCAGCTACAAAAATAGTTGTACATATTAAATTCTGTAGCCCTGTTTACATACATACAGACAGACAGAAAACGGAGTGAGATAGACAATATGATGACATTACATTTTTTTTTTTTTTACCTTTGGAATGACCTCCATTCCAGAGGGGGGTTACAAGCAAAAAAAATATATAGTTCTATCTTAAACTCTGAACTAAAAAACAATACACACAAGGCTTTACGATTTCTATAACATAAACAATTGTATATTTAAAGCCCATAATTCAGAACGGATTTTTTGTGTTTAAAGCGGGTTTAGCAGTAGACCTGTCAGCACTTTTTTTATTACTATAACTATATTTTAGTGATTTTAAATATTGTTACAAACCATTATATTAGTATAGCTTAGATCCTTCCTTTGTATTTGGAAAGGTGGGTCGGAACAGCTGTTTGCAACCGAACTTTCATTCAACAACTGATTGTGTCTGGAATCAGTTTTGGTTTTTGACGATTTCCTAAACTTTTAATTTTTATCTTAGAATTTATATAGCTCAGCCTCTATAAAAGATACAGTGATGATTTTTCTTATGTTTTCTCCATTTTCTTCCTATATATGATATGTCAGATGGATTTAGAGAAAAATAGACAGTACGTATTTCAAACAAAAAAATTGCTCATGATTTATTACGCAAAACCAAGCTTTCAGACTTGAAAAAGTTATAAGATTATTATTTATTGTAATAAAAACAAGCCCATCCTACAGATCACAGAGCATACCTTTAGAAACAAGTCCATCCTACAGATCACAGAGCATACCTTTAGAAACACTTAAAAAGATAAATATTCAATTACAATTCATAGTTTTTAATCTGTACCAGATCTTGTGAACCCTTGTGAGCCCCTGTCTCTGTGTTTATATGCAACAATCATAAATAGTATAAAGATATAAAGGTTATAATTAAAGTTTTCCATTTTTCATGAACTCCCCTTAGTTTGTCTACATACTTACGGGCCACCCTGTGTAGCATATTTGGTAAAGTTTCTATTAAATCTATTCGTAATCTTGCAACAAAATTGTAACAAGCCAAAGTACCAGAGGGGTGGGGCTTCGTCCTTGAGGGCACCACCCACGGCTTCTGTTCCGTAGTCCTGACTGAGGAAGCGGGCTGAGCGTGACCTTGGCAGAGGCCACAGGGCACGAGATGACCTCAGGGGCGACACTTGGGCGTGCCCGTCTGTCTGGGTGACGTTGGACGGCCTTCTGTGCCACTGGTCACCGGTACGGAATCTGACCGATCTTGAGATCACAACAATACTTGGAAGAGTACGTCATCATGAAAAAAGCTGATGTCAAGGTCTCGGGTTCAAAACTATTTACCTGCAATGTAAGAACAGGAAGTATCATAAGTGTAGACGGTTTTAACTTCTAGGTTTATATATTCATGATAGTTCCTATAGTAGCAATTTCTTTATAATGATATATCTCAATCAAGTAACCATTTAAAATTACTTTTTTATCTGTAAAAGATAAATTACTCTACCATTGCAGGTATTTTTATTTGAGGAATTCCAAGGATTAATATTAGGAGAATTTTGATCGAAAATAAGTAAGAGTGTTTGAGTTACGTATGACTGACGTGAGTATGTGTAAGTGTGTTTGAACAAGATGAGTAGGCCTATGTAAATAATATATGTACGAGTGTGATGCGTGTGTGTATAATAATGTACATTAATTTTATCAATGTGTTCAATCAAAAATAATGATTGTAATATTTTCTATATAAAGTGTCAGTCTAAGAAATAATAAGTAATAAATATGTTGAGGCCAAACATTGAAGAAAAAACCTCTTTTCGGGGGCTACCTAAAGAGCCTGTTTTGGCCTTTCTAGGTACAAAAATCATTAAGAAACCGTGCTATATATTAGAGTAATACTTTTAGAATTTAGCAGACGAAAGGTATTAACCAACCTAGTGCAAAATAAAGTTTTAAAAAAATTGTTTTTCAAATATAACCAATTATTTCTCAATTATTGACATATGTACAAGTGTTGAGTTGAAGTTTATACGATTATTTTTGGCCGAAAAAGTAGGTTACCAATGTATAAAAGCTTAATTGTTTGCAGACATGAGAGAGTTATGTACTTTTGTACAATTTGTGGGGTGGATAGGTGAAACAGTGAGGGAGAGAGAGGAGTTAGGAAACACGTTGTAAGATTATGTGTATTAGTGAGGTGAAATCTAGAACTATACTTCTTGTAGGGTGTGGGATAAACTTAAGGCGTTTCATTAATCTCTTAACTTATGACATTGTTTTATTGTTGTCTTTTTTCTCTGTCGTATACGAAATGTGAATATAATGTCGGTTAGACAAATTAAACAGCACATTTATTTTTTTATGATAGGCCTTAAAGAGGCGAGTTATAGTTATAGAACTGCTATCTTTCATCATAATTTTTAGGCGTGATTTTATTGTAAAATGACGTTTCTTGTACATTTTTTTTAACTCAATAACAATGGTTAACTGCCAAATATGTTTACCAATTTTTAATCAAATGTTTTCACTATATAATTTTTTTTCTAAAAGTTATTTTAAAGATTAAAGATACGTTCAACATAAAACTATCTTTATAAGCAAAATAATACTTCTTAACAGTAATTATGCAATTTTTTAGTACAAGAGAAGAAAGAAAACTTCAAACAAGTTTTTCTTGTTCAACTGACAAATTTACTTTTTTTTAACTATTTGCCGGCTTCAATTAGAACTCGTATGAATTCGAGTGTTTGGATTGTAAAGAATTGTTATTAGGATATTCTCCAAGATTAAATGTTACGATCTCTCATAATACTTTTCTGGTTTAATGACAGCCTCTTGGTTTAATGACAGCAGTTGCTGAGTGCCATCAATGAATACAAACTCTATTTTGTATTCATTGGTGCCATTACCAACAGATTGAGTGGGAGTCAACAATCTCACTTCCCGGAACCAGTCAGCTGACGTCCGCACTCACTTCTAACCTTCAACCTGGTTTGTTAACAGTCCAAGTCAGATACACGTAGTTCTCGCAAATACGTTGACTGATTTATTCCGAGTACTCTCACGATTTCGTTGAACGAGAGCACAAATCCCCAGTGAAGAAATCCACTTAAGAGAAAGCAGCCTTTGATTGAAATTTATGCAGAGGATTTCTGATTGAAATTTATGCAGAGGATTTCCACAACAATAATTCTTAATTCAAACTACCTTGATTGTCCGAGGAAAGTATCAAGAGCATTGGTAGAGTAAATAAGCATTCAGTTCTATAATATTATCGTTTGTACATAGAATTTACATCGAAATAATTTAAATTTCATTAAAACCTACAAACAATATTTAATATACTAATGGTAAAAGTTTATAGGTTTATACCATTATGTATATATATAACCTAACCTAACCTAACCCACCCATACACGTACAATGGTACTAACCCACCCGCCCACCCATACACGTACAATGGTACTAACCTCCCGCCCACCCATACACGTACAATGGTACTAACCCACCCGCCCACCCATACACGTACAATGGTACTAACCCACCCGCCCACCCATACACGTACAATGGTACTAACCCTCCCACCCACCCATACACGTGCAATGGTACTAACCCTCCCGCCCCACTTAAAGGAATTCCAAATAATATAGAGGTTACAAAATCAAAAGTCCAAGTACATTACAAACCCAAGTGAACATTCCATATTTCAGGGCGAGTCTAATTGGCAGTGAAATTATAAAATTAATTAGTAACACTTATAGCATGTCCATAAAGTCAAAATAACCCCCTCCATTAATTTATTTTAACGATCTGGAGGATATTAATTTGCTCCAGGCTCTATTATAACTTTATTAGGAACTGCTTTATTAAATAATTGAAAAAATTTTATGTTCCCCAAAAATGAGTGTTTGAGGGGTCAGCTTAAGATTGTGAACTATTAAGCCCCATTAAGTGGGCCCTCTTTTTAAATGGTTTGTAAAAAAACTAATATTAGTGAAAACTAGACATCGCTATCTCAAACATGGTGGCCATACTAAGTACTGTGATAAAACACTACAGCAAAATTTTCCTTTCACTTAGTTTGTCAAGCTTAGTGCTTACTAGCAGAAGATCCTTGAAAAATATGAAATGTATATTTTTTACGTGGAAAATAATATTTTGAAGCATTACCACCACTGATAAGGAATTGGTTGTTAGTGAACTCCCTTTGTGTGGGACATAAGAAATTTTCACAAGTAAAGAAAATAGTTCCTGAAAAGGTTATAACACAACCCAAAGACAATTAATGTCTCCCAACTACTGTTACTTAAAAAAAAGAAAGGTTTGGGGTAGTGATCTTATGGACACTCTGTAAACAGTAATAATAAAGTGTTAATCATTATATTAAAACAGCAAGATTACCAATTAAAATATATGAAAATAATAAAATTACAAGTTTAAAATCCATCTACAGCCTATTTGTAATTTTTACCCACACCTTTCCTTGGTTGAAACCGTATTTTCTGTACATAGCAGCATAAAGTTTATTTATTTATTTAAAATGATCGTACTCATGGTGGCTAAGTCTTAGGACTGCGTAGGACTATTTCCAAGGTTCGAGTCCCCAAGTAAGCTAACGGTTGGTACTTCACTAGTTCAATAAAGTTCACGCACAATACCACTGTACGTGTATGGGTGGGCGGGTGGGTCATTTCCACTGTACGTGTATGGGTGGGCGGTTGGGTCATTTCCACTGTACGTGTATAGGTGGGCAGGTGGGTGGACTACATCTATGGACCTGTCAAAATTAAGGAGATAAACGGTTGTAGTGAATTGAAATTAGGCTCAATCGATAGAATAACAAATTTTCATTGAAAGATTATCTCTTCAAAGTTAGCATCCGATGAATCGTTTCCAAGTCGTAGAGGTATAAAAAAGTATATATAAAAAACTTATATTTTATATATACTTTTTATAACCACAAAGGAGTATTGTACCTTTACTTTATTACTGGAAAAATTATTACTGGAATAAAGTTTTAAAATTTTAAAAAGTTTTATTTTCCAATCCTTCTAACTGTAATTATAAGTAATTATTTCATATTTTATCTTCTCTATTGTTCTTGTATAGTTATGAAACTGTCTATTATTTTTATTAGTTCTGTGTGGATATGTAATAAAATGCATGATGAAATGACAAGGCCAGTGGAAATTTGACATCAGCTGGGCTGACAGTCAAGGAGATTGGTCAGCTGATATTCTGGGCCCTGGTCAGGCGCTGGAGACAAGATTGACTGCCATCGCTTTCCCCTTGGGAAGAAAGTGGACACAGTAAGAGTGAGGCAAGGTCACCGATGTTGTAAGAGTTACCAATGGCCTTGGCAACAGGACTGTTCTCAGTTATGTCTTCTCTAAAAAATAAATGACAGAGGAACAGGAGTTAGACCTTGGCTAGTCAACACTGTAAGGAGGAGGTGGAAGGTTCTCCTGAATGATAGAAGTGCCTATACTGAGTGTACGTATATCTTATATCAATACTTTTGGATGTCAAAAATAGATTATCAGAAGATCAGGAGCGTACGGTTAGAAAACACTCTAAGGAGAGGAGTTCTTAGTGAGAGAGGAGGCAGTTTTTAGTGAGTGATAGAAGTGCCTTTACATAATGTATCTCCTATCAATGGCTATAGATATCAAAGCTAGATTATCAGAAGATCAGGACTTGGTGTTCGGTTAAAGAACACTAAGGAGAGGTGACAGGTTTTATTTAGTTAGTGAGTGATAGAAGTTCCTATACGGAATATATCTATATCTGCTATCAATGGTTGTACATGAGAAAGCTAGATTATCAGAAGATCAAGAGTTAGTGTTCGGTTAGAGAACACTAAGGAGAGGTGACAGGTTTTATTTAGTTAGTGAGTGATAGAAGTTCCTATACGGAATATATCTATACCTCCTATCAATGGTTGTACATGACAAAGCTAGATTATCAGAAGATCAAGAGTTAGTGTTCGGTTAGAGAACACTAAGGAGAGGTGACAGGTTTTATTTAGTTAGTGAGTGATAGAAGTTCCTATACGGAATATATCTATACCTCCTATCAATGGTTGTACATGACAAAGCTAGATTATCAGAAGATCAAGAGTTAGTGTTCGGTTAGAGAACACTAAGGAGAGGTGACAGGTTTTATTTAGTTAGTGAGTGATAGAAGTTCCTATACGGAATATATCTATACCTCCTATCAATGGTTGTACATGACAAAGCTAGATTATCAGAAGATCAAGAGTTAGTGTTCGGTTAGAGAACACTAAGGAGAGGTGACAGGTTTTATTTAGTTAGTGAGTGATAGAAGTTCCTATACGGAATATATCTATACCTCCTATCAATGGTTGTACATGACAAAGCTAGATTATCAGAAGATCAAGAGTTAGTGTTCGGTTAGAGAACACTAAGGAGAGGTGACAGGTTTTATTTAGTTAGTGAGTGATAGAAGTTCCTATACGGAATATATCTATACCTCCTATCAATGGTTGTACATGACAAAGCTAGATTATCAGAAGATCAAGAGTTAGTGTTCGGTTAGAGAACACTAAGGAGAGGTGACAGGTTTTATTTAGTTAGTGAGTGATAGAAGTTCCTATACGGAATATATCTATACCTCCTATCAATGGTTGTACATGACAAAGCTAGATTATCAGAAGATCAAGAGTTAGTGTTCGGTTAGAGAACACTAAGGAGAGGTGACAGGTTTTATTTAGTTAGTGAGTGATAGAAGTTCCTATACGGAATATATCTATACCTCCTATCAATGGTTGTACATGACAAAGCTAGATTATCAGAAGATCAAGAGTTAGTGTTCGGTTAGAGAACACTAAGGAGAGGTGACAGGTTTTATTTAGTTAGTGAGTGATAGAAGTTCCTATACGGAATATATCTATACCTCCTATCAATGGTTGTACATGACAAAGCTAGATTATCAGAAGATCAAGAGTTAGTGTTCGGTTAGAGAACACTAAGGAGAGGTGACAGGTTTTATTTAGTTAGTGAGTGATAGAAGTTCCTATACGGAATATATCTATACCTCCTATCAATGGTTGTACATGACAAAGCTAGATTATTAGAAGATCAAGAGTTAGTGTTCGGTTAGAGAACACTAAGGAGAGGTGGTAGGTTTTATTTAGTTAGTGAGTGATAGAAGTTCCTATACGGAATATATCTATACCTCCTATCAATGGTTGTACATGACAAAGCTAGATTATTAGAAGATCAAGAGTTAGTGTTCGGTTAGAGAACACTAAGGAGAGGTGGTAGGTTTTAGTTTGTGAGTGTTAGAAGTGCCTTTACAGAATGTATCTATGTATCCTATCAATGGTTGTGGATGTCAAAGCTAGATTATGAAAAGTCCAGGAGTTAGTGTTCGGTTAGAGAACATTCTAAGGAGAGGTGACCGATTTTAGTTAATGACAGAAGTGCCTTTACGGAATGTATCTATATCTCCTATCAATGGTTGTGGATGTCAAAGCTAGATTATCAGAAGACCAGGAGTTAGCGTTCGGTTAGAGAACACTCTTAGGAGAGGTGACTGATTTTAGTTATTAATAGAAGTGCCTTTACGGAATTTATCTATAGTTAATGATAGAAGTGCCTTTACGGAATGTATCTATATCTCCTATGGTTGTGGATGTCAAAAAAATATGTCCAAAGGAACTGAAGTTGAAGGTTGATATTCTAGGAGAGGAAGCCAATTGTAGGGAGTAAATGGAGTATGTATATGGTCTGTACCTAAATATCCCATTAATCATTCTATGTCACAAAATAGAAGACTATAAGAACAAAGGTTGGAACAAGACTAGAGACTATTCTACAGCTTTACTAGTAGTAATTAATGGGAATCCCAATACAGAAATCTCCCATCAATGATTGTGGATCCCATAATCAGATGATCAGAGGAAGAGGAGTAAGAGCTTGGCTAGAGAACGCTAAGGAAATATGTTTAAGTTTGTTAAGATGTTTTCTCTGATTGAGTGATTACTAATGTTATTACTCATCTTTCAGTCAAGGATTGTAAGATATGGGCGTATATGAGGGGTGAATGAGTGTGATGAGTACGTTCTGGTCATATCGTAAGGTATGGGCGAATATGAGGGGTGAATGAGTGTGATGAGTACGTTCTGGTCATATCGTAAGATATGGGCGAATATGAGGGGGTGAATGAGTGTGATGAGTACGTTCTGGTCATATCGTAAGATATGGGCGTATATGAGGGATGAATGAGTGTGATGAGTACGTTCTGGTCATATCGTAAGATATGGGCGTATATGAGGGGTGAATGAGTGTGATGAGTACGTTCTGGTCATATCGTAAGATATGGGCGTATATGAGGGGTGAATGAGTGTGATGAGTACGTTCTGGTCATATCGTAAGATATGGGCGTATATGAGGGGTGAATGAGTGTGATGAGTACGTTCTGGTCATATCGTAAGATATGGGCGTATATGAGGGGTGAATGAGTGTGATGAGTACGTTCTGGTCATATCGTAAGATATGGGCGTATATGAGGGGTGAATGAGTGTGATGAGTACGTTCTGGTCATATCGTAAGATATGGGCGTATATGAGGGGTGAATGAGTGTGAAGAGTACGTTCTGCTCATATCGTAAGATATGGACGTATATGAGGGGTGAATGAGTGTGATGAGTACGTTCTGGTCATATCGTAAGATATGGGCGTATATGAGGGGTGAATGAGTGTGATGAGTACGTTCTGCTCATATCGTAAGATATGGGTGTATATGAGGGGTGAATGAGTGTGATGAGTACGTTCTGCTCATATCGTAAGATATGGGCGTATATGAGGGGTGAATGAGTGTGATGAGTACGTTCTGCTCATATCGTAAGATATGGGCGTATATGCGGGGTGAATGAGTGTGATGAGTACGTTCTGGTCATATCGTAAGATATGGGCGTATATGAGGGGTGAATGAGTGTGATGAGTACGTTCTGCTCATATCGTAAGATATGGGTGTATATCAGGGGTGAATGAGTGTGATGAGTACGTTCTGGTCATATCGTAAGATATGGGTGTATATGAGGGGTGAATGAGTGTGATGAGTACGTTCTGCTCATATCGTAAGATATGGGCGTATATGAGGGGTGAATGAGTGTGATGAGTACGTTCTGGTCATATCGTAAGATATGGGCGTATATGAGGGGTGAATGAGTGTGATGAGTACGTTCTGGTCATATCGTAAGATATGGGCGTATATGAGGGGTGAATGAGTGTGATGAGTACGTTCTGGTCATATCGTAAGATATGGGCGTATATGAGGGGTGAATGAGTGTGAAGAGTACGTTCTGCTCATATCGTAAGATATGGACGTATATGAGGGGTGAATGAGTGTGATGAGTACGTTCTGGTCATATCGTAAGATATGGGCGTATATGAGGGGTGAATGAGTGTGATGAGTACGTTCTGCTCATATCGTAAGATATGGGTGTATATGAGGGGTGAATGAGTGTGATGAGTACGTTCTGGTCATATCGTAAGATATGGGCGTATATGAGGGGTGAATGAGTGTGATGAGTACGTTCTGCTCATATCGTAAGATATGGGCGTATATGCGGGGTGAATGAGTGTGATGAGTACGTTCTGGTCATATCGTAAGATATGGGCGTATATGAGGGGTGAATGAGTGTGATGAGTACGTTCTGCTCATATCGTAAGATATGGGTGTATATGAGGGGTGAATGAGTGTGATGAGTACGTTCTGGTCATATCGTAAGATATGGGTGTATATGAGGGGTGAATGAGTGTGATGAGTACGTTCTGCTCATATCGTAAGATATGGGCGTATATGAGGGGTGAATGAGTGTGATGAGTACGTTCTGCTCATATCGTAAGATATGGGCGTATATAAGGGGTGAATGAGTGTGATGAGTACGTTCTGCTCATATCGTAAGATATGGGCGTATATAAGGGGTGAATGAGTGTGATGAGTACGTTCTGCTCATATCGTAAGATATGGGCGTATATGAGGGGTGAATGAGTGTGATGAGTACGTTCTGCTCATATCGTAAGATATGGGCGTATATGAGGGGTGAATGAGTGTGATGAGTACGTTCTGCTCATATCGTAAGATATGGGCGTATATGAGGGGTGAATGAGTGTGATGAGTACGTTCTGATCATATCGTAAGATATGGGCGTATATGAGGGGTGAATGAGTGTGATGAGTACGTTCTGCTCATATCGTAAGATATGGGCGTATATGAGGGGTGAATGAGTGTGATGAGTACGTTCTGCTCATATCGTAAGATATGGGCGTATATGAGGGGTGAATGAGTGTGATGAGTACGTTCTGCTCATATCGTAAGATATGGGCGTATATGAGGGGTGAATGAGTGTGATGAGTACGTTCTGCTCATATCGTAAGATATGGGCGTATATAGGGGTGAATGAGTGTGATGAGTACGTTCTGCTCATATCGTAAGATATGGGCGTATATGAGGGGTGAATGAGTGTGATGAGTACGTTCTGCTCATATCGTAATATATGGGCGTATATGAGGGGTGAATGAGTGTGATGAGTACGTTCTGGTCATATCGTAAGATATGGGCGTATATAAGGGGTGAATGAGTGTGATGAGTACGTTCTGGTCATATCGTAAGATATGGACGTATATAAGGGGTGAATGAGTGTGATGAGTACGTTCTGGTCATATCGTAAGATATGGGCGTATATAAGGGGTGAATGAGTGTGATGAGTACTTTCTGCTCATATCGTAAGATATGGGCGTATATGAGGGGTGAATGAGTGTGATGAGTACGTTCTGGTCATATCGTAAGATATGGGCGTATATAAGAGGTGAATGAGTGTGATAAGTACGTTCTGCTCATATCGTAAGATATGGGCGTATATGAGGGGTGAATGAGTGTGATGAGTACGTTCTGCTCATATCGTAAGATATGGGCGTATATGAGGGGTGAATGAGTGTGATGAGTACGTTCTGCTCATATCGTAAGATATGGGCGTATATGAGGGGTGAATGAGTGTGATGAGTACGTTCTGGTCATATCGTAAGATATGGGCGTATATAAGGGGTGAATGAGAGTGATGAGTACGTTCTGGTCATATCGTAAGATATGGACGTATATAAGGGGTGAATGAGTGTGATGAGTACGTTCTGGTCATATCGTAAGATATGGGCGTATATGAGGGGTGAATGAGTGTGATGAGTACGTTCTGGTCATATCGTAAGATATGGGCGTATATGAGGGGTGAATGAGTGTGATGAGTACGTTCTGGTCATATCGTAAGATATGGGCGTATATGAGGGGTGAATGAGTGTGATGAGTACGTTCTGGTCATATCGTAAGATATGGGCGTATATGAGGGGTGAATGAGTGTGATGAGTACGTTCTGGTCATATCGTAAGATATGGGCGTATATGAGGGGTGAATGAGTGTGATGAGTACGTTCTGGTCATATCGTAAGATATGGGCGTATATGAGGGGTGAATGAGTGTGATGAGTACGTTCTGCTCATATCGTAAGATATGGGCGTATATGAGGGGTGAATGAGTGTGATGAGTACGTTCTGCTCATATCGTAAGATATGGACGTATATGAGGGGTGAATGAGTGTGATGAGTACGTTCTGGTCATATCGTAAGATATGGGCGTATATGAGGGGTGAATGAGTGTGATGAGTACGTTCTGCTCATATCGTAAGATATGGGTGTATATGAGGGGTGAATGAGTGTGATGAGTACGTTTTGGTCATATCGTATGATATGGGCGTATATGAGGGGTGAATGAGTGTGATGAGTACGTTCTGCTCATATCGTAAGATATGGGCGTATATGCGGGGTGAATGAGTGTGATGAGTACGTTCTGGTCATATCGTAAGATATGGGCGTATATGAGGGGTGAATGAGTGTGATGAGTACGTTCTGCTCATATCGTAAGATATGGGTGTATATGAGGGGTGAATGAGTGTGATGAGTACGTTCTGCTCATATCGTAAGATATGGGTGTATATGAGGGGTGAATGAGTGTGATGAGTACGTTCTGCTCATATCGTAAGATATGGGCGTATATAAGGGGTGAATGAGTGTGATGAGTACGTTCTGCTCATATCGTAAGATATGGGCGTATATAAGGGGTGAATGAGTGTGATGAGTACGTTCTGCTCATATCGTAAGATATGGGCGTATACAAGGGGTGAATGAGTGTGATGAGTACGTTCTGCTCATATCGTAAGATATGGGCGTATATGAGGGGTGAATGAGTGTGATGAGTACGTTCTGCTCATATCGTAGGATATGGGCGTATATGAGGGGTGAATGAGTGTGATGAGTACGTTCTGCTCATATCGTAAGATATGGGCGTATATGAGGGGTGAATGAGTGTGATGAGTACGTTCTGCTCATATCGTAAGATATGGGCGTATATGAGGGGTGAATGAGTGTGATGAGTACGTTCTGCTCATATCGTAAGATATGGGCGTATATGAGGGGTGAATGAGTGTGATGAGTACGTTCTGCTCATATCGTAAGATATGGGCGTATATGAGGGGTGAATGAGTGTGATGAGTACGTTCTGCTCATATCGTAAGATATGGGCGTATATGAGGGGTGAATGAGTGTGATGAGTACGTTCTGCTCTTATCGTAAGATATGGGCTTATATGAGGGGTGAATGAGTGTGATGAGTACGTTCTGCTCATATCGTAATATATGGGTGTATATGAGGGGTGAATGAGTGTGATGAGTACGTTCTGGTCATATCGTAAGATATGGGCGTATATGAGGGGTGAATGAGTGTGATGAGTACGTTCTGGTCATATCGTAAGATATGGGCGTATATGAGGGGTGAATGAGTGTGATGAGTACGTTCTGGTCATATCGTAAGATATGGGCGTATATGCGGGGTGAATGAGTGTGATGAGTACGTTCTGCTCATATCGTAAGATATGGGCGTATATGCGGGGTGAATGAGTGTGATGAGTACGTTCTGGTCATATCGTAAGATATGGGCGTATATGAGGGGTGAATGAGTGTGATGAGTACGTTCTGCTCATATCGTAATATATGGGTGTATATGAGGGGTGAATGAGTGTGATGAGTACGTTCTGCTCATATCGTAAGATATGGGCGTATATAAGGGGTGAATGAGTGTGATGAGTACGTTCTACTCATATCGTAAGATATGGGCGTATATAAGGGGTGAATGAGTGTGATGAGTACGTTCTGCTCATATCGTAAGATATGGGTGTATATGAGGGGTGAATGAGTGTGATGAGTACGTTCTGCTCATATCGTAAGATATGGGCGTATATGAGGGGTGAATGAGTGTGATGAGTACGTTCTGCTCATATCGTAAGATATGGGCGTATATGAGGGGTGAATGAGTGTGATGAGTACGTTCTGCTCATATCGTAAGATATGGGCGTATATGAGGGGTGAATGAGTGTGATGAGTACGTTCTGCTCATATCGTAAGATATGGGCGTATATGAGGGGTGAATGAGTGTGATGAGTACATTCTGCTCATATCGTAAGATATGGGCGTATATGAGGGGTGAATGAGTGTGATACGTTCTGCTCATATCGTAAGATATGGGCGTATATGAGAGGTGAATGAGTGTTATGAGTACGTTCTGCTCATATCGTAAGATATGGGCGTATATGAGGGGTGAATGAGTGTGATGAGTACGTTCTGCTCATATCGTAATATATGGGCGTATATGAGGGGTGAATGAGTGTGATGAGTACGTTCTGGTCATATCGTAAGATATGGACGTATATAAGGAGTGAATGAGTGTGATGAGTACGTTCTGGTCATATCGTAAGATATGGGCGTATATGAGGGGTGAATGAGTGTGATGAGTACGTTCTGGTCATATCGTAAGATATGGACGTATATAAGGGGTGAATGAGTGTGATGAGTACGTTCTGGTCATATCGTAAGATATGGGCGTATATAAGGGGTGAATGAGTGTGATGAGTACGTTCTGGTCATATCGTAAGATATGGGCGTATATGAGGGGTGAATGAGTGTGATGAGTACGTTCTGGTCATATCGTAAGATATGGGCGTATATGAGGGGTGAATGAGTGTGATGAGTACGTTCTGCTCATATCGTAAGATATGGGCGTATATGAGGGGTGAATGAGTGTGATGAGTACGTTCTGCTCATATCGTAAGATATGGGCGTATATGAGGGGTGAATGAGTGTGATGAGTACGTTCTGGTCATATCGTAAGATATGGGCGTATATGAGGGGTGAATGAGTGTGATGAGTACGTTCTGCTCATATCGTAAGATATGGGTGTATATGAGGGGTGAATGAGTGTGATGAGTACGTTCTGGTCATATCGTAAGATATGGGCGTATATGAGGGGTGAATGAGTGTGATGAGTACGTTCTGCTCATATCGTAAGATATGGGCGTATATGCGGGGTGAATGAGTGTGATGAGTACGTTCTGGTCATATCGTAAGATATGGGCGTATATGAGGGGTGAATGAGTGTGATGAGTACGTTCTGCTCATATCGTAAGATATGGGCGTATATAAGGGGTGAATGAGTGTGATGAGTACGTTCTGCTCATATCGTAAGATATGGGCGTATATAAGGGGTGAATGGGTGTGATGAGTACGTTCTGCTCGTATCGTAAGATATGGGCGTATATAAGGGGTGAATGAGTGTGATGAGTACGTTCTGCTCATATCGTAAGATATGGGCGTATATGAGGGGTGAATGAGTGTGATGAATACGTTCTGCTCATATCGTAAGATATGGGCGTATATGAGGGGTGAATGAGTGTGATGAGTACGTTCTGCTCATATCGTAAGATATGGGCGTATATGAGGGGTGAATGAGTGTGATGAGTACGTTCTGCTCATATCGTAAGATATGGGCGTATATGAGGGGTGAATGAGTGTGATGAGTACGTTCTGCTCATATCGTAAGATATGGGCGTATATGAGGGGGTGAATGAGTGTTATGAGTACGTTCTGCTCATATCGTAAGATATGGGCGTATATGAGGGGTGAATGAGTGTGATGAGTACGTTCTGCTCATATCGTAAGATATGGGCGTATATGAGGGGTGAATGAGTGTGATGAGTACGTTCTGCTCATATCGTAAGATATGGGCGTATATGAGGGGTGAATGAGTGTGATGAGTACGTTCTGCTCATATCGTAAGATATGGGCGTATATGAGGGGTGAATGAGTGTGATGAGTACGTTCTGCTCATATCGTAATATATGGGTGTATATGAGGGGTGAATGAGTGTGATGAGTACGTTCTGGTCATATCGTAAGATATGGGCGTATATAAGAGGTGAATGAGTGTGATGAGTACGTTCTGGTCATATCGTAAGATATGGACGTATATAAGGGGTGAATGAGTGTGATGAGTACGTTCTGGTCATATCGTAAGATATGGGCGAATATAAGGGGTGAATGAGTGTGATGAGTACGTTCTGGTCATATCGTAAGATATGGGCGTATATGAGGGGTGAATGTGTGTGATGAGTACGTTCTGGTCATATCGTAAGATATGGGCGTATATAAGAGGTGAATGAGTGTGATGAGTACGTTCTGCTCATATCGTAAGATATGGGCGTATATGAGGGGTGAATGAGTGTGATGAGTACGTTCTGCTCATATCGTAAGATATGGGCGTATATGAGGGGTGAATGAGTGTGATGAGTACGTTCTGCTCATATCGTAAGATATGGGCGTATATGAGGGGTGAATGAGTGTGATGAGTACGTTCTGGTCATATCGTAAGATATGGGCGTATATAAGGGGTGAATGAGTGTGATGAGTACGTTCTGGTCATATCGTAAGATATGGACGTATATAAGGGGTGAATGAGTGTGATGAGTACGTTCTGGTCATATCGTAAGATATGGGCGTATATGAGGGGTGAATGAGTGTGATGAGTACGTTCTGGTCATATCGTAAGATATGGGCGTATATGAGGGGTGAATGAGTGTGATGAGTACGTTCTGGTCATATCGTAAGATATGGGCGTATATGCGGGGTGAATGGGTGTGATGAGTACGTTCTGCTCATATCGTAAGATATGGGCGTATATGCGGGGTGAATGAGTGTGATGAGTACGTTCTGGTCATATCGTAAGATATGGGCGTATATGAGGGGTGAATGAGTGTGATGAGTACGTTCTGCTCATATCGTAAGATATGGGTGTATATGAGGGGTGAATGAGTGTGATGAGTACGTTCTGGTCATATCGTAAGATATGGGCGTATATAAGGGGTGAATGAGTGTGATGAGTACGTTCTGCTCATATCGTAAGATATGGGCGTATATAAGGGGTGAATGAGTGTGATGAGTACGTTCTCCTCATATTGTAAGATATGGGTGTATATGAGGGGTGAATGAGTGTGATGAGTACTTTCTGCTCATATCGTAAGATATGGGCGTATATGAGGGGTGAATGAGTGTGATGAGTACGTTCTGCTCATATCGTAAGATATGGGCGTATATGAGGGGTGAATGAGTGTGATGAGTACGTTCTGCTCATATCGTAAGATATGGGCGTATATGAGGGGTGAATGAGTGTGATGAGTACGTTCTGCTCATATCGTAAGATATGGGCGTATATGAGGGGTGAATGAGTGTGATGAGTACGTTCTGCTTATATCGTAAGATATGGGCGTATATGAGGGGTGAATGAGTGTGATGAGTACGTTCTGCTCATATCGTAAGATATGGGTGTATATGAGGGGTGAATGAGTGTGATGAGTACGTTCTGGTCATATCGTAAGATATGGGTGTATATGAGGGGTGAATGAGTGTGATGAGTACGTTCTGGTCATATCGTAAGATATGGGCGTATATGAGGGGTGAATGAGTGTGATGAGTACGTTCTGGTCATATCGTAAGATATGGGCGTATATGAGGGGTGAATGAGTGTGATGAGTACGTTCTGGTCATATCGTAAGATATGGGCGTATATGAGGGGTGAATGAGTGTGATGAGTACGTTCTGCTCATATCGTAAGATATGGGTGTATATGAGGGGTGAATGAGTGTGATGAGTACGTTCTGGTCATATCGTAAGATATGGGTGTATATGAGGGGTGAATGAGTGTGATGAGTACGTTCTGCTCATATCGTAAGATATGGGCGTATATAAGGGGTGAATGAGTGTGATGAGTACGTTCTGCTCATATCGTAAGATATGGGCGTATATAAGGGGTGAATGAGTGTGATGAGTACGTTCTGCTCGTATCGTAAAATATGGGCGTATATAAGGGGTGAATGAGTGTTATGAGTACGTTCTGCTCATATCGTAAGATATGGGCGTATATGAGGGGTGAATGAGTGTGATGAGTACGTTCTGCTCATATCGTAAGATATGGGCGTATATGAGGGGTGAATGAGTGTGATGAGTACGTTCTGGTCATATCGTAAGATATGGGCGTATATGAGGGGTGAATGAGTGTGATGAGTACGTTCTGGCTCATATCGTAAGATATGGGCGTATATGAGGGGTGAATGAGTGTGATGAGTACGTTCTGCTCATATCGTAAGATATGGGCGTATATGAGGGGTGAATGAGTGTGATGAGTACGTTCTGCTCATATCGTAAGATATGGGCGTATATGAGGGGTGAATGAGTGTGATGAGTACGTTCTGCTCATATCGTAAGATATGGGCGTATATGAGGGGTGAATGAGTGTGATGAGTACGTTCTGCTCATATCGTAAGATATGGGCGTATATGAGGGGTGAATGAGTGTGATGAGTACGTTCTGCTCATATCGTAAGATATGGGCGTATATGAGGGGTGAATGAGTGTGATGAGTACGTTCTGCTCATATCGTAATATATGGGTGTATATGAGGGGTGAATGAGTGTGATGAGTACGTTCTGGTCATATCGTAAGATATGGGCGTATATAAGAGGTGAATGAGTGTGATGAGTACGTTCTGGTCATATCGTAAGATATGGGCGAATATAAGGGGTGAATGAGTGTGATGAGTACTTTCTGCTCATATCGTAAGATATGGGCGTATATGAGGGGTGAATGAGTGTGATGAGTACGTTCTGGTCATATCGTAAGATATGGGCGTATATAAGAGGTGAATGAGTGTGATGAGTACGTTCTGCTCATATCGTAAGATATGGGCGTATATGAGGGGGTGAATGAGTGTGATGAGTACGTTCTGCTCATATCGTAAGATATGGGCGTATATGAGGGGTGAATGAGTGTGATGAGTACGTTCTGCTCATATCGTAAGATATGGGCGTATATGAGGGGTGAATGAGTGTGATGAGTACGTTCTGGTCATATCGTAAGATATGGGCGTATATAAGGGGTGAATGAGTGTGATGAGTACGTTCTGGTTATATCGTAAGATATGGACGTATATAAGGGGTGAATGAGTGTGATGAGTACGTTCTGGTCATATCGTAAGATATGGGCGTATATGAGGGGTGAATGAGTGTGATGAGTACGTTCTGGTCATATCGTAAGATATGGGCGTATATGAGGGGTGAATGAGTGTGATGAGTACGTTCTGGTCATATCGTAAGATATGGGCGTATATGCGGGGTGAATGAGTGTGATGAGTACGTTCTGCTCATATCGTAAGATATGGGCGTATATGCGGGGTGAATGAGTGTGATGAGTACGTTCTGGTCATATCGTAAGATATGGGCGTATATGAGGGGTGAATGAGTGTGATGAGTACGTTCTGCTCATATCGTAAGATATGGGTGTATATGAGGGGTGAATGAGTGTGATGAGTACGTTCTGCTCATATCGTAAGATATGGGCGTATATAAGGGGTGAATGAGTGTGATGAGTACGTTCTGCTCATATCGTAAGATATGGGCGTATATAAGGGGTGAATGAGTGTGATGAGTACGTTCTCCTCATATCGTAAGATATGGGTGTATATGAGGGGTGAATGAGTGTGATGAGTACTTTCTGCTCATATCGTAAGATATGGGCGTATATGAGGGGTGAATGAGTGTGATGAGTACGTTCTGGTCATATCGTAAGATATGGGCGTATATGAGGGGTGAATGAGTGTGATGAGTACGTTCTGCTCATATCGTAAGATATGGGCGTATATGAGGGGTGAATGAGTGTGATGAGTACGTTCTGCTCATATCGTAAGATATGGGCGTATATGAGGGGTGAATGAGTGTGATGAGTACGTTCTGCTTATATCGTAAGATATGGGCGTATATGAGGGGTGAATGAGTGTGATGAGTACGTTCTGCTCATATCGTAAGATATGGGTGTATATGAGGGGTGAATGAGTGTGATGAGTACGTTCTGGTCATATCGTAAGATATGGGTGTATATGAGGGGTGAATGAGTGTGATGAGTACGTTCTGCTCATATCGTAAGATATGGGCGTATATGAGGGGTGAATGAGTGTGATGAGTACGTTCTGGTCATATCGTAAGATATGGGCGTATATGAGGGGTGAATGAGTGTGATGAGTACGTTCTGGTCATATCGTAAGATATGGGCGTATATAAGGGGTGAATGAGTGTGATGAGTACGTTCTGGTCATATCGTAAGATATGGACGTATATAAGGGGTGAATGAGTGTGATGAGTACGTTCTTGTCATATCGTAAGATATGGGCGTATATAAGGGGTGAATGAGTGTGATGAGTACGTTCTGGTCATATCGTAAGATATGGGCGTATATAAGGGTTGAATGAGTGTGATGAGTACGTTCTGCTCATATCGTAAGATATGGGCGTATATGAGGGGTGAATGAGTGTGATGAGTACGTTCTGCTCATATCGTAAGATATGGGCGTATATGAGGGGTGAATGAGTGTGATGAGTGCGTTCTGGTCATATCGTAAGATATGGGCGTATATAAGGGGTGAATGAGTGTGATGAGTACGTTCTGGTCATATCGTAAGATATGGACGAATATGAGGGGTGAATGAGTGTGATGAGTACGTTCTGGTCATATCGTAAGATATGGACGAATATGAGGGGTGAATGAGTGTGATGAGTACGTTCTGGTCATCGTAAGATATGGACGTATATAAGGGGTGAATGAGTGTGATGAGTACGTTCTAGTCATATCGTAAGATATGGGCGTATATGAGGGGTGAATGAGTGTGATGAGTACGTTCTGGTCATATCGTAAGATATGGGCGTATATAAGGGGTGAATGATTGTGATGAGTACGTTCTGCTCATATCGTAAGATATGGGCGTATATGAGGGGTGAATGAGTGTGATGAGTACGTTCTGCTCATATCGTAAGATATGGGCGTTTATGAGGGGTGAATGAGTGTGATGAGTACGTTCTGGTCATATCGTAAGATATGGGCGTATATAAGGGGTGAATGAGTGTGATGAGTACGTTCTGGTCATATCGTAAGATATGGGCGAATATGAGGGGTGAATGAGTGTGATGAGTACGTTCTGGTCATATCGTAAGATATGGGCGAATATGAGGGGTGAATGAGTGTGATGAGTACGTTCTGGTCATATCGTAAGATATGGGCGTATATGAGGGGGTGAATGAGTGTGATGAGTACGTTCTGCTCATATCGTAAGATATGGGCGTATATGAGGGGTGAATGAGTGTGATGAGTACGTTCTGCTCATATCGTAAGATATGGGCGTATATGAGGGGTGAATGAGTGTGATGAGTACGTTCTGGTCATATCGTAAGATATGGGCGTATATAAGGGGTGAATGAGTGTGATGAGTACGTTCTGGTCATATCGTAAGATATGGGCGTATATGAGGGGTGAATGAGTGTGATGAGTACGTTCTGGTCATATCGTAAGATATGGACGTATATGAGGGGTGAATGAGTGTGATGAGTACGTTCTGGTCATATCGTAAGATATGGGCGTATATGAGGGGTGAATGAGTGTGATGAGTACGTTCTGGTCATATCGTAAGATATGGGCGTATATGAGGGGTGAATGAGTGTGATGAGTACGTTCTGGTCATATCGTAAGATATGGGCGTATATGAGGGGTGAATGAGTGTGATGAGTACGTTCTGGTCATATCGTAAGATATGGGCGTATATGAGGGGTGAATGAGTGTGATGAGTACGTTCTGGTCATATCTAATTTATAGTAATCAATTTAAAATTTTGAAATTCTCATATAAGTAACACATTATTCTAATGAAATGTATAATATGTCACAGATGTTTTAGTTTCCCCTCAAATAGATTTTATCTAAGAAGCAAAACTGTATTGTAATATCATCTTTACATAAATGAAGAAACAATTTTATTAAATAGAATTAATATTTTGTTGTATGGTGTTCACTTGTTTTAAATGTTTTTCAAATGTAATATTCTAATTAAAAGCTGTATAATATTCAATAATAAAATAAACAAATACAGTCCATAAATTAACTAAAACAACAAAAATACTATAAATTATTTAAAATATATACACTACAATTTAAATATTTATATACTTTACAATGTAAGTACAAAAAATTGTGAATCCCTCCTATTCACATGTATTTCCAACGTTTCCATTTGATTTATTAAAGAGGGTCAGATTTGTTTAATTTTTTATTGCCAAGTTGTGGTTTTTATAGTTAAGAGAGGTTTTTAAATGACAAGGGGAAAAAGAGTTTATATAACAACCTAAGGTGATCTATCTATACATGCACACAAGAATCCAAATGTATTACGATTAATATGTGTATACATTATTCTTCTTTTCCAAAACAAGTAACAAAATATGGACCATGTTTTATTAGATTTTTTAATTTAGGTTGCTGTCAATTATGTGTTGATCAGTGTATTTTGGATTTAGTTGAGTGGTTTTTTCTTATAGTCTTGTTTGGTGTGTATTTTGATTAACTGATTTGTAGTTTATATAGAAATGTATCAATAAATCGAGTATAAGAGGTTTATCTAGTATCGATCCTATGATCGTTAGAGTTAGAATCACAAAGAAAGAAAGATCCTTCCTCGTAATAAATGTGCTTTCGCACAGATATGAGTACGTGCAACTAACGCAAGTATAAGTGGGGAATAACTAATCGTCATGTGATTACGAAGCCGAAATTCAAACGATGGATCACATAGTTTATGATTGTCAATTGTACTTTTTCATAGGGGATTAGCTTATCTTCATTATATTGGGTAAGAGGGTGTTGAATAGTTCCAAAACTTCAACTTAGCTCTTTGATGCGAGATTTTAAAGCTAAAACGTATTTAGTACAGGATATTTTATTTCTTATTTTTAGTTCACTTTATATATTTTCCTACTCGATGTGCGGCTTGCATGAAAAGGTTATACGATTTTTTCTTCTCTTTCTATTTTTTTTTTAAATTTTTATCCAATTGTATACGAGCCTGCATGACTCGTACATTATAATTGGCATCCTGTAATACACGTCACTTGACAACTCCCTGCCACTTGTTGGGTCATGATTCAATTAGGGTCGGCCGAAATCGTTGTTGGCCAAACAAAGGTAAGAATGCGGGTTTGACTGGCCATTATCGTGTCTTGTGATGATGACTGGCCACGCCCAACCCGACCTACTACGACGTACTAACGTTCCATTTACGCAGTCAATTCTTATTTACGCAGTTTGAAGGTCTCTCATTGTGTACTTTATTCTCTAATTAGACTTAAATATCAATCATGAAATATATAGATCTGAAATTTTATCTAAGGATCCTCAATTAAAAACGTTAAAACAACTAAAAAATATTTGCAATGAACAATATAAAATACTAATAAATATAAATGTAAATTTAGTTATTTTAATTTTATTTATTGTTTTTTTACGAATTGGTATTGGTTTTTATCGTATTGCGTATTGGTAGAACTACAAAACTCGTGAACATCATACAACATAAATTTATTAAAATATTAGCACAAAAATGTAAAAATATTATAATGAAAGATGTCAATAAACTACGTTTACCATCCTCAGCATGAAATCTATGAAACAACAAAACTAGTGTTATTAGGATCCCATTTTCATTCCATATAATCTTAGGTTGATAAATAATGTTATTCAAATCCACCATCATCATATAGGTACATTTTCGTACTTTCATTGTAATAATTCAGTTTGTCTGACGTTCAAATTTCTTTTGCATATTTAAAGTAAATCTAATCATTATTGCAACAAATTCTAAAAATTAAAATATAATAATTATATTTTAAATGCCAATTCCTACAGTTTTTGTCTTCTCATAGCCAACAAATTATTCTGCATAACAATAATCTTATTATCTTATATTGTTGTCAGACTTCTCCATAGGCACCTCTTGACTGTAGCATCATTTTAGAGATTAAGGAAATGAAGTCACCTCGGCAACATGTTCTTCCCATTAGGTGTACTGACTCAGCTAGACCAACCTTAGACTTACCTATCGTTGTTATGCCACCAAAGAAGTGAGGTATCGTCCTGGAGATAGAGGAAATGACGTCAACACATTAACAATACTCCTCGCAATCACCTCCATCCATTGTTAAAATGACGTCAATTCCAAAATTACTCCCCACAATCACCTCCTTCCATATTTTAGCAAGAGCAACCTTGGGCTCGCCTGTCGCTGTCATGCCACTACTGGAGAGAGGTATCATCCTGGAGATTGAAGAAATTACGTCACATCCTCACAAATGCTCCGTTTGATCACCTCCATTCATTGTGTGTACGATTGTTTCAGCAAGACCAACCTTGGTCTTCCCTGTCACTGTCATGTCACCCTGGAGTGAGGTATCGTCCTGGAGATTGAGGAAATGACGTCACCTCCCTAACAATGCTCTCTCTATTACCTCCTTCTACTGGGTACAGTATACATGACAGTGACAGGATAGTTCACGGGTTGGTATTACGGAAGGAAATATGGAAGGAGGTGATTGTGGGGAGTATTGTTGAGGAGTTATCGTTATTTCCTCAATCTCTATTATGATTCCTTCCTCCAGTTTTATCCTAGAGTTTAACGAAACGACGTCACCTCCCCAACAATATTCCCTACGATCAAATCCTTCAATGTTTTAGTAAGACCAGTCATGGTCTTTTCTGTCACAGATATTCCAACACTGGAGTGAGGCTTCGTGATAGATATTGAGAAAATGACGTCACATTCTCAGCAATATTCTCTACAGTTACCTCCTTCCATAATCAGTAATACCCACCGTGAGCTAACTTGTCACTAAGTCATACTGTTAGTATGACTTAGGCATAATGAAGGAGTAGAAGGAGGTGATCGTGTGGAGCATTGTTGAGGATGACACTGGAGGCAGGCATCATCATAGAGATTGAGGAAATGACGTCACCACTTCAACAATGCTCTCCTGGATCGCCTCCGTTCATTGTGTGTACTATTGTTTCAGCAAGACCAACCTTGGGCTCGCCTGTCGCTGTCATACCACCACTACTAGTGGCTGTTCGCCTTGCCTGATGAACCTATCAACCTCCCAAAGGTCACTCTAGATTAATCCATTCACGTAATATGTGCTAGTACAGTTGAAAACATAAACCTACTCAAATTCGGGTCATTGTTGTCTTTATAACAAAACCTTTATAACTGTATTATTGTTTTTAAGTACTTAATAAATAAGTAATATTGAATTAACTTATTATGCAAGTTATCATTGAATATGGAAGATGTTCAGTTATTACAAGATGTGAGTGCCAACAATAACGTACAGAATCCAAACAGTAATCAACTGTTTTAAAATTACGATAGTACTTTTAAAACGTACTGCTACGTTCTTTTTTTTTTTTTTTTTTTTTTTTTTTTTTTACTACGTCGCATTAGTACGGATGAAGCCCCCATCCTAACATATACACTGAGACATGATTTATACTACAACTATTTGATATACTATGTTCACGTGGGTGTTTTGTTCAAGATGTAACTTACATACGAAGAAATCATCAGAAAGGAAACACTACATCACAACCAGTGTGGCCCTCCTTTACCTAGCCTTTAGTTATAAGTGCAACTTCCAGGACAGGATACACTCAAGAGAGGGTCATATCTTAATAAGTGTTGCGACATACACTTTCACTTCTCACCTGTGCCTTGCTGTGACGTGTATTCCGGAGTTGTGAGAATTGTCTATATAGGTATTGCAAAGAGTAATAACCTCCCTTACATGTTTTATTTATTTTAACGTATTGATTTAAAATCAGACCACGGAAAGTCTATTTCAAATAATGTAACAAATAAAGTAACTATTTTATAAATAATCCTTAGTAATTTTGAGAAATATGTTGCAAAGAAAATCCTACAAAGATTATTAAGTAATTTAACAAAAAAAGATCCTAGATATATTAGGAAATCTTTGTAAATAAAACATACTTCGTTCTAATTAACTCCTGTATCGAATAGTTAATTAATAAATTAAATTAACTGTTTTTGTTTTTCTTACTATCTACGCCAGTGGCATTTTTAACATTGTATTCATACATTGTCGAGGGACAACGGTCCAAACCCCTTTGGCAAATTTAAGTGGACCTCCCGGGATTTGAACTCGTGACACTCTACATAAGAAGCAGAATTGCTAGCAAGAGGCCTTATAAACAATTTCAACGAAAAAATAAATATACGCTTTGTAAGATGAAAAAATTTAATAGTAAATGTGATTAAAAATTAACTGAGGTATAGTTTTTTTAGCCGTTATCTCAATATTCTAACACAGAACTACATTTCAGAAACGATATAAAAATAGGTTAATATTGTAATCATGAAAGAGATAAAGTAAAGGACTGATGAATGGCCACAAAATATTACTTTGTAAGCTTTTGGCGTTCGATATACGGAAATGAGGAAAGAACATTCAATACAGCGTCATCCAAAACTGGAACATTAACATAGGTACGTGTTAAATGGTGAAGCGAAATAGTCTAGTACTAGGTCAGCTATACAGGGTACGGCTGGAAAAATATCTAAACTCTAATTATTGAAAAAATGAAAAACCGCGAACACAAAAAAAGTATTATAGTAGAGGATTGGTATGTGAAACATGGAAGGGAGTCATCTGCTAATTTTACGGGGTTTTGAAAACATATTTGAGTAAATTTGCACGCAGATAAAAATTACACAACTACATATTTTAATGTATACATACACATATTTGGCCATTTCTAGATCTACAATATGACATTTTTACGTTTTAACATGATTTTAATGTAATTATTCATGTATCTTAGTGAAAATATAGTTTAAAATCATATCAATAGATCAAATCATATTATAACTAACTGTAGATCTAGTGCTAAAAAGACTAAAATATATTTCGGAGTGTATTCTTTGAAAGTCGTGATAATTCAGTTACAGCAAACATTAAATCATTTCTTTCTCTTACTGGTTACGTTAATGTGGAATCAAAGAACATTACCTAATATACTTCTTAAAGTCCTAACCTAACATCCTACATATTAACTGATTTTTATGAGACAGTTTATCCACCCTACGTATTCAGTCTGTAACTGACATGAGCAGTAAGTCAATACTTTCTTCTTTTATCTACAATGAAACGTTCTTGGTTTTTGCTCCTGTGTATGACTACATTCTCTTGATTCCAATGTCACAGTCA